>JAJOZX010003699.1:202500-340000 GCA_023014485.1 Bathynomus jamesi | reverse complement strand
TTCTTGATTCACATCCAGATTTAAGCAGATCTCAGGACTCGTGCGGGTGAGCTTTATTTTCATATCCACCCGTTCACAAGCAACTTCTCCTGGAAAGTGAAATCTGTGTGCAACCGTCCAAAACACTCGTATATTTTCTTTTTAGAATTTTTAAATTTGTCCTTTATACTATTTTCATCTTTAGTTGATAATATCCCTCCGCACTTAAAAAGGTAGCCTTCGCTTCTTTGGAAAAGTTGAGGACATTTTCCAAATAGGCTCGTAGATGATAGTACCCCGTGCCTGCCGATATGTTGGTCTGATTTAAATATACGTCACACTGGTTGAATATGGCGTGCAGAAAGTTTGTTTCAGGGTATACAGCATATTTGTCATCGCAGACCGTTCCATCAGAATGGGCTATACGTAGCTTAGCGTACATGTGCACACAGCTTGGATCAAAAAAGTAAGGACCTGAGCTGGGTATCACGAATTCTATAGGTGCACTCGGGGAACTAATTGTGTTTAAAGGGTTAATTGTAATAAAGTCACTGTGCTCAATAGAAACTTGGGTTGGCGGGAGCTCAAAAAAGGACAGCTCCGATTTACAGCATTGTGAACTACATGGGTGGATGAAGCGTGCCATGGCGAAATAGTGACTCCTCTCTCGACAAGTGGTAAACAAACTATGATTCATGAGATCAATATCCTTAGCTTATATCAGTCAAAAAAGTGGTCAACCATAGGTTTCATTCGCTTACAGCATTTCTTTTTTGATAGCCTTTTACGTTTAATACTACGTGACCCTTCTTCTTCCAGGGAGCCCTCTTCTTCTTCCCGCCACCACGCATTTTTCTCTTTGCATCTTTGATGATTTCGTTCCGTGTACGCTTTAAATGTTTTTTTAGAGCTTCTTTAGGTTAGCCCGGCCAATATGTCTTCTGCAGTGTTAAGGCCTGATTGTAGCGCTTTCCTTCCAAGGTATCTGCACCCCTCTTCAGCAAAGGAACAGCCGTACGTAGTATGGATGAAAAAATGGATCCAAGTCCACTACCGCGCTGGTATCGCATCCCTCGATAGACGGTGAAAGGCTTTCTATCCATTATAACTCAGTGCGTCGAAAGTGTAGCTTCACTGTTAAGCTCCCGTTACCGAATGGGAAGTTTTCGCCTTCAATCGTTCTTATATATATTGTGATATTGGTTATTAAATTAGTTGCGACATTCACATAATGGGGTCTGTCATATGTAATACTCAAACTCCTTCCTCTATGGTTGGGGATGTGAGCAATGCGCAGCAGGCGTGCCTGGGTATCCCCAACAAACTGGTGCTCCACTATATTACTGTAAATATAACACATGTCTGGGGACCTTTCAGCCAATTTCTCCATCTTCAATTGATACATTAATCTGGAAGTTATACTGTCTCGTGAAATGTGTCTCTTTGGAAGGCTGCGCTATATCGGCCGTTGGTTAGAATTTTGAACTTTCTATGTTCTTTAAGACGTCTGTTAGTCTTTGATTTTAGGATTAGTGTATGTGCAGGGTTGTTTACGATTTCATATACTAAATCATTCGTAAGGTTTGAGTTTCTTAAACTTACGTTTAAGCCTCTCACAACATCCTCGGCCGAACCATATTGACCCGGCCCTAGTCTTACTTCTGTACTGTAATACCGTGCAATCTTAGTCCGAGCGATGCGCATAGTTTCATCCATAGCTACCCCAGCTTTTTCACACTCGTCAATGTCTCTAAGAATCGTAAAAACGGTTTCTTTATGTTCAATATTTAAAAAGACGGTGTCCAGCTGAATTTCGCATATCCCCACCTCATACGAATCACGACCCAATTCAATGTGCCCATGGAGTTCTGTTACAAAGTTGGCTAGCGTGTTGTTAGGGTGTACAGACAGGGACGAGGAGGACGGGAGTGTGACGTAGAAATGGTTAGGAGCCATGTTGCATACTATTTAAGCTTCATTATTGCATCAGCTTTTATATAGGTGTTGAAGCTTTCTGGGTACCCTAGCCATTTCACCAGGTACATTTTTCTCCTTCCTGAACCTTTGCTTCCTAAAATTTTCTCAATTTTAAACACATTTTTTTCTAAATTAAACGCAACTTTCTGCAATTCCTCGCGGTAAAAGCATCCTGAGATTTCTTCCCCATTCAAATCTTCAATGTAATACATCATTATCTCACCTTTAGGTCTCACAGCCCTAACTTTAAAAATCTCGCGTGTCCATCCTTGCTCAAACCCTTTGCGAATTTATTCCCCGAACGCGACAGCCTTACATAATCATTGATTTTGAAGCGCGCAGAGTGTGGTGGTGGTGGTGGTGATCCATCTCTTCTCGGAGCGTACCTCTTTCTAAAACTTCGTTAGGTGTTGCCCCAATCGTGCGATGGATGGTGTGAGCGGTTGTAGGATGATGCCAATGATTCCAGAATGTCTAGAAATCTGTATGTATTTTTATGTGTAAAATAACGGTGCATGCGTTCCTTTATGGTGCGCTGAACTCTTTCAGCTAAAGAAGCCTTATGTATAGAATTGGTTGTGTAATAGCTGATATTAAACTCTGTCAACATATTCTGAAAAGCACGGCCTATAAACTCCTTCCCCATATCCGTACAAAAATAGCCAGGAACCCTGTTTTCTTTTAACATTAGCGTTTTGGTGGCTTTAGCAACTGTTTCAGGTGATTTATTTTTCAGAGGAACTAGCCACAGATATCTAGAGAATACGTCTATTATGAATAGAATGTAGCGGTAACCATCGTTATACACAGAATATCTTTGCATGTCTGTTAAATCTGCTTGCCAAATAGAATCAATCGAGGAAGCCGTTGTCTTGGCTGTTTTAAATCTTTTTCTCACAGGCTTATGAAGCGTATAAGCGTCCTGCTCCCTCAAAAATCTTTCAACATCTTTTTTTCCTACTCCGTAAACACTTCTGTACAGTCTATCTACGCCGCCGTAAGAAGATGGGGTAGAAATGTCATAATAGCGTTTAGTTAATACGTTAGCCATTTGCGTATTTTAGAGACACGTGGGTAGGGTTGGTTTAACCTCTTCTTGCTCCTCTTCAAAGGTGTTACCGCCGGGGGTGACGGCGCCTTCAATTGTGTCACAGGCGTTGCATGTTCCAAGTCTTTTAACCTGTTCAGATTTCCTATCAACGTTTTAGGGACATTTATTTGTTGTAGTCTTGCTTTAATATGCTTCCATCCTGATGGTGATGGCCTATCCCACTTTCTCACCAGATCATGGACAATGTCTACGATATTCGATCCCTGTACCTTTGATCCTTCCACAATGATCTCCCCTGTATCGGTCCATTGTATGGCGGGATCCTCATTCAATAGATCATAAAGACTTAAGCCTTTACTCCTCAATGTAAGTGGGAGGGTATTTTTTAATACATGTTCGATATGTTGTGTGGCTAATCTTTTTGGTTGGTCAGCTGTGTCGTCGGGTACAGATCCTATGTCGCCATCGTCCCCCGTGCTGTGCCTAATAACCACAGGAATCTCTGTAGGGCTCTTATAATTTTCGTACTCGTGAAGAAATTTCTGCAGAGCTTCTTGTATAAGATTCTTTTCTCATCAGGTGTTTTTTCACTGTTTAATAGGGCTAACAATTCGCTTTCCATTCTTTAAGTCTGCTTTTACGGGGATCTAGATACGTGTCTGGATTCCTTTGCAGTGAGGCGTACACCTCGTGGGGAATCACTACCACTTTCTTCATATATAATCTAGTCAGTAAAGGGCCCAAAACTGAAAATAAGATGGGGAGGAATGACCCTCCTGTTTGTACAATAATTCGTTTTTCTTCGCTACAGTTTGGCTTTTACGAGCGAGTGCACGTATTATGTTCTTGTAGCGGCGTAGGCGAGCCTTCTGATGGGTTTTCATTGATACATTGCAATTTATAACGTAAGACAGATTTCACAGATGCATTTTAAAAAGTCAGCATCGATATTTTTAATAAACATCTGCTGCATTGCCCGGGGCAGTCGATGATAGATTTTTATTAATTCACGGTATTTCTTTAGTCTCTTTGTCATTCTGGAATATACACCGTTTCAGGCTCGTTTGGAAATATATTCGTTCGCAGAAGCACTCTAAACGTGTTTCGCGGATGAAGGTCGCAAAGCAAATATCCGTAACGCGTGCTTGTAGCTTCTTTATAAACTTCCAAAAACTCCTTACGCTGATTCGGGAACATTTGATTGGCTAATACCCCAATTTGTGATACATCTCTACGTTGCGCGAATAAGACTAGATATTGCGTATTTAACGACACATCGCGCATGTATCTATTTTTGAAAAATAGATTCTGATTGATGAAGAACACGCTTATGTTAAGATGGTGGGAGAATACTGTAAATGTCTCGGCAAACGTTTTATCCATCTCCAACATGAGATCGTCAATTACAATGATTGTATGTTCATTTCCCTTTAACGAATTAACGTCATATACGCCTTTGTGGAACAAAATATCATCTTGGTACTCGTTGAACACCGATTGATACGTCGAATAGCACCATATAACTTTATGCACAAATTTCGAGAACATCTCCCCCTTTTCTTTAATGATTTTAAGCATAAACACAGTTTTACCACATCCTGTAGGTCCAGATATAATACATGTGGATGGGCTCGTGAATCTGAATTTTTCTACAGAGTCCATTTCTAACACGTCACACTCCTAAGTGAGTCATTTACAAAATATTACAAATTTTGAGTGCTGATCCTTATATTTCTTCTCCCACAGAACCGTGAATGACGATGAGGTAGAGCAGCCCATCATTACGGATGACCTCGAAGACAGTGTAGTTGTGATCTCCTCCCCTGAACCCTCACCAGCGATACCGGTAACACGTCCAAAGCGGAGGTATGAGATACCCACGTCAGGTATAAAGCGACCGAAATACGCGTCTGTTGCAGCGGTAATAGATCCCCAACCCTCAACCTCTTACGCAACAACACCCCCAGCAGCACCTAATATATCCCCTTATTCATCCGCCGCCCCCGTTCTGTTAAGTCTACAATAATAGAGCCCCAACCATCAACCTCCTACGCAACAGGGCCCCCATCAGCAGCACCTTCCGCTAATATATCCACTAATTCATCCGCCGCCCCCGTTCTGTTGAGGATGGTATAACGCTGGAATTGGTGCGATCCGCAGCCCCCACCCCAGCCTTGACTAGAAATCGGTATAGAGTCAGGGTCGACCCTAGAGTCATGTATAGCAGTGGAATTGAGCGCGGACTACGCCGGGTTGTAGAGCATATTATAGAGTTTGCTCTTCAGAATCGTGACGAGCGTGAAGTCAGGATGAGTCTGTCCTTTGGATTCGGGTCAGATGACGGTGATGTAGACGATTATTGGGTGATAGTGCCATTTAGACGTTTGGCGGCTGAAGATGTAGAATATATATTAGGGCGTATAATGCAAGCCGCCCAAAGTAGTATAGCCTTCAATATGGACAACTTCACGGTAAATATTGACCATGTATACCGTGTTGCGGGTCATAGTGCCATACCGTATACTCAGAGATGGGCAAGATCACCAACTTTGGTGATCTTGAAGATCAAGATCAGATCACCAGAAAAATGTGATCTTGAAGATCCAGATCAAGATCGTGATCTTGAAGATCACTTTTCAAGATCACTTTTTAAGATCACTTTTATATGAATTGAAAAAAGTTGTACTCTTGTAGAGTAAACAAAAACAAATTATTTTGTTAATCACTCCTGAAAAGTATCACTCCTAATACTCCCCTGAGGGCTGAGGCAATACAAGCATCGCATCCTACCCATGTCACCTGATCTAAACCACGGGGATTGACGATTCCCTTTCAGTTTTTCAGGTGGTAAACTTAAAACTTAGTATTATCATAACTTATCAGCAAAGAAAAAACTATTAAATGACCTACATATAGTTTTTAGTTCTATTTTTCTCAATTCTCATTTCACCAGGTCCATAACCCATATCAATGAATGGTCAGCATATATAAGTAAACATTTTTTACATAGAATTTAATTTTACAGTTTTACTGCAGTACGCATTACTGACAATATAAGGTAAAACCGCAAGTTAAGAGTGTTAATTTAATGTTCAACCGCTGTAAACATTTGCTTTCAGCAAAACCAATTGTTCAAAGTTACCATCCGAGAGACGACTTCGTTTGGGGCTATGAACCATGCCAGCAAACGAAAACAACCGTTCCACTGGTGCAGAGGAAGGTAGCGTGGTGTTATACCTCTTGAAGATCTTCTTTATAGCAGGATACCTATCTAAAGAGTCGAGTGCCTTACTGGTGTCCTGCAAATAATTGAGGACTTCCAAGTCTTCCTTGTTGTTAGGAGCAGAGAATGAGCCGTCCATAGTTCTGAAGAAATCGTCTTCAGATGATGAGTCTGAGTTCACCGAACTATTACCACTGCTGTCAGAATTACAATTTCTTACAGCCATTTGCAGCTTGTCTTTTACTTGAGACTTGATTGCTTCATGATCGCCGAAATTAGGCCTTTGCAACAATGATATCCATCTAAGTTTGAAATACGGATGAGATACTGAGGCCAAAACGGCATCAGTTACCTCGGGGCTCAACGACAAAAAATGACCAAATCTGGCATTGAAGCCAGAGACGACTGCTGCCAGTAATGGCATGCAGTGTCTCAAGCGCAGGTCGTTTGGTTGGATAGGCTCCAATCTTGCGAGGGCATCTTGAGTCACTAGGACTGTTGGAAGAAGACAACCGTAGTAGCATTCTTTCTCTGCCTGTAATTTGTTGAGGGCTGCTGCAATTGGTTTTAGAACAGACAAATATTCTGAAATAAATTCCAATTCATTGTCTTTGAGGATGGGTAGATTCAGTTCTTCAAGAGCTACATTCACGTCGTTCTTATGTTTATATATTTGGCTTAATGAGTCGTACATTGAGTTCCATCGGGTGACGCATGGGTACCTAAATTGGACGCCAGTTATTTCCTGTATTTTTTCTGCTGACTTGGGTTTACCAGCAGCATTCCACAGCGCCGAACATTTTCCCATTGCAGAATGCTTTATCTTCTTTAGTCCAGGTGAATTCAGTCCTTTATCTGCATCAGTTGTTGCTACCAAGTTCAATGTGTGGGAGGCACATCGAATATGGGATGATAGTTTCACTGACTCCTCTCCATGCTCTCCTGAATGTTCAGGAAAGTTGCTGATAATAACCTCTTCATCTGAATTTTTCATCATCATCTTCATCTGCATCATCTTCATCAATGTCGTCAGTACGATTCTGAACACGAACACCGAACTCTTTAAAGCATTTCACCATGTTCGATGCATTGTCGGTGACTGTAGATACAACTTTTCTATAAGATAAACCATGCTCCGAGTTGATCCTGTCCAATATTCCAGCAATTTTATCAAAGCTATGTGTTCCACGAAATCTTCGGCATGCCAGTGCAGCTGATCCTCGCG
Source organism: Bathynomus jamesi (assembly GCA_023014485.1). Classification (NCBI taxonomy): domain Eukaryota; kingdom Metazoa; phylum Arthropoda; class Malacostraca; order Isopoda; family Cirolanidae; genus Bathynomus; species Bathynomus jamesi. The sequence goes on along the minus strand of JAJOZX010003699.1, from coordinate 332,545 downwards.
ACAAGTCATCATTGATCTGTAATGTAAGAATATAAAATCAATGTTTGTATGAACATTTTTTTAAGCTTAATTTAATAATATTGGTTAGACACGCACCAGCTAAATTGCGCCACCAAACATTGAAGAGAAGAACTATGTGATATAAAGGAGGCAATTCAGCGATGAGTCGCCTACCATACCACCACATCAGTGACCCATCCCATAAGAGCAAAATGTGGAAGAGTCCATATTCACAGCTGTGAATATGGACTCTTCCACATTTTGCTGTGAATCAGACACAATGACAGATGACAGAATCAGTGAATTAGTGTGAAATTACTGTGAATCACAGCAAAATGAAGACTCACCAAATTAATGAATGAGGAACACATGTCGAATAATTGAAAAGATTATACTATAAGTCTATCAGACTATCAGTCTATTACCAATGGTCAATTTATCAATTATATAAAAATAATACACTAAATCAATAGCATACCCAATGCGCAGTGACTCCATGAAACTGCGGTGATTAGTTGACCATATGTCGCATGTAACACACACATGGTCAACTGCTGCCAGTTTTGCTTGTATGTCTTCCTTCATTGTACTGGTTGTTGTTGCAAGAGATCTAGCCAGGGTGCGTCTAGATGGCACCTGAACAGCCGGGTTGACGTCTGAAAAAAATATTTAAAAATTAAAACAAATACAATAGATTAGCTATGGAAAAATATCAAAATATTTAGCTAGGCTAGCGATAGTCTAATGTTCATACAAATAATATGATTAATTATTTTAATCAGATATTAGCTATGGAAAAAATAGCAAAATATTTGAGTTATACTAACATGAAAGAAGATCCTTAAATTCATGTAGTTCAACTAGGCTCAATGGTAGGAGCCCATTAGCCACAAGCGAGAGAATCTTCTTTTCAAGGATATCCTTGCATATTGGTAGTCCTGGTTTTGCTTGGAAATGTGGAACATGCTTAGTGTTGACTGCTTGGCAATTTTGGCAGGGCCAGCATTGCTGCGCTGGCATCTTCTTCTTTAGCTGGATGCTTGCGAGATTTCTTCTCCGATTCATATTCACCCAAAGATCCGAATGTAGTTTCTGCACAAGAAAATAAATTATCATCATGCGGAGAGACTTCTTGAACACCCTGTATAATATTATCAGAGTATCAAACTTCTAGTTGAAATTAATACTTAAACAAGATTCTAAAATTTTGTTATCTTTAACTAAAATTATTTTCACCATGATCAGTGCATTTTTATCCTATGTTAAATTGAAAGCCGAATTTCGTCCTTCAGTAACTAAATAGGAGAAATTACAGACATGGATCAGACAGAGAGAAAGACAGATACACCTGGCGTTTTATTATAGTTGGATATCGGCAGTTTTTAATGTAGTTACTAGTCCATAATCTATTAATATCAGAAGTGCACAATATATTCAAGTGGACGTCTATGTAAATGTAGCATTAGTCTTGTATGGCACCAGTCACTTAAAATATGACTTGAACCATTATGTTAATGTTGCTACTTACTACTTAGTTACTAAGTAGTACTAACCCTGAGGTGCCTCAGAAGATTGCTTGTTGAGTCGAGGCCAGCAGACAGAATTGTAGTTTTCTTTGTACATGCTACAAATAACTTTGATACTGTTTCCAGTTTTTTCGACAATTTGAAAATATTTCCGTTCAATAGCACAGATTGATCCTTATTACCAACATTGTTATCTAAATATATTGAATACTGTTCTGGTGACAACCTAGAATATTTGATTCCCTTGGGAGCCTGTTGAAGTTGTAAAATTGCACTCATTATTAAAAAATTCAATCTGTAAATAAAATATGTTTAGAATAATTTATTATGAATACGGACCTATAGGCTATATTTTATGCCTATATATAATAATATATTAATAGAACACTTTTAACATAATTGCACAGTAAATTACACTTTTACGAGCCTAAATTCCACAGCAACTACACCTTCCATGAGCCCACGCATGACGCAAGTCACCCAACTAACAGAAAACATAAACAGTCGGTGTTGAACAAAGTTGCCACCAGATGTCGCTTGGACAAAAAACAAATGACATTCGCATAGCGGCATATTTAAGAATCTGAAATTAAAAGTGATCTTGAAGTCTAAAGTGATCTTCAAGATCAAGATCACAAGAAATAAAGTGATCTTAGATCAAGATCAAGATCACCATAATAAAAGTGATCTTCAAGATCAAGATCAGATCACGATCTTGATCTTCAAGATCACGATCTTGATCTTCAAGATCACGATCTGATCTTGAAGATCAAGATCGTGCCCATCTCTGCGTATACTCTTAACTTCAATTCTCAAGCTATTTATAGACGGCATATAAACGTCGATCGTTTGCGGCTTTATAGCAGTACTCTTAGCACGTATGTTTACTGTACAAAATACACGAACTCAAAAAATTTGGTTGCCTACAGTCGTGGAGCGTGCCCGTAAACTAGCTGTAGACTGTGAACTTGAATTTGACTGTAATATGGGTCCTGAAGAGCTGAGAAGGGTAGAACAGGAAATGAATGTCCGATAGTTGTGTTTGGGTTGGATGATCGTCGTAGGACTGTGTATGTTTTTAAAAGCTGTGTGAGAGATCGTACAAGGCCCCTACTTATTTTAGGATTGTCAGGGACAACGTATCTCCCCATCCGTAATATAAGGTGGCTTTACGCGAGTTATGACAAAAGTCGAAAATATGGGAGACATCATGATTTGGTAAGGGGTGCCTCGAGTTTGCGGATGATATAGTGAGACATTGTAAAAATGTCACATGTATGTGAGCAGTGTAAAGCACCAAATGTGAAAGCCGTGTAGTTGAAGCTGAGAGGAGACTGTGATATGTGTAGACGCACATTTTTCAATAATAGCTGTTTTGATTTCCATAAATCAATTGGCACGTGCAGGAAAATGAGAATCTGTGAATGTGGTATGTTTCACACAATGGATATTGGGGGAAATTTAAGCACAAGTGTGACGTAATTCACTGTCCTACATGCCAGGAGGAATATAAGGCGGATGGAGTAAAGCATGTATGTTATATGAAAGATGCTAAGCCTAAAAATAACCCTTGTATAACTGTATACTACGATATATAAACATATACGAACGCTGAAACCAAAGAGGTAATTCCACATTTACTTGTGAGCCAGACTATCTGTGATGAGTGTATGGATCGAATGTGACGAGTGCCCCAAATGTGGTAACGGACAAACGTTTTTTAAAACGAATGTCAGCGATAGTCCTGTGAAACTATTTGTGTCCTATATTGTCAAGTTAGCCGACAAGTTCAAAAAAATGACTGTGTATATTCTCGCCCATAACGGGGCAAAGTTTGACACGCAGTTCCTTTATAAGGAGTTGCTTGAACACGAATCCTCTGAGATATTTACAGGTGATCCATTGAAAAGAGGCAACAAATTAATACAGATGCAGATAAGAGGCAATGTACAATTTAAAGATACTTTATTATTCACACCTTGTAAATTAGCAAAGCTACCCAAGGTGATGGGAGTAGCAGCTGAAGTTTCCAAAGGATACTTCCCATACACTTTCCTCACCAGCGAAACTTTAAACTACGTAGGCCCACCACCCCCCAAACATTATTTTGACTGTATGGATGAACGTGAAGACTTTGATCGATACTACGACATATGAGAATAAAAACCCACTCTAATAGACAGAGTTTATTTCCACGACAGTTTCGACGCCCACTGGCCCACGTTGCCAACATGTAACGTAGAACTAGGCATGCCCACATCTGTATTTTTAGAACTGATAAAACTCTGTGTCACCAATAATGCCTTCTCCTTCGGTGAAGAATTTTATTTGCAACGTTTTGGTATGGGAATGGGGTCCCCTTTATCCCCAATACTGAGTACATTATATATGGAGTATTATGAGTCGGAATTGTTGCAAACAATATGTCCCAGGAATCTAATTTGGTTTCGTTATGTAGATGATATTTTCTCATTTTGGCCTGACCACTGGAACAACTTTGACACTTTCTTTCAGTCATTAAATAATCTTGTTCCCTCTATTAAATTTAAATATGAATGGGAGAACGACAAACAATTACCTTTTCTAGATGTTTTGGTCATTAACGAAAGCGGAAAGCCCAATTTCACGGTCTATAGAAAACCTACTCATTGTAATTCGTACATTCATTATTTTTCATATCATGATGAAGGGGTTAAAAGCTCAATTATTTCTTCCATGTTTCTAAGAGCACTCAGGATTTGTAGCCCACATTTGCTGGATCCGGAAAATTCAAAGATTTGGAACATTTTAAGGATTTAAAATATCCTGAGTGGTTTATCAGAAAGGCGTATTTTAAAGCCAGAAAATCTTTTTATGCCCCTCGGGAACCTTCAGTTAACCAAAAACAATATGTGAGTTTGCCTTACATTGCCGGCTTAGAAAGAGTAAAACCGTTGACGAAAGAATTTAAGTTTGCTTTGGCGTTCAAATATTCGTCTACCGTGAAAAGTAAATTGGTTAGGAATAACGTTGCAAAAGAGGAACAAGCCTGTGTCTACAGCATTCCCTGTAAAAGTTGTGATTTAGTATACGTGGGAGAAACTGGAAGAAATATTGAAACCCGTATCAAGGAACACAAATATGCCTTCAGAAGTTGTAATACTAATAATGCCATTTTTTATCACGCTAGCCAAAATAATCATGCTATAGATTGGGAATCAAGTAAGGTACTTTATAAATGTAATAATTATGTCAAAAGAAAAATAATAGAATCTGTGTGTATAGAAAAAGTAGATAATTTTAATTTGTGCGAAGGTACTTATAAGTTAGACCCTTTAATGAGATTCTTGGTCAATAAATCCCTTACGGAGTCGTGGGAACGTGTTCGAACCTAAGTGTGAATTTCTTAAATGTCTCTGGATTGGAATGTTTCCTTACTCGCTTTTAGTAAATGTAATAATGGAAGTAATTAATGTGGAAATAAATATATGCAGTAATTATGTCAAAACATTAGGATCTGTATGTATAGAACAAGAAGATATTTTTAATTTGTGGAAATGTAGTTATAAGCTGACCCTGTAATAAAATGCCCTTCTGGTTTCGGGAGAACGATATCTAACCTAGGTGCGAATTTCTCAATGGTCTCTGGATTATTTCCTAATCGCCTTTTTTCATTCGTTTTTCGGTTTATAATTTCTGTATAATAAACAACAATGTAATAACCAATGTAATAATAAATTTATAATTTCTGTAATTAATAATTATGCAATATTAAATGTAATAAATTTAATTATAAATGTAATAATTATGTAAAAATAATAGAATCTGTATGTTTAGAACAGGAAGATAGTTTTATAAAAAATTTGTGCGAATGTACTTAATGAAAATGCCCCTCCTGTCTCGAGAGAATGGAATCCAACCTAGGTGCGAATTTCTTAACGGTCGATCCCTGAACTGTTTTTCCCTCTTGTTTTGTTTCATTTGTGTTTCTGTATCCACCCGAGGAGGATGCCAGTGGGCGTCGAAACTGTCGTGGAAATAAACTCTGTCTATTAGAGTGGGTTTTTATTCTCATATTTTGACCTTCACGTAAAAAAGTGAAGTTTTTTGCATTGATACTACGACAGTTTTAATGAAAGTAACCCTTATAATATAGCTGATGAATGTGAGCGTTATTGCATGAATGATGTGCGCGTGCTTAGAGTATGTTTCCAGGCCTTTAGAAGGATGTACATAGCCCGTTTCAAATGCGATCCACTGCAAGTCTCAACCACCATCGCATCATTATGTTTTACGGTGTTCAAGAATAACTTCATGCCGAAAGACACCTTAGCCATTATTCACCGTGTAGTGAATACTCTTATTTTAGTTTCAAGATAAATGTTAATTTTACCGTCTTGAATTTCGGAATAGTATAAATTCATTTTAAATTAGTTACCCATTATAATTCAATTGTGAACCACATTAATACTAATTTTATGTATACTATATTATTTTATTGTATGTAAACATAATTAATTATATATCCAATTGTCAGTTAATTATTTATATTCAAATATTTATTTTAATCTAATACCATGTCCATTTTACAAATAAAGAATAGAAATCCAAGGGTTATATTTTCCACCTTTGGTACTGTCGCAGTTTCGCCTAACGGACTCAATACGGCTAGTGAGATAATCACTGGTTGGCACTTAACCAGCGGCAGTGCTTATGGCTACATCATCCAGGTTAACCTATACCGGATAGATGCGCTACGGTCCCAAGCCGTAGCTTGCCTAGGCCAACGACGACGACGTAAACCAACAATTGGTGACTCCGGAGTTGGATTCCCCCTTTTACCCGAACGACTAGGATTAGACTGTAACGTCGTTCGTGCCCATCACCCCCTTCACCCGAGCGACTAGGACCAGACTGTAACGTCGTTCGTGCCCATCACCCCCTTCACCCGAGCGACTAGAACCAGACTGTAATGTCGCTCGTGCCCTCTGCCCCTCACCCCTGCCCGTGCGCTCTGTGCCTACGCTCGTCTCAACCTCCACTCCTTCGTTGGTAACTTGTCGTCTTGCTTGTACGTCAGCAAGCCTAGGAGAAGATGCCTGACGACGCTGGTGCCATCTCCCACTTGAGCGTAAAGCTCCCCGTCTTCTGGCCGGATGATCCATTTATTTGGTTCCACCAAGTGGAATCACAATTCAACTTGGGAAGGATCACCGCTAGCAGGACGAAATACGATCATGTTTTGTCCTCTCTACCAGCGAGCATCATCTCTGAAGTCCGTGACGTCATCGTGTCTACTTCCACGAGTGAGGACCCATACAACGATCTGAAGTCTGCCATCCTGTGCCGCACCACTGTCTCCGAGCGTGAGAAACTACATCAGTTAATCTCAAAAGAAGAACTTGGAGACCGTAAGCCCACTCAAATGCTGAGGGCTATGCAGTGCGCTCTAGGCGAACGCGCACAAACCTTCGATAAGGACATCTTTAGACAGTTGTTCTTGCAGAAACTTCCTCCATCAGCTCAGCGTGTCTTGGCCACTATGGATCCTGCTACTCCAGTTGATAAACTAGCAGAAACTGCCGACAAAGTAGTGGAGATTGACACAGCTCCAGTCAACAACGTGAACACACAATCGGAACTGGAGTTGAAAGTGGAAGAGTTAAGTCAACAACTCAACCACGTTTGTTCTCTGCTACAAAATCAACGGCAAAGAAGCCATTCTCGGTCAAGATTTACGAAGAGGCATCGTTCGAGTTCCGGGAAGATCTGCTTCTACCACTCGAAATTTGGAAAGAAGGCTAGGAAGTGCATCTCCCCTTGCAATTTTTCGTCGGAAAACCCCAGCAGCGAGTCCTAATGGCGTCTAGTACTCGCACTGCCAACCTGTTATTCATAAAGGACAGGAACTCTGGTGTCAATTTCTTGGTTGATACCGGAGCGTCAGTCAGTGTATTCCCTCAAAAATCTGGTCATACGCACTCGGAATCTCCGCCTCTATACGCTGCTAACGGTTCACGCATACCCACGTACGGTACTCAGTCGCGTGAACTAAACTTGGGCCTTCACCGATCCTTCAAGTGGATTTTCATCTGTGCTCAAGTGCAGCATCCCATAATCGGCGCTGACTTCCTCCAGCATTTCAAACTCCTGGTGGATCTTGACAAGCGACGCTTATGCGACCAGGCCACACTGCTTTCTGTTCTTGCCAAACAGGTTGCCCTTCCGGACGCCTCTAACTCTGCACTTTCCCTCGTTCCCCCTAATTCCATGTACCAGTGCCTTTTCCAGCGATATCCAGGAATTCTTCAACCGATGCAGATGGGTGATACCATTAAGCACACCATTACCCATCACATTACAACAAAAGGTCCCCCTGTGTTTGCAAAACCCAGACGTCTTGCCCCGGACAAACTGAAAGCTGCCAAATCGGAATTCCAGCTTATGATAGATCTTGGGATAATAAGACCTTCCAAAGCAGTTGGTCCTCTCCCCCTACACCTGGTCCAGAAGAAGTCAGGAGACTGGAGACCATGTGGGGATTACCGATTTTTGAATTCGACAACCATCCCGGACCGATATCCGGTACCAAATGTCCAAGACTTTACTTCTCTTCTCCACGGCAAATCTATCTTCAGTAAGATAGACCTCGTTAAGGCTTTCCACCACATTCCCGTAGAGCCTTCGGATATTCCCAAGACTGCAGTTTGTACACCATTTGGGTTATTCGAATTTTTGAAGATGCCGTTCGGGCTACGGAATGCTGCGCAAACCTTTCAGAGGTTTATAGATGAGGTCACCAGAGGCTTAGACTTTGTTTATGCCTACATCGATGATTTGCTTGTGGCCAGCTCAACGGAAGAGGAACATAAGGAACATCTTTCACTCCTCTTTCAACGCTTAGAACAATACGGTGTTACTATTAATGCATCTAAGTGTGTGTTTGCACAGCCAACCTTGGAATTTCTTGGTCACACGATTTCGCAGCACGGAATTACCCCCCTTCAGGACAAGTGTGAAGTGATAAAAAAATTACCCAATGCCAAATAATCAGCGTGAGTTACGTCGGTTTCTAGGTTTGGTAAATTATTACCACAAGTTCATTAAAAACTGTGCCAGTGTTCTCGCTCCTCTACACGCTATGATCACACACAAACGCAAGGTAACAAAATTGGTATGGTGTCGCGATAGTTTACAGGCGTTCGACAATGCCAAAAATGCTATCAATAGTGCATTGTCTCTGTCATTTCCTATCAGTGATGCCCCCCTAACTCGACGGTCGATGCCTCAGATGTTGCGATCGGTGGGGTGTTGGAACAAACCATTAACGGTCAACAAGCACCCATCGCGTTTTACTCGAAAAAGCTGCAGCCAGCCCAAACGCGTTATAGTGCTTTCGGACGTGAACTTCTTGCTATTTACTTAAACGTGAAGCATTTTCAACATTTCCTTGAAGGCCGAGAGTTTTGTGTTTTTACCGACCACAAACCTTTGGTCACTGTCTTCAATAAAAACAGCTGTAACCACTCTCCCAGAGTCATCAGGCAACTCGATTATATCTCGCAATTTACCACAGATATCCGCCACATCAAAGGTGTCTTGAACACTCCAGCAGATGCACTCTCAAGAATAGAGATTACTTCTGTTACCCTCAGCTCTACACTGTGGAATGCTATTGCACAGGATCAAGATAAGGATACGGAACTACAAGACCTGCTCAGAGAAGACTCCACTCACTCACTTTTCCCTCAAGAAAATGAGTATGCCAGGATTGTCTGTGCCCCTCTATTGCGACGTATCAACAGCTGCTATTCGCCCTTATGTCCCTCCATGTCACAGACAAGCAGTCTTCACGGATCTTCATAAGCCCTCCCATCCTGGTATCCGTGCTTCGCAACACCTGGTTACCTCTCGCTTTGTTTGGCCCTCGATGCGGAAGGATGTCAAATTGGACCAAAACGTGCCTTGCCTGCCAGCGTGCCAAAGTCCAAAGGCACACCAGGTCCCCCTTTGACGCATTTCCGCCCCCATCCCAGCGATTTGAGGTAATTCATGTAGACATTGTTGGCCCTCTTCCAGTGATACAAGGCCAACGTTATCTGCTCACCTGTCTCGACCGCTTTTCCAGATGGCCTGAAGCCATCCCACTTCCTGATATCCAAGCGGACACTGTTGCAAGAGCCTTTCTTCATGGATGGGTATCAAGATTTGGATTGCCAACAAAAGTCATCACTGACCAAGGTCGCCAATTTGAGTCTTCGCTTTGGAAGAAGTTTACCAGCTTGTTGGGTACAGTACATGCGCATACCTGTGCGTATCATCCGCAAGCTAACGGCCTCGTCGAACGCTTCCATCGCCAGCTGAAGTCATCCCTTATGTGTCACGAAGACTCCCATTGGATGGATAAGCTTCCACTCGTGTTGCTTGGTATTCGCTCTGCATTTAAGAGTGATCTGAAGACTACAGCGGCTGAACTAGTCTATGGAACAACACTGCGGCTACCAGGTGGCTACTTTACTGCAGGGGATAAGTCATGCGATCCTACGGAATTCGCTCAAACACTTTCCTCTCACATGCAGTCCCTTCAGCCTGTTCCCCCTCGATTGACTAGCCAACAGAACATCTTTGTTTCCCCAGCCCTCCAATCTTGTACCCACGTTTTCGTTCGTGTACCTGTCCCAAAACGGCCTCTCCAATGTCCATATGACGGGCCCTATGAAGTTCTCCGACGTACGCGCAAATCATTTCTCATCCAGCGCGGTTCCAAGGTCGACAAGGTTTCTATCGATCGTCTTAAGCCTGCGTTTTTGGAATCAACCTTAAGCGAGGTACATGTAGCTACCAAAAAGGTCCAGCGGAAATCTGTGTCGTTCGGAACTCTTTGAACTTCCTCTCTGGTGGGGGAGTGTGTAGTGAATACTCTTATTTTAGTTTCAAGATAAATGTTAATTTTACCGTCTTGAATTTCGGAATAGTATAAATTCATTTTAAATTAGTTACCCATTATAATTCAATTGTGAACCACATTAATACTAATTTTATGTATACTACATTATTTTATTGTATGTAAACATAATTAATTATATATCACAATTGTCAGTTAATTATTTATATTCAAATATTTATTTTAATCTAATACCATGTCCATTTTACAAATAAAGAATAGAAATCCAAGGGTTATATTTTCCACCTTTGGTACTGTCGCAGTTTCGCCTAACGGACTCAATACGGCTAGTGAGATAATCACTGGTTGGCACTTAACCAGCGGCAGTGCTTATGGCTACATCATCCAGGTTAACCTATACCGGATAGATGCGCTACGGTCCCAAGCCGTAGCTTGCCTAGGCCAACGACGACGACGTAAACCAACAACCGAAACAATCCCCGCAGTTACGGGCACAAGGCTATTTACTGGCTCATACACCTACAGCAACAGACAGGTGTATACATAAAGCACGCCCGCAACACGGGTGAAGTACCCATTAAAATTAATGGACGTGTTTTTGGGTTGATGGGTTAAGTGAAAACCGTGTCACTGGTGTGAAGACTGTGTACTCCTTTAACGGTTGCTGGTAGCATGGATGCCCCGTCCTGAGTGCGGAATCACCGGAGATATCCACGGTAGGTCTCCTGCCGACTGTCTCGCATCGACCCGCACCCGCGATCAACTTATAGGATCACAGTTCACTCACAAAGTCTTGTGGGAGCATGAATATGATGCACGGATGGAGACAGACGAGGTGTACCGTGAGGAAATAAAAGCGATCAAGCGTTCAATGGTACTGGATCCTCTCAAATGTGGTGATAGCTTGTTTGGAGGACGTACAAATCCTTTCAGACTATACTTCCCACCTACGGAGGGCGTGAAGCTCCATTACTACGATTTCTGTTCTTTATACCCATACGTGATGAAGAGCAATCCGTACCCCGTGGGCGCTCCTGAGAAACTGGTGGGACCTAGCCTACCCTCCATCAATGAATTTTCAAAAAATTTGAATGATCGTTACTTTGGGCTCTCTTTCGTAGACGTACTCCCCCCACGCAATTTATGGATGCCGATCTTACCTGTCGTTATCGACGACAAACTCATGTTTCCCCTGTGCGTGAAGTGCGCGGAAGAGGATAACGGCGAATGTAACCATATACCCCACCAGCGTAAGATCAGAGGCGTATATACAAGTCCTGAGTTGGCCCTAGCCGTGAGCCATGGTTATAGAATACTGAAGATACATGAGGTGTGGAGGTTTCAGAAGCTACCCAACCTTTTCACACCATATATAAACACCTTTTTGAAGGATAAGGTTGAGGCATCAGGGTATCCGCGAGGAGTTGATACCGAAGATGAAAAGTCTGCCTATATTCAACGTTACCGCGACCGCGAAGGTATACAACTTGATCGTGTCCAAATTGTAAAGAATCCTGGCAAGCGCTTTAGTGCAAAGTTGTGTCTAAACAGTCTATGGGGAAAATTTGCGCAGAATACCGGCAGAGGGAGCATTCATTTGGCACAAAGTTATAGCGATGTCTGGGATTATGCCAATGCCCCCGATAAAGAGGTCATGGAGATCGTAAATGTAGGTAATACTTACGTAATAAAGTACAACAACACTGAATTTGCCATAGATACCTCAAGGGTTACAAACATACCTGTGGCCAGCTTCACAACAGCCTATGCCCGTATAAAACTTTGGGGTCTATTGCATTCTCTTGGGCGGAGAGTATTGTATGCCGATACAGATAGCGTGATATTCACAGAGAGGGAGGGTGAATACATGCCCACTATGGGGAGTTTCTCGGCGAGCTCACTGATGAGATCAAGGATGAGTATGGGGACAACGCATACGCCGACTCTTTTGCCTCAACAGGACCTAAGACTTATGGGGTACGGGTCAGGGTGGGGGAGGAAATGAAATATATCGTGAAGGCAAAGGGTATTACGCTCAACCATGCGAATCGGGAGGTTGTTAACTTTGAGTCGTTGAAGGATCTAGTATGTTTGGATGAACAACCTCACCAACTAATTGTAGGCACCCACAATTTTCGGGCGCAGAAGCTGGGGGGCGTGAAGGAACTTAGGGGTACGATGGTGTGCCGTAACACCTATAGGAAACGTTACCAGTTACCTGGTACCTATGATACCGTACCCTTTGGATACCAATGATGCTTCTAACTCACACGTCTTGTATATAATCGTATCTATTTGTAAATATATATATATATATATATATAACTTGAATATCTCGTTTATTAAATCGTATTTGTAAATATATATAACTTGAATATCTCGTTTATTAAATAAATCATGTTTCAAATAGCGTTTCACTTTCTCCTTTGTGTGTGTGTGTGTGTGTGTGTGTGTGTGTGTGAAAGTTCTAAGCTCCGCCCACTGTAAGACCGTGAGTCATGCTACTATCTGGGAATCCCTGCGTGGTCAGTCGACCGCAGTAAGCCCGAGAGATCAGACGTGTATTCAGATCAGACGTGTATTCAAATGGCTACCTTTAATATTGCTTGTACAACGTTTACGAAATGGTATTCAGTAAAGTGCCAGGATGTGGTGGATACCGAAAAACTTCCTATTCATGTCTCCTATGCCTCTTTTAAAAACACATTGGATTGTGCGAAGTTCCAAGATGTACAAATACTCTACGGATGTTCTGGTGAGACCGTTGAAGGCTTTCGTTGCACAGACGATGTGCTGAAGTATACTGCAGAGCTAAACTTTATAAAGTCTCACATACACCGTGAAGTAAAAGAAACAACGCGTGCAGAAGAGAAGCAGCAGGTATGGATAATGAGTCTTGCTGATGGGTGGTGTGACAAGCGGTATTACGTCATGCTACACCATGTCGATTACTCATACCCTACGACTGGAAATGTGAATCTCGTGATCATGGACAATCTTAAGTATTTTTATCACTATATTAACGTATATCATGATGAGGTTCGTAGTGAGGTTGTGGCTAGTGCCCTGCGTGAATTTTTAACAGAGTTTAGAGACGAGTATCGTTTGATGGGCAGAAAGGAAAAATATGAACATATGTTCCTCTCAAATAGTGCGCCGGAGTGTGGAGATATTTAGTAAAACATAAAATGTTCCTAGTTCTTATCCAAAATGTCTGGTGCGTAGGCTGGTAGTGATATTCTTGTACCGGTACAACAATTCGACTCGCGGAACAAGCCCATTCACGTATCATCGAGTCAGCCGCCCGTCGAACCATTCCTGCCTACCTGCGTGCCTCACACGGCTCATAGTTATCTCAGAGCTTGAGCCGAGTGGACGTGCGCTCCTCGAATACGATGGAACTTCCTTTGAGCAGTATTCTCAACGCCTCGTACGATGTGTCCGTGACGAAATCGTTGCGCGTGTTCAGGCGTAATTCCGGTACCATTAGCTATGTACTGGAAACGGAATGTAGACCGACAAACAAACGGGTTTATTTAAGTATCGAGGAGATGAATAGAATCTTTGTGATAGTTGAGAAGTGGAGTGAAGATCGTTATAAAATACCTGCTAACGTAGGTACAAGAAGAGAGCAGATTAGTGACGCACCCTCATACGCCGTTGTATGTACGTTGTGTATAAATAACGATCGGCCGTGCATTGATATACGGTTGATGTGGAAGAATGCTTCTGATAATAACGCTCTTATTCCTACGCGAAACCGTTTCATCCTCGACAGAATGTTTGAAATCGTCGGATTCCGTAAACTGAAACCTATATTAGACGCGCGTGTTACGGCTATGTTTTATTTTGATACAGTACTTGAATACGCATACACCGCTCTGCTCGATGGGTTTACCGAGTGTAGGGCTGGTGAGAATGGTCTAGTGCTGGATGTTTATTTAAAAAGTTTAGACTCTTTGAAATACCATGAACTTTGGTACAAAGCAATTGATCGGTACAAGGCTGAGCTCACCTACACCGTTCACCCTGAAGAACTATTTCTTTATATAACGCGCAGTTGTCGTAACGATTTAGAAGATTATTTCAATTGCCGCTATGTTGAGTGAGTTCACGATTGAAAAGCTCGAGTCGGTAGAAATAAACCCTCGATTGGAAAAGCGTTCTTATAAACTTGTGTTTAATAATGTAGCTAACGATGAACTCTTTGTGCGTGCTTTTGATTGTATTCTAGACGTATTTAAAGATGACTTACCAACCGGTTGTAAAGTGGGAACAAAAATAGTACTGAACGATATGAAAGCCCTTCATATCGAATACAGGTTTCCCTATACTTTAAGCGGTGAAATATTATTAAGCCGCATATACTGCGTAATGCAGAGCAATAATGATGTAATTGTAAACTCGATTAAGACCGAGTTTAGTATTTTGAAAAAAAAGTGAATTGTATTTATATTTTGCTTGACATTTCTCCTGTACTGATTATACGCATATTTCTATTGAAATGTATATTTATTTCTATTTGAAAAGTATATTTATTTTATAAATATATCTCCATAATTGTGTGTGTGTGTGTGTGTGTTTCTCCTGTACTGTTATGTACATATTTCTATTGAAGTGTATATTTATTTGAAATGTATATTTTATTTTATATATATCCATAATTGTGTGTATATATTTCCTGTAGTTATATGCATATTCCTCAATTGAAATGTATATTTATTTTCTATATATTTATAATAAAAAGAATGATGCAATGTTGTTTTACTTAATTGTTATGCCTTCTACTACCGGTATTCGAAATATAATAATGTATACAGTGGTATTGCGGTATCTGGCAACATTTAAGCCTTCTAAGCCAACTGGCTGATTAGGCGTATATAATAATGTATACAATAATACTGCTAAAAGAGGTATCTGGCAACTCAAGCTATTTACAGCCAACTGGCTGATTAGGCGTATATAATAATGTATACAATGGTACTGACTGCTAAAAAGAGGTATCTGACAACTCAAGCCATTTACAGCCAACTGGCTGATTAGGAGTCTATAATAATGTATACAATGGTATCGCGGTATCTGGCAACTCAAGCCATTTACGCCAACTGGCTGATTAGGAGCCTATAAAACAACGCCTACTCGGCTGAAGTCTTAATGTGCACTTGGCTCCTGCCAGGTGAACACCTCTCCTCCTTTCTCTCCTCCTTCTTTCTCTTGGGGGATAACGCCGCCTCCAAGTTTTCCCCCCCCCCCCCTTTGCAACAATCCCCCTCCCCCCTTTGCAACATTACATAATAACCTGCAACATTCTTGCACTCTCCCCTTTTTCGGCTATACTACTCACCCCAACCGAAAAATTCTCGGAGGCCATTATGACATCAGAAAGCTAATAAAGGCTATAAACCTTCCATCCCCCAATATAATGATCTGCTTCCCATTTATAAAATACAAAAAGGTGGATAGGAATATATATATATATATATATATATATATATTCACCAGGACAAGGGGGGCACAAGAAAAGACCAGGAGCAAGCAAAAATGTTGATGGCTCTCACAAATGAGTTTATGCTGACACAGGAGATAACAGAAAATACCAGAAAAATAACTGCCTGGATCTGGTATTCACGAATAACACGAACTTGATTGCTGATATAAAAATAACCCCAACCATTATCTCAGACCACAACTTAATCGAGATATCGACAAATATGACGACAGCATTAAAAGACAATACACATATTGAGGAAAGAAGTAAATTCGGGTCCTTTAACTTAAACTCCAAGACTATAAATTGGGAAGCAATCAGATCGCACATGGCCCAAATAGAATGGAGAACAATTTTCGAGAACAAAACAACTGAAGAAATGCTAACAATCATTGAAGAAAAAACGCTGAGAATTTTAGAAAAATATGCTCCGAAATCACAGCCAAAAGGAAAGAGGAGCTGGCTAGAGAGGCAAAAGAGAAGACTTTTCTGCAAAAGAAAGAGAGTGGAGGCGAAGTTAGGCAACTGCGGAGATAATGACAGGAAAGCAATAAAGAAAAACTGGAGGGTATCGATAGGGAAATACAAGCCCTGATTAAGGACCATACAGAGAGGGAAGAGGAAAAGGCGGTAGAAGCAATAAAGGAAAATCCAAAATACTTCTATAGCTATGCAAAAAGGAAAAGAAAAACGCGAGCCACTATTGGGCCCGTAAGGACGAGAAATAATGAACTAACCGACGATCCAAAAGAAATATCTAATACATTAAGAACTCAATATGAATCAGTTTTTAGTACCCCAAAAAGTGACAAAACGATACCTGACATAAATGCATTCTTTGAAAAGGAATTGCAAGGAGAGTACATAACATACTTTGATTTTACACCAGAAGATGTAGCGAGAGCTATAGGACAAATGAAACCACATTCAGCTGCAGGTCCGAACAATTGGAACGCATTATTAATTAAAAACTAAAAATTAAATAGCTACACCTTTATACTGGATATGGAGAAGTTCCCGAGACACTGGGGAAATACCGAGCATCTTGAAAAGAGCAAACATTGTCCCTATATATAAAGGCGGAGACAGATCTCAAGCAAAGAACTATAGACCAGTGTCATTGACGTCCTACCTCACCAAAGTATTTAAAAGAATAGTTGGAGAGAAAATTTATGACTTCCTGGAGACACGGGTTTAAAGATTCAACTAAAAATCAGCACGGATTCCGATCAGGTAGATCATACCTATCACAACTAATAGAACACTACAACAATATCCTAGATGCATTGGAAGGCAATGACAACTACGATGTTATATACACAGATTTTGCTAAAGCTTTCGACAAATGTGATCACGGTATAATAGCACATAAAATGAAATATATAGGAATAACAGGCAAAGTGGGAAAATGGATCTACAACTTCCTCAGAAAACGTCTGCAGGTCGTCAAAATTCAAGGTATATCATCATCAGAATCGGAAGTACGCAGCTCAGTACCACAAGGGACAGTACTGGCCCCACTCCTGTTCATTATCATGCTAATAGACAGAGACAGCGGAGTAAACAGCAACAGTATAGTAACATCCTTTGCAGACGATACAAAGATCAGCAGAAAAATCAGCAATGTACATGACGTGGAGGCCTTGCAGAGGGACACGAACAAAATATACAAATGGTCAGAAGACAACAACATGTCGTTTAACACCGAGAAATTTCAGCTCCTGAGATATAGTAGAAAAGAAGAACTTAAACAGACTGCATATTATGCTCCAGATAGACAGGAAATTCAGAGAAGCACGAAAGCGATCAATCTCGGGATAATAATGACAGATGATGCGCAATTCGAAACACAAAATCAGATAGCGATAAATAAAGCAAAAAGAGTCGCCGGACAGATACTAAGAACGTTCAAGAGAAGGGACAGGACAGTAATGATTCCTCTGCTAAAAACACTGATTGTACCAAAACTTGAATACTGCTCAGTTTTGACGTCCTCATATAAAAAGGAAGAAACTAATAAACTAGAAGAAACGCAAAGACATTTCACAGCCAAGATTGATGGCTGCAATGAACTCAACTACTGGGAAAGACTGCGTAAACTAAATCTGTACTCCCTGGAAAGAAGAAGAGAGAGGTACACCATAATCTACATATGGAAAATGATCGAAAAACTGGTACCAAACCTCAAACTAAACCCAATTACCATTCAAACAACACTGGAAAATAGGAAAGGCAGAATGTGTAGTGTTCCCAAATTAAAGGCCCGACAAGGGACCTCCTCAACTCTGAAGGAAAATAGCTTGGTTGTCAGGGGGCCAAGACTTTTCAACCAGCTTCCAAAGGACCTCAGAAACGTAACGGGGGTCAAAGTTGAAATCTTCAAGAGAAGACTGGATGCCTGGCTCAGGGCGGTACCAGATGAGCCGGGCGTGCCTGGCTATGTAGGGTGGAGAGCGCAAGAAAGGAACTCACTCCTCCACCAAGCCAGACCTAGAGGTGGGGCCACCAGCTTCACCTCCGTGTGAAGAGAGACCAACGCACGAAACAACATAAGGATAAGGTAAGGTGTGTGTATATTAGGGTCATGACATTTTTATAACCTCATGTTCCTGTATCATAAATCGATGACCTTTTGCCCCCTGACAATGAAAATAACAGTTTTTTCGATATATTTTGAAAAAACTTCACCCCAAAATAAAAAATAAAAAAGTAATAAAATAATAAATAGAAATGTGCATGTTTATTTCACAATTATTATACATAAACATATATTATATTATACAACATTATACCTATACAATACATATTAATTATACAAATACAATATTATACATTTACTCTATTATTGTTTTAATTGTTTTACTTATTTCTTAAAATACTAATATACTAATAATACTAATATATATATTTGCTTTCGGGGTGACATTTTCTTTTAATTCTGAAGAATTAGGCCCTTTTTTATTGTTTTCAAGCAAAGGTTCATCGATTGATGATACAGGAAACAATATTTATGACAAAAAATTAAAAAGTCATAACCCTAGTGTATAATTATATACCTTGTTAACCATGTTTGGGTTCCGTACGTCGGTCTTTCTTCACACGAAGGTCAAGCTGGTGGCCCCGCCTCTAGCCCTAGCTTGGTGGAGGAACGAGTTGCTCTCTTGCGCTCTCCATCGTACATAGCCAGGTACACCCGGCTCATCTGGTACCGTCCTGAGCCAGGCATCTAGTCTTCTCTTGAAGACTTCAACTTTAATCCCTGTAATGTTTCTGAGGTCCTTTGGAAGCTGGTTGAAAATTCTTGACCCCGTGACAACCAAGCTATTTTCCTTCAGTGTTGAGGAGGTGTCTTGTCGGGCCTTTAATTTGGAAACACTACACATTCTGCCTTTCCTATTTTCCAGCGTTGTCTGGGTGGTAATTGGGTTTAGTTTGAGGTTTGGTACCAGTTTTTCGATAATTTTCCAATGTAGATTATGATAAACCTCTCTCTTCTTCTTTCTCTCTCTTCTTCTTTCCAGGGAGTACATATTTGGTTTGCGTAGTCTTTCCCAGTAGTTGAGTTCTTTGCAGCCACCAGTCTTGGCTGTGAAATGTCTCTGCGTTTCTTCTAGTTTATTAATTTCTTCCTTTTTATATGGGGACGTCAAAACAGCAGAATTCAAGTTTTGGTATCATCATTGTTCTCAACAGGGGAATCGTTACTGTCTTGTCCCTCCTTTTGAACGTTCTTAGTGCCTGTCTCGCGACTGTTTTTGCTTTGTTTATTGCCGTCTGATTTTGTGTCTCGAATTTGGCATCATCGGTCATTATTACCCACAAGTCGACCGCTTTCATGCTTCTCTGAATTTCTTGTCTATCTGGAGCATAATATGCAGTCTTTTTAAGTTCCTCATTTCTACCATATGTCAAGAGCTGAAATTTCTCGGTGTTAAATGTCATATTGTTGCCTTTTGACTATTTGTATATTTTGTTTGTGTCTCTCTGCAAGGCCTCTACTTCGTTTGCATCGCTGATTTTTCTGCTGATCTTTGTATCGTCAGCAAATGATGTTACTATACTGTTGTTGTTTACTCCACTGTCTATGTCTGTTAGCATGATAATGAACAGGAGTAGGTTCAGCACTGTACCTTGTGGTACTGAGTTGCGTGCTTCTGATTCTGATGATGATACACCTTGAATTTTGACCACCTGTAGTCGATTTCTGAGGAAGTTGTAGATCCATTTTCCCACTTTGCCTGTTATTCCCATACGTTTCATTTTATGTGCTATTATACCATGATCGCATTTGTCAAAAGCTTTAGCAAAATCCGTGTATATGACATCATACTGTAGTTTTCATTGCCTTCAAGTACATCTAGGATATTGTTATAATGCTCTATAAGTTGTGATAGGCATGATCTTCCTGATCGGAATCCGTGTTGATTTTCGCTGAATCTTTCCAATGTCTCCAAGAAGTCATAGATTTTCTCTCTAACTATTCTTTCAAAACTTTTCTTCAAAATTCTTTCAAAATTCTTTAAAAAATATATATATATATATATACAGTATATATGGGCTACGTCGTGGCCAATGTAACACCGCTTCCCGGAGATCAGCGAAGTTAAGCGACATTGGGTCTGGGTAGTAGTTGGATGGGAGACCGTCCTCTGCGCCCAGATTATGTAGCGACCCGTGGTAGGGATCCCACTAAAGCTGTAGGTCCCCTCCGTCATATGACCTTAGATGTTGCGAAGGAGGTTAAACAACCCCAACTAAAAAGAAATATATATATATATATATATTATTGATGCACTAGAAAGTAATGAAAACTATGATGTAATATACAAAGACTTTGCCAAAGTGTACGACAAGTTTGACCATGGAATCATAATACATAAACTGAAATATATGGGAATAACAGGAAAAGTAGGGAAATGGATATATAATCTCCTTAGTGAGCGGCGGCAAGTTATTACAGTGCAAGGAATATCTTCATCAGAATCGGAGGTCCTCAGCTCAGTTCCATAAGGAACAGTATTAGCTGCGCTACTCTTCATAATCATGCTAACTGACATAGGTGAGGACGTTACCAGAGACAGCACATTAACATCCTTTGCCGATGACACAAAGATCAGTAGAAAAATAAGAAACCCAGAAGATATAGGATCTCTACAAACCGACATAAACAGAATCTACAAGTGGACGGAAGACAACAATATGAAGTTTAACACTGAGAAATTTCAGCTGTTATGGTACGGAAAAAGAGAAGACCTAAAATCCATGGAATATTATACCCCAAATGGACAGAAAATTCAGAGAAATTCTAAAGCAAAAGATTTAGGGGTTGTATTGACTGATGATGCAAAATTTGAAACACAAAATAAGATAGCAGTAAACAGAGCAAAGAAAATAACTGGGGAGATGCTGAGAACCTTTAAACGAAGGGATAGGAATATAATGATTCCTCTACTGAAAACACTGATCATACCCAAATTGGAATACTGGTCGATCCTAACATGCCCATATTAAAAAGAAGACATTAGACAACTAGAAGGGATTCAGAGAAGCTTCACAGCCAAGATCAATGGGTGCAAAGAACTAAATTACTGGAAAACGTTACGCGAACTAAGCCTATATTCACTGGAAAGGAGAAGAGAGAGATACACCATCATTTACACTTGGAAAATAATGGAGAAACTAGTCCCTAATCTTACTCTTAACCCTGTAACTCCCCAAACAACAGTAGAAAAGGAAGACTATGTCGTGTTCCCAAATTAAAGGCGAGACAGGGAACATCCTTAACCCTGAAAGAAACTAGTTTTGTTGTGAGAGGGCCAAAACTGTTTAATCAGCTGCCCAAAGACCTAAGGAACACGAATGGTGTTGCAATAGACATCTTCAAAAGAAGATTAGACGCCTGGCTCAGAACAATCCCCGATTAGCCGGGCGTACCTGGCTATGTAAGGTGGAGAGTACAAGAAACCAACTCACTACTTCACCAGGCCAACCCGATAGGAGGGTCGACAAGCTTGACCTTCGTGAATTTATGAGGAATCATCGCACGGAACATTTGAAAGGTTGAAAGGTGTGTATGTATTATATATATATATATATGTGTGTGTGTGTGTCGATACATCGAAGCCTATGAACAAACGGAATAACATTCTATGGATTTGAAAGTGCGATGTGTTTGCACTGACCACCATAGCGATTTATACGGTAAACTGTTTCAATTAATAACATTCAATACAAAACAAAAGCAGACTGAACAATTTTAATCGTGTCTTTAATTTTGTGTAACCGACATCTCTGCACAGAGAGTTCTCGTCAAAGAAAAAGATCAAAACAAATGTCTTATAAAAGCCGATTAGGGCCTACTTAGATTAAAAACTTTAATTATTTTTAAAAGTACCTTAACATTAAAAATGTAAATAAACTAACTCATTTTCTAGGTACATTACGATCTATAAATCCATGCTGAATATAGAATTCTATTGAGGACAGAACTTAAAGTGAACTAGAAAACTAATCTATTTAATACACAATCTAAGCTCTGATAAAGAAGACAAAATTTTGTTTGCAATTTAGAAATTTCTTCAAACAAGGTCCGTACATAGATTTATTATTGGGGATTTACCTTTCAAACGAAGCTTACAGTATTTTAAACCGAAACGAGTAATATTTTTCACCATAAGAAACACCCATATAAATTTTTGAGATTGCATTTTGCGCACAGAAATTTTGTACAATGATCAATAATCACATATTAGCAGGAAGGAGGGAACCAAATCAAGGTCCAGGGTTTGCAGATGCTTAGACACTCTGCGTTTGAAAGATTGGAGGTCATAGACAGGGGGAAAGATGGATCGAGGAAGATTGTTCAAAGTTGACCGTTTGAGTAGATGAAAGACTGGAAATACCGATTAACCCTTGCGTTAGAGAGTTGGACAGAAAAGGAATGAGAAAGTGTCGAAAATCTGGTGCTGTGTGCTCTACTTAAAGGGGGAGGTATGCAGTTAGAGAGTTCAGGAGAGCAGTGTTCATTATAATAGCGATAATAAAGAGAGAGTGAGACAACATTGCGGCGAAGAGAGAGGGATTGAAGACAGAGAGTAAGAGGCGGGGAATTGATGAGACGAAAAGCCTTTGATTCCACCCGGTCAAGTACGGCTGTGTGGATTGAGCCACCCCATACATAAGAAGCATAGCATACTCCATACAAAGGCGGACAAGACCCCTGTACAGAGACAGCAACTGAGCGGGCTAAAGAAACTGCGGAGGCGGTATAGCACACCTAACCTCTTAGAAGCTATTTTGGAAAGAGAGTATATATGATCTTTCCAGGAAAGATCTCGAGAAAAGTAAGCGCCAAGAATGTTAAGAGAAGAGGAAGACAGATGGAGGAACTGAGTTTTTGAGGCATTGAAAGCCACAAGATTTGTATCTTTGTCATCGTGAATGTTATGATTGGAAAAAAGGCACTGGAACGTTGGTATACGAGTATTTCTGTTACGTGAACAAGGACGGATCAAGGCATTTCAGTAAGGAGGGGTCCAAAGAAAAGGCACAGTACTAAATAGATTTTCTTAAAATAGACCACCAATGTGCGAGTGCAAAATCAATTGTATTGTTTCATTATATCAGTCTCAGTCAAATACGATGTAAAATAAACATCTAATTTGGGTACAACAGTTTTCGCAGAAAATTTTTCAAACAATTACAAATGTCTTGCCAATTAAAAGCACTATCAGAATAAGATGAAGATAAAAATAGTAATATGGCTGCACCAGTACTAAGGGCACCTATAAACAGTGCTGTGCCCGCTAACGCTAAGCATTTGAACAATTAGCGCCGCTAACGCTAATTTGAACAATTAGCGCCGCTAACGCTAACACTAATTTTGTCGCACATTTTTTCTGAAACCACCCCAATTTATATATGTTCTGCGTTCCGTAATTTATTTACATACATTAACACACACACCTTGATATAAATGGTTGCTAAGGTACAAAAATGGGATCAAGTAAAGCTAAGCACCCCCGGCCTTCTTTAATTAGCCTTATAAGGCTAATTAACGAAAATATCACGACCTAACCTAACCAATCGTTAAGTCAACTGTACGCCCTTGACGATTGGTTAGATTAGGTCGTGATATTTTCGTTAGTTAGCCTTATAAGGCTAATTAAAGAAGGCTGGGGGTGCTTATCTTTACTTGATCCCAAAAATGTAACGTGGTCTACGAAAATGAAAACATTTTTACATTGGAGTCGAGTTCCTTTTATATATATTAATAGGGAAAACAAACCGAGGGAAGAATAAATTCTACTCAATTTACACAAGTGGTTTTGAAAAAATTAGCGATTGACTTTCTCTAAAAACTTAGCGCCGCTACCTGTTTCGCTAACAATTTTGAAAATTAGCGGCGCTAACAGTATCGTTAATTAGCGCCACTAATCCCAGCACTACCTATGAAATCCACTGCAACTACAAATTTGTAAATACAAAATGTATACAGATAAAGACTGAAAATAGAATTTGAATAAAATAAAATACCCATGATCTATTTACAAAAACAAAATTTGTTTTCAGAAGCATACTCATCATTCAAATAGGGCACTTGCAAAAAATTGAGGGGGAGTCCAGACGTCACCGACCCCCCCCCCCTCCCCTACATCCGCCCTTGGTGAATAAACATCTCGGCAGATAGTCATTCTATCTGTATTAATGTTATTCATTATTAATTAATAGTATAAGTATAATTAATAGTACAAATGTAATTAGTACAAATGATAGTAGTAATAGTACAAATGTAATTAATAGTACAAATGATAGTACTTGTAATAGTACAAATGTAATTAATAGTACAAACTTTAAACAGCAGCATAAATTTCTAAATTATAGTAGGCGGCGGCTATATTCCTATATTTACATTTTAAAGTTATTTAAATTTATTTTCAATGTATAAATATAAAATAACTTATGGTATTAAAATGCGCACATTTTTGCATCACCCTGTATATAAAACTTATAGTTCACTTACCAGGTCTTGAGTACGGTACTTTTTTTCCCTTTGTCCCAGTTAATAATTTTCGAATGACGTATGCCAATACAAATGTAAATAAACAAGAAAAGACTATGGCAAACACATCTGTTTAAAATACAAATGAAACACGTTCTTAGATAAACTGTTTTATGGCAATTAACTTCTTTGATGATAAACGTAATTATCAAATACTAATTTGTAATTTTACGCCTTCTTACACTGAACATTTTTGTAATTACTAAAGACGAGAATGATTTGTCCTCTGAATCATCGAGAAAAAATGCTTTCTGAGGCCACTTCAACTTTGTCTTAAAAAAGAAAAACAAAAGTTCTGTGACGAAGATTAGATAAGAAACCGAGAAAGGAATTAAAATCGTTAAAGCACTGAATTCTGTCTTTGTACGTAGGTATTTATTGGTAAATTTTTGTTCGTTTCTACTCGGCAATAATTGCTTGAATAAGCAACCTCTGAAAACTGCTCCGTCATACTTGAAAAAATGTGCAGCGTATCTCGTATCGAAGGTTTAAGTAATCCTAATGACAGAATAATTATGTTGAGAGCAAAATTAATGTCTCATTTTTTTCAAATTTAAACCGAAATATTGCTGTATCTGATTCGTATCAAAGTCCATGCTTTCACTGCTGTTTACACCAAGTGTTCACGTGAATTTATCAGTGCAACGAATCCTAGACATTCTATCAGCACTATGCGGTTTTTTTTTTAGCTGTTTACGTTGTGTGTGTGTGTGTGGGTGTGTGGGTGCGTTCGTTTGTTTTTGATATATTCTCCATCCGTTGCAACACTGAATTTTATGAAAACAAATCAGAAAACACACATGCGTGTATTTTGCATACAAATGCGTTATTTTGAATAGGCATTTCTTTCTCAGCAGTTAAAAATAACTATATTTTTTCACCAGTTTTATGAACCATTATTACTATCGTTATTATTATCACTAAGCTTGGTAAGTCAGTTAATAAGATAGTAGAATCAGTTAATAAGATAGTAGAAGCCAGATCATTAAACTGGTAATCGAAATATTTCATAAATCTAAAATCTAGAGGGATTGGTATATAAGCAAATTGCATATTCATCATTCCTAGTGTTTCAGTGGCCAAAATAAATGCTGCTCTAACCAATAAACATATACGAACCAATTGCATACTTTTTGTACCTGTTGATTCAGTGTTGAGTCTGAATTAAAGATTTTGTTTATATTATTATTACTTAAAAATACTCAGGGGGGGTAAAAACTGGCAAAATACTCCCCTTCCAAGGGGTAATAAAAAGAATCAGTAAACTGTAGATATATTCTACAGTCTACACAAAAATTACGTAATTATTTTCATGTAAATTCCACAACTCCATGAAACTATATCGGATCACCTGAAGATCAGGGCACCCAGTCTTCGTTAGTTAGCCTTATAAGGTTAACTAACGAAAATATTACGACTTAATCTAACCAGTCGTTAGGTCAACTGTACGGTGTACGCCCTTGACGATTGGTTAAGTTAAGTCGTGATATTTTCGTTAATTAGCTTTAAATAAGACTAACTAACAAAGGCTGGGGGCCTTTTATCCAAGGAAATTTCAAACTAATGTGTTTGGCATCTCGGTACTCGAAACATATAATACATTTTCTGTTTTAAATTAAATATTTTTACTCATTTGTTAAACTCAATGTTTTTCGAACTTGTAAATAATACGCCTGGTTTCTCCAACCTTTGCTCTTTGAGACTACTCCGCCCTGATCAAATTAAGGTTACCGAGTCGAAATATGACAAACGGTTAAATTACATCTGGCTTTTCCGGTTGTAAATATGTTGTTTTTATTAAATTTAACATCACTAACCAATCAGAGAGATCACTGCCACGTAAACAATCCGATAAATGCTAAAATAATTCGATTTAATTGTACAGTTTTATAATATTTAAGGATATTATTAAAATAGTTAATACATTTATCTATTTAAAAAAATAAATAATGAGAAATTGATATTAATAATAATGCTTTTATGATTGTTACAATAACAATATATATATTGTTGGTGGGGTAGTAGTTCGGGTCCCGCATAAAGCTGTAGGTCCCCTCCATCACATAGCAAAGTTACAAGTTAAACAACTTGAATAATTAATATTATAAACAATATATGTTGGCCGAGCAGTAAAATAATAAACAACTGCATTCACTTGAATCATCGGACACTAATCTCATTTAATTCAATCTATTTTCGGTCCTTCTAATCTAGCCTAATTCTCTCTATTTTTAAGTTATTATTATTATTAGTAGTAGTAGTAGTAGTATATTACTAAGAAATGTAGTACTTCAGATAAGGATAACCTAAGTAACATGTTTGGACTTTGTTTCGTGTTGAAACCCGAAACATTACAAGAAAAAATATATAAATATATATGAGGTACATGAACAAAAAATATATACAGGGTGTTTCATAACATGTAGGACGCACTTTCAGGATGGATTCAGGACCTGACAACAATGAAGAAGTTTATATAAACATATGCCCGAAATGGCTTTGTTTCCGAGTTAAGCCCGTTTTGTGTTCCAGCAATTCTTTCCGCAAACTGTTTACAAACACTGCTTGCCGACAATGTTTGTGAGTGTGTACAAGACTTATTTCATGTATGGCCTTGCCGATTGTAATGTTTCGTACACTCTATGACATGTTTTAATATTGTTGAGTGTAGAGCCATCAGTCAGTTAGCGGTGCATCGCGGTGTTTCACTGTTCGTATTCGTAACTTCTTACCGTGAATAAGTGTAGTTCAGTGAAAAAAAAATTTTTAAGTTTTTGTGCTATTCACTGATAGTGTGTGTGCATTTGAAGTGAGAATGGAGGCTTATTCAAACAGAGAAATGGCAGACATGCATCTCATTAGGGTGTACCATTTTTGGGTCATTTTCAAAAAGTCAAGGTCCAGGAGTCTAATGTTGTGCCAAATGATGTCCTAAACACGAATTTAACAAGCATTTTCTAATCCAACAAATTTTGAATCCCCCCCACCCCCCTTGAAATTTTGCCCATCCCCTTTTCCTAAAAACCCCATATATCTAAAAACCTATCAACTTTATCGAAAAATGTTATAGAATAAAAATGATTTAGAATCAAACGTTCTATTAGAAACGTTCATTAAGATAGAAATTTACGTAATTTTGAAAATTTTCATTTTCTTTTGTCCAAGAGCACCTTATTGTATTAATATAAAATAAGGTGCTTAAGTTACATTATTTATGAGTATATTGTGAGTATAATCCAAATTTAAAAATCCTTTTTTACATTGAATTTTAATAAACAAGCATTGTTTTTACTCTTATTGTTTCTTTTCAGACTGCTTTATTTGAAAAATAAATAAAAAATGAGTCAAACAGCTACAAAACAGCATGACTTTATTCTTGGTCGCTTGCAGGCTGATATTATGAGTTCATCTAAAATTGTTTTACCATCCAATAAAGATGTTCTAAGCCATTTTATTTATTTACGGAGAATGCAGTATAAGGGTCCAAAAGTTACAAAAGATTCTACTGTTAATGAAGTTCTACAGAAGCTACTAATAATATGGCAAAAAGCATGCATTCCTACTATAGATATTAGTAAAAACCCTAAAGGCAGGAAGATGCTGTTAAATCTAGAAGAAATGCATAATAATTTAATCAAACACAAAAAAGAGCAAGCTTTGAAAATGAACTCTCTAATTTCATGAAAATTATGGATTCCCTTTTTGACATCTCTTCTCAAAATGCCGTTGAATTAATCCAAAAAGACCGCATGAGAACTGAGCCTCAGAAAGCATATGATATTTCATTCTTAGAAGATCAAAGAACAAAACGAGAAACATGTTTAGGTTTGCTAGATGCAGATTATGCATCAAAAGTACAGCGCAAGTACATTAGATTAGAGAAAGAGAAGAAACGCAAAGAGAAACATAAATCAGTGAAGCAAGTGAGTGCTACAGCCAGAACATCAGAGACCCTTCTTTCTAGCACGACCAGTTCTGAGACAGACAGCTATGAAGAGTTTCCGACAGAACCTACAGCAGGACCTTCAAATGCTTCCAGCCCCAAAAATATTCTTGCCTCGCCATTGGTTTCCTCCACTGCAGACAGACTTAATCTCTCTATTGGACAACGGACTGTTTTTGCTGCTGCAGTAGCCATTAGGTGTGGCAAGGATATTGAAAAACTGTCTCTCTCCAGGACCACATCTGCAAGAGCCGCTCGAAAGACAAGAAAACGAAAATATGAAACTTGCATCAAGGATTTTACTGCTGCTTACTAAATCATGTTCAGAGCAAGAAGACCGCCTTGCAATACTTGTTACTGGATACCCAAATGTAGAAAAACTTTTATCAGTTTCTATAATAGATGATTCCACTGGATTGTCTCAAGCCACTTCTGTATTTCAAAGTATTGAAAAATGGAACTTGAAGCAAAATGTCTTTGGAGTATCATTTGATACCACTGCATCCAATTCAGGATGGATGAAAGGTTCTTGTAAGTTACTTGAAGAACTTTTGCAAAAGAAATTGATTTGGTTAGCATGCCGCCATCATGTGGCTGAAAGAGTTTTGTGTGCTGTGTATGAAACCATTTTTGGCCCAAGTAAATCTCCTGAGTTTGAGTTATTCAAAGAATTTCGCGAGTCTAAATGGAAGAAAATTAATACGAAATCTACATACAATGTTCTTGATGTTAAATCAAGGTATCAAAGAGGCCTAAAGGAAGAATGTGTAGAATTTATGACCCAATGTTTAAGAAAATCTGACTGCTTTCCACATGATGACTATAAGGAAGTTGCTGAAACAACTTTAATGCTTTTAGGAGAGGTTTCCAGAGAAAACAGTCATTGGCGGAAACCTGGTGCAATGCACCGTGCCAGGTGGATGGCAATGATTTTGTATACAAATAAAATGTATGCTTTTGCCCACCAAGCATCATATGATGAATCATTGATTAAGAAATTAAAGAGAATGTGTCTATTTAATGCATTAATTTATGGAAAATACTGGCTTTTATGTTCTAATTCACTAGATAGTCCAGCTAATGATCTGAAGTTTTATCATGATTTGGTGAATTACAAGAAGGAAGATAGGGAAGTTGCAAATGCTGCTTTGAAATCTTTTGCCAATCATTACTGGTATTTGACGGAGGAAGTGGTCCCTTTGAGTTTCTTTGGATCGCTAAGTAATGATGAAAAAGATAAGATCGCAAAATCCTTAAACAAATATCCAGTTCCAGAAAATTATGTATGTGGGCAACCTGTTTTCCCCATTTTAAAGGAAGACACAAAGCTTCATCAGCTAGTAGGTCCAATTTCATGGCATTTATTTCAATGCTGTGGGTCAAAACCAGACTCATGGATAAAGAAACCAGCATCAACATGGGAAGAGGTCGATGACTACAACAAACTAAAAAACATTCTTTCATCTATTAGAGTAGTCAATGATACCGCTGAAAGAGGAATCAAGCTGGTTCAAGACTTTCATGACAAATGTCAAAATGAAGAAGAATTTCAAGGTCTTTTGCAAATTGTGGAAGAGAATAGAAGACTAATTCCTGATCCTAGTAAAGAGACTCTTAAAAGAATGAAACTCAGTAAAGAATAGTTCATTAACAGATAGATTAGGTATTTTTATTTGCAGAGATTGTTTTAATTTAGAAGAGGCTGATTTTTTTTTGTTATTAAATATACCATAAATTGTCTTTTCTTATTTTTATGTTTAAAAAGCTCTTATATCAATGATTTCTAATTAGGAAACTTGTTTCTTGAGGAAAGTGTTGAATAAAGGAAAAAAAAAACGATGGACCTCACAACTATAGATAAAGTGTTAATTTTTAGCTTTATTTTATATATATATAGTTTTGAGGTTGTCCTCACTTTGTATAAGCTAGTTATAATAAAAACTAGTTATGATTTGCATTATAACTAGCAAATACAAAGCCCATCGCCGCGAAGCTGCATTGGGGTGATGCTTCAAAGGTGGCGGTAACACCTTATTTAAGAAGAAGGCACTGCAAGCAAAAAAATTTTAATTTAAATTTTTAAAAAATAAATGAAAATTTTCAAAATTAAGTAAATTTCTATTTTGATGAACTTTTCTAATAGAACTTTTGATTCTAAATCATTTTTATTCTATAACATTTTTCGATAAAGTTGATAGTGTTTGAGATATATGGGGTTTTTAGGAAAAGGGGATGCGCAAAATTTCAAGGGGGGGTGGGGGGATTCAAAATTTGTCGGATTAGAAAATGCCTGTAAAATTCGTGTTTAGGACATCATTTGGCACAACATTAGACTCCTGGACCTTGACTTTTTGAAAATGACCCAAAAATGGTACACCCTAGCATCTCATGTATGGACTTGCCGAGTGTAATGCGGCCGCAGCAAGACGTCTGTATGTGGAAAGGTTTCCGAATCGCCGTCTGCCAGATAAGAAGACCTTTCAGAGAATAGACGAGCGTCTTGGTGATACAGGATCATTCAACAAGCGTGGAGGAACATCCTGGTGTCAGCACCCGAAGGATAGCAGCAGCAGAGGGTGTAAGATACACAACTGTGTGGAGAATTTTACGGGAACAACAGCTTTACCCATATCACATTCAGAGAGTATAAGGCCTTACTGAAGCTGATTTCCCACCACGAGAGGCTTTTTGTACATGGTTCCTTCAACAGTGTGCTCGCGATCCTCTTTTTCTATTCTCCGTGTTGTTTTCTGATGAGGCTGCCTTCACAAGAAATGGCGTGATCAATTTTCACAACACTCATCACTGGGCCGAAGAGAATCCGCATGCCATCATCCAGTCAAGGCACCAACAACAATTTAGTATGAATGTATGGGCAGGACTTATTGTCGACAACTTAATCGGTCCTTTTGTTTTGCCTGGAAGATTAACAGAGAATCGTATTCCAATTTTTTAAGGAATGATTTAAGCGATTTACTAAATGAAATTCCACTTGGTGTCCGACGTCTCGTATGTGGTTTATGCATGACGGCGCTCCGCCTCATTTTAGTCGAGTAGCCAGAGACTATTTGGATGACCATTTCGCTGATAAATGGATAGGCCGTGGAGGACCCATTGCATGGCCTGCTCGCTCCCTGGATCTGACGCGTTCAAATGTGTTGGCTTTGACCTCGTCGTAGTGTGGTGGTAACTCCTACTCAAGAGGTCCTGGGTTCGAATTCTGGTGGGGGTAATTTTGTAATACAGGGTGTCCCTAAAGTCTGGACACATAGGAAATATCACTAACTATAACTAACTATATGTTATTATTATTATTATTATTATTATTATTATTATTATCTTAAATTCATGCAACTGAGGCCTAAGGTAGGCCCACATCGAATCAGCAACCCTGAGGTAGGACCAAATAGGACCTCCAAGTCCATAAGTTATGGACTTGGAGGTCCTATTTGGTCCTACCTCAGGGTTGCTGATTCGATGTGGGCCTACCTTACCTTAGGCCTCAGTTGCATGAATTTAAGATAATAATAATAATAATAATAATAATAATAATAATAACATATAGTTAGTTATAGTTAGTGATATTTCCTATGTGTCCAGACTTTAGGGACACCCTGTATAATAACTAGAGGTGTCTGCAACACAAACTGACGAAAACTGCACAAAAATGGATACGGATTTGGGTATTCTTTGAAATGGGATAACATGAACAAGGGCAGATCTAGGTATTTCAGTAGGGTGAGGGGGTCCAAAGAAAAAAGGGCACCCCGTAAAATAAAAGGGCACAGAACTAAAACAAATTCTTAAAATAGGCCACCAATGAGTAAGTGTAAAATCAAGTGTATTGTTTTATTAGATCAGTTTCATTCAAATATGATACAAAATAAAAATCTAATTTGGGTACAACAGTTATCCTTCCAACCTTTCAAAAGTTCCTTGCGATGAGTCCTCATTTCACGAAGGTCAAGCTTGTCGCCCCTCCTCTCGAGGGGATAAAAATTTCAAACAATTACAAATGTCTTGCCAATTAAAAGAACTCTCAGAATAAGATGAGGATAAAAATAGTGATATGGCTGCACCAGTACTCAGGGCACCTATGAAAACCATTACAACTACAAATTTGGAAGGACAATGTATACGGATAAAGACTCAAAATAGAATTTGAATAAAGTAAAATAACGATTTACAAAAATAAAATTTGTTTCCAGAGGCATACACATCATTCAAATAGGACACTCGCAAGAAATTCAGGGGGAGTCCAGACGTCGCGTCGCCGACCCCCATCCCGTAGATCCGCCTATGATGGAGCATTGTGGCTTTCAGTGATGATGAACTACGTACGGAGGTCTCGTTAGTACATCGACTCCTTGTTTGCTTGGCAATATTGCTGCGAGCTGCGAGTTACCCTGAAATAAGCATATGAGCGGAATGATGCTCTGTGTGAAAAATGTAAAACTTTTCAGTTTACTTCCACTTAAGCTTTCTGACGAAGATCAAGCTTGTCACTCCACCTTAGACCTACAGTTTAACGTGGAATCCGAACCACGCCTCTCCAGCAGCCCAGCGTCTTAACGGTTAACCACTAGGCTACCCAGGGTACCCCTTTATCTACCAACCAATTTTGTATTGCGTGGAGGGATGAACAGCTGGGTTTTGCTGCGCGCCGCCTGCCGTCACCAGGTCTCGATCGCGGCCGATGGATTCGTAGTCAGCGACGCTAACCACTACTCCATTAAGAACTCCTAGATTTATAAATGGTGCTCCTAGTTCCAGTCAGTGGCGGATTATCATTGAGACAATTGAGGCTGAAGCCTCAGACCCCATGTTTGAGGGGGTCCCCAATCAAAGTGGATCCAATTAAGTGAGGGTTACTCTGTGTTAATTTCAATAGGGATTATGTATTTCAGCGTTAATATGCCAGATATTGCCAGTGATCCTTGATATTTATTTTGCAAGCTTCATTCTTAATCAAAAATTTTATCTTTAGAAGTATTTTGTTTATATTTAACTTAAGTTTTTTAATTGAAACATTTGGTAAAAAGAAGTGTTTCACTATATCATTTTTTTTAATTAAACGCTGTGCTGAAGAAATCCAAATTCACGCACTGGGGATCAGCGGATGAGTTCACGAACATACAAACATTGGTTCCACACAACCGTCATTTTGAATGGTTAAGGTAAGTTTTTTTCTTCATTGAAGTTTGGGAACCTATGCTTCCAAAAAACTTTAAAAGTTGCTATTTATCACAAGCTAACACATTCCCTGTCTTATTTTACGTTTTATAGGCCCTAAAGTAAAGTTTGTTTAATACTGTTTTGTTTTAACAAACGGCAAAATACACTGTTACGGTTCTTTCATGTTTGTTTCTCAATTAACCTAAGCACCCTACATGTAATTAATGTAAATGTACTATGTACTGTATATGTACATGTACTGTTAATAAAAATCTATAGAAAAGGGCCCTCAAAATAAAATTAGCCTCAGGACCCAAATACAGTTAATCCACCCCTGGTGCCAGTGTGCTATTTGTAGTCAATAAGGCGCCTAACTGTGCCAGTGTCATACGCAATTTTATATTTTGATTTATCACTAGTCTTGGTGAATCAGTCAATAAGATAATAGAAGCCATGATTAGTGGACTGATCTCCGATATATTTTATAAATCTCAAATCTGGAAGCATTGGCGTAAGCAACTCTATGTTCATTATTCATAGTGTTTCACTGAGTCGGAGTCTGCGCATTCAATTAGATCCAGACAAAGGCACAAAGCAGTGTTACGTTTGCCATCGACGTGGAAGGTACGTTTTAATATTTTTTTTGTTCTCTAAAAATCACTTTTTTTTTTTTTTCTTCTTGCAGTCATGCCTATTTTTTAGCTAAACACTAACAGTAATTACTTTCTTTATGTTTTTGATATTGTTACTTTTTTTTCTAAATGTTATATTCGATTAATTTGTATGCTAAGTTTAGTTTTATTCAAATTTGAAATTATAAAGGGAAAAAAAGGCTTTTTTAAATGTTGCTTGAGGGCAACATTATGGTTTTGAAGTGTATGAATAGTCTTATTTGTGAACTTATTTTTTGCAGATGGAAACTTCCGCATTTTATAGCAAAAGGTGAACTCAGATACGAATAAACTCAAATAATGGCATTTATGAAGCGGGTGGTGCTGTTTATGAAGAATTGCCAAATAATGATAATTCGGATGAGAGTGATTCTGATGAAAATGAGGATGAAATTGCTCAATTTGAGAAAAACGTAGGTGTTGTTAATTACCAAGTTTTCATAATATATATAGGCTTATACAATATATAAGTAGGCCCTATATATATTTTTTTTAGGAAGAAGGCTGTTCCAATTCTTGAGTTTTGGATATGTGTGTGTGTGGCATAGGCCTATTTATATATTAGGTAGGTATCCATAGATATATATATATGTATATATATATAATACAATATTTCATACCTAATTTATAAACAAAATTGAAGGTTTTCCCATGCCATTCTTTCTTGTGTCCCAAGTAGCAAAGACCTGCTGACCTGCAGTGTCATCTTTTGTGTTCGAATACATTCTAAACCCTTTCTCTAGTTCAATAATTCACAAACTATGTTTAGATTTGTAACATATTACTTTTATTTAGGAGGCCTCAAGAACCAACATGGAAGAACGTGCTGAGCTAAATCAAGAATATGATGATGATGACGTGGACGATCCTGACTATGTTCCAACAGAAGAAATTCGTCAATCACAAAATATAAACATTGAAAGACAAGAAAGTCCGGACATGGCAAGTACTTCAAGTGAAACCCGTTGGAGAGAAGCCACCGTAGTTCCCTCAACATTCTCCGGAACACCGTTTATTGAGGTAAATGAAGTTGTTTCTCCGTTTCAATATTTCAAACAGTTCTTTGATGATAATTTGATTGAGTATAGGTACAGGGTGTCCGAGAATTATCTGTACAATTTTTGGCTGTTATTAAAAGTCAACCATGAAGTGTAGAAATTCCAGTGTTGTCCCATTTTACAGAGAATCTCTAAGTTTTTTCTGATACTAAGTTTTGACAAGTTTTTTTAGAAATTCCAGTGTGTCCGAAAATTATCTGTACAATTTCATCTTTTAATAAAATTCTTGATAACACACGTAAAATTCTTAAACAAGATTATTTAGAATCTGTATTTTCAAAAGTTTCTTTTATTAAAGTAACGTTGTTACAAACATTCGATATGTGCACCATTAGTGATTCGCAAAATATCCAATCGATACTCCAAATGTTGCCATGTACGCTGCAGCATATCCACATCAATTCGCTCAATAGCAGCTGTGATTCTTGCTTTTAAATCATCAATGTCTGTCACCCGCGTACATTTCTAAAAAACTTGTCAAAACGTGGTGTCAGAAAAAACTTAATGAGTTTCTCTGTAAAATGGGACAACACTGGAATTTCTACACTTCATGGTTGACTTTTAATAACAGGCAAATATTGTACAGATAATTCTCGGACACCCGGTATTACACAACAGACAAATCTCTATTGTGCTCAAGAAAAACGAGAGATAACCTGAGGTGTAAACTAATAAATACTGACAAGGAAGAAATAGAACAGTTTATTGGTGTACTCTTGTATATGGGTATTTATCTTAATCCTCAATATCGGATGTACTGGAATCCATCTACACCTTTGCCTCAAATTACAAAATCTCTGAAAGGAGGTGTCAACAGATTTGAAAATCTTAACAAATTTTTACATTTCAACGACAATTCCAAACTTCCAGATAGAAATTCTACGGAATATGATAAGCTCTATAAAATTAGGCCAATTACACTGGTCAACAACAATTTTGTCACAAGGGTTTTGATGGGTGTTCTAAGTGTACTTTTTCATGCTGAATCTAAATATGAAATCAGATTTTTTCTATCAGGCTTAGTTTACTTGTGACGCTATATTCATTTTTTCCTCATTTAACATGATCACCGGATAAAAAATAATAACATATTATATATAATTAAGTATATAACAATATTATAATATAAAACATTATAAATATAATAATATATTATATTAATTAATATAACTACAATAAAATATATTAATATTAATATATATGTTGTATTAATTTTTCTGTAAAATTAGTACAATTTATTCCTTTGGGGAGAAAGTTCTGATAATGCTGGCAGGATAAATTTGGTCGGAGCAGCAGACTGTGCAGGTTGAAACATGTTTGTACCTGTTCAGACATGAGCCTAGTTTCTGTGTGTAGAGCAGCTCCAAGTCAGTCTGCTTGTAAATGTCACAGTGTTAACAGCTAGTGTCTGTTGCTTCTTGTTAATTTTACACCAGTGTTGTATTCATATAGATGTTTTGTAATGCCGCGGAACTGTCTGAATCATCCTAATTCCTTTTGTTATGTATGTGGTGATCTAACTTTAAAATCCCAGAAACGTAACTTTACACCATTAGTAAAAAAATGCTATGAACTTTATTTCGGATGTAAAGTAGGCGATCAGGACAAGAGTTGGGCCCCTAACATTTGTTGTGTGACATGTGTAAGACTACTTACAGGATGGCTAAACGGTTCACGTCACATGCCATTTGCTATTCCAATGATTTGGAGGGAACCCAAAGATCACACAACAGACTGCTATTTCTGCCTGGTAAATACAAAGGGGATCACTTCAAAAACAAAGAGCCTTATGAAATACCCTAATCTACCGTCTGCAATGAGACCAGTTCCCCACAGTGCTCAACTTCCAGTACCAAATCCTCCTGAACATGTAAGTTTAAGTGATGAGGAATCAAACGTAGCTGTAGCATATCACGAGGAAAAAGATGAAGACATTTCTGATCCAACATTCCAGGCTACCTGTTCTTCCAATGAACCACATTTACTGTCACAAGGAGATCTAAATGACCTAGTTCGTGATTTGAAATTATCTAAGAAGCAGGCTGAACTTTTAGGTTCAAGATTAAAGGGTTGGAATCTACTGCAACGTGACACTAAAGTTTGTTTTTTCCGCAGCCGCCATGATGAATTCAAAGAATGGTTCTCCCATGAAGATGGACTTGTGTTTTGTAAAGATGTTAATTCAGTCATGGGGGCTCTTGGTCATGAACATAACGTGGATGAGTGGCGATTGTTCATTGACTCCTCAAAAGTCAGCTTGAAAGCAGTCCTTCTTCACAACGGAAATAAATTTCCTTCTGTACCGATTGCACATGCT
The DNA here is from genome assembly GCA_023014485.1 of Bathynomus jamesi. Lineage (NCBI taxonomy): Eukaryota > Metazoa > Arthropoda > Malacostraca > Isopoda > Cirolanidae > Bathynomus > Bathynomus jamesi. The sequence goes on along the minus strand of JAJOZX010003699.1, from coordinate 294,422 downwards.
GCGAACATGAAAGAGTCATACGACAACATGAAGTTGCTTTTAGAAAAGTTTCAGTATCAGAAATATAAGTGGAATATCTGTGGAGATCTGAAGGTCATTGCACTTTTGCTAGGGTTGCAGCTAGGTTACACCAAGTACTGTTGTTTTTTATGTGAGTGGGACAGTAGGGACAAGCAAAACCACTACGTTAAGAAGGATTGGCCAAAACGCACCTCACTTGTTCCAGGCAAGAAAAATGTTGTGAATAGTTCACTTGTTGACCCTGAGAAAGTGTACCTTCCTCCTTTGCATATCAAGCTTGGACTTATGAAAAACTTTGTTAAAGCGATGGATAAAGCGCAAACAGGATTCACATACTTGAGAAATAAGTTTCCCCGGATCAGTGATGCCAAGATTAAAGAAGGCATTTTTGTAGGCCCTCAGATCAGAGAATTGTTAAGAGATGAGAGATTTGAAGGAGAGTTGAATGAAGTTGAGAAAGCTGCGTGGCAGAGTTTCAAAAGTGTCTGCACAAATTTTTTGGGAAATCACAAGGCCGAAAACTATCCTGAAATAGTAGGAGATCTTCTTAAGTCTTACCAAGCAATGGGGTGCAATATGTCATTAAAGGTTCATTTCTTGGACTCTCACTTGGACTTTTTTCCGGAAAACCTGGGTGCGGTAAGCGACGAACATGGTGAGCGTTTTCATCAGGATATTTCTGCCATGGAAAACCGTTACCAAGGCAAATGGAGCCCCAGTATGCTGGCTGACTATTGCTGGACTCTTAAGAGAGACATGCCTGAGGCAAAGCACAGCAGAAAATCAAAACAAGCTACTTTTTAAACTACAGGTATGTCTTTTCGATCATATTTTAATAAGTATGTAACTATAGGGGGTTTTTAAAAATTAAATTGCATGTCACACAAAAACCAGACCTGATAGAGAAATTTTACAAACTTATTTGGATTCAGCACAGAAAATACTATAAGAATAAGGTATTTTCATTCTTGGGACACGAAAAAAAAATTTTTTTTGTTGCCCAGTGTTATAAATTCGGTTCTAGAAAAATGCAAAATGTTGGAAAGTGAAGAATATAATTCGGTCGACGAGCAAATGATCCCAACAAAATGTAAATCCTCACTAAAGCAATACCTTCCCAAGAAACCCCACAAATGGGGGTATAAAGTCTTCACAAGGTGTGGTGCTTCAGGTATCATTTATAACTTTGATATATATACTGGAAAAACATCTGATAAACCACAATCTTCTCTTGGTTGTACTGGGGATGTTGTAATGAAGTTATGTGAAAACATGCCTAAACATCAAAACTACAAACTTTGCTTTGATAACTATTTTACATCTTTGCCACTTCTGAAAGAACTGCACTCACAGGGGATTCTAGCTCTTGGGACTGTAAGATCAAATCGACTAGCGGGTGCACAAAAGATCCTCTCCAGTGAAAAAGAATTGAAAGCCAAAGGAAGAGGGTCGTATGACTGGAGGGTAGACATTTCATCAAACATAACTGTAGTGAAGTGGCAGGATAACAGTAGTCCACCTAGTTTCAACCTATGTGAACCATACTGAAGGAAGAAAGGCTAAGAGATGGTCTGCAAAAGATAAAGTATTCCTTGAAATTGAATGCCCAGAAATGGCCCATGAATATAATAAATTTATGGGCGGAGTTGACCTTTCTGATATGCTCCTTTCACTGTACAGAATAAAGCTCAAGCGTAAAAAGTGGTATATATCCATCTTTTTCTATCTTGTCAAAGTTGCCGTTACTAATGGATAGCTTTTATATAGACGTCACTATGCTATGTTGTATGCTGACAACAAATTCAAGTCTTTGTTAGAATTCCAAATTAGTATTGCAAATGATCTGACCATGGTAGGAAAGTCAACGCTCACCACTCCTCCAAGAGGTAGGCCACCTCTTTCCTGTCAGCCCCCTCAAAAGAAGTGTAAAACATCAGCAGCAGTTCCTATTCCAACCGATGATTAATTATCGGTACGATTTTTATGGTCATTTTCCCAATTTTGATGAAAACAAACACAGATGCAGGTACTGTCCTAAAGGCTATACTTATGTATTCTGCATCATGTGTAATATTTACTTATGCTTCATAAAGGAGCGTAATTGCTTTTTGAATTTCCATAAAAAAACTCCATAAAATAAGTGTTGTACAACATAAAGTATGTTTTCTTTGTAAAAGGTATATATTGATTATTTTGATTTGTCAAAAACAATAAATTTTTCATCCTTGCGAACTTTCATATTTACCCCCATTATTTATCCCAATTTTCATGATGTTGCCAAGGAGCAACATTCTCTAAATTAACTTAGAACATAAATATTACATAGATTTTAGGAAAAACCTCATTAATATCACTCTAAATACTTTAAAAAATACCGAAAATATTTGTTTTCTTCAGAAAATTATAATTCATGAGATAAAGGGTTTTAACGGTTCATACTTCCACTTAAACTATGAATGCATCGCTGAATAATATATATATATATATATATATATATATATATATATATATATATATATAAGAATGCACGCCGCGCCCTACGCAGCAAAAGAATTTCGAAACACAAGCTGTGGTGTAATTGGGAGGGGAGGGACGGATGTGGTACCAAAACCTTCCCTGGTTCTCCCTTAATGTGTAGGTTAGTTAATTAGGCTAGGCTATCATAGAATTTACTGCACAAAATGGCGCATTTCAAATCTGTAGTGCCTTCGAATTTTTTCATTGCTCTCTTTATTCCAGATCAGTTAGGGAGCCTACACTTCAATATTTGCACTTCTTCACTTCAAAAAACATCACTACTATCACTGTGCAGTAGTTTTCTTCACACAAGTAGTTAAAATGTATACATTAATTTGGAGTTCACTTTTCACCGAGTCCCGTATACGCTCGACACGGGACTCTCCTCCTCGTTGCATGAAAACAACATATTGGCAAGCCTTGACAACGCTTCACAACAAACGCACGTAGAGGCGTAGATTGCACTCTCTTGTACTGTAAACTCAATGATAGGCCTAACTTAGTTAGCATAGTCTAAACTACATGACAAAACTTCCAAAATTCCATGAAAATAATGATGTATCGTAGAAATTTGTCAAAATAAAATATCTTGTAACTTACTAATTAAACATGACATAGCATGCCTTTTCGGAGACCATGTTATATATATATATATATATATATATATATATATATAAGGAAAACACGATTCCAAAGCCTTTCGTGTATTTCCACACCTAGTCAGTGAATGAAGAAAGGAAGCAAACGACGGAATGTACTAGGGGCACTCAATATATTTTGCCCCACCTTTTTTTTTTAGCTAAATAATAGGCTATGGGGCTGAAATGTCTTTTGGGACGTAAGTTTGAACTTTCTGCGTTTCACATAACCAGATTTTTCCAGTTTGAACCTTCCCTCCTTGTATAAAACCGCTTTTAAACGCCCTTGTATAAAACCGATGGTTAACACAGCTTCGAAAATGGCGTCTGACAGTGATGTGCGTCGTAAATAGAGAACTGTTATCGAGTTCTTAACCGCAGAGAAGGAAACAGTTGGAAATATTCAAAAACGTCTACAAAACGCGGCGGTCGCCCGGCATCAGCTGTAACATCTTACACTGTGCAACGTGCTAACAGCATCATTCGATCAAATCGGCGCGTCACATACAAGGAGCTATCACTGGAGCTAGGAATTAGTGAAGGAAGTGTGAATACGATAATTCAACAACTGGGATACTCAAAAGTGTGTTCACGGTTTGTTCCTCGCGAACTGACTGAAGACCACAAAGCCCAAAGAAAAGAAATTGCTTCTGAGTCGTTGGTTCGATACGAGACAGAAGGGGATGACTTCTTTTCACAAATTGTGACTGGGGATGAGACTTGGGTACACCACTTTAATAAACCTGAAACAAAACGCCAATCCATGAAGTAGCATCACGCAGACTCCCCACGCAAGAAAAAGTTCAAAATGGCTCCCTCTGCAGGAAAGGTTATGGCCACCATCTTCTGGGACATGAAACAGGTGATTCTGGTGGACATTATGAAGAAAGGACAAACAATCAACTCAGAGGCATATATTGCTACCCTACAGAGACTCCAGAGACGTATAAAGAGAGTTCGACCGGAGAGAAAACTGGAAGACGTCCTTTTTTTGCACGATAATGCAAGACCACACAACAGTTTGCAAACAAGCGAGGCCATCACAAAAATGCGCTTGACTGTGTTACCCCACCCTCCATACATCCCGGATCTGGCACCTTCAGACTTCCATTTGCTTGGGCCAATGAAGGATGCTATTCGTGGAAGAAAGTTTCGGAGTGACGATGAGGTTGTTGAGGAGGTTAAGAGGTGGCTCCAGCGGAACCCAGCGGACTTTTACCAGCAAGGAATAAAGACCCTTGTTTCGAGGTGGAGGAAAGCCGTAGAAAAGGATGGAGACTATGTGAAAAAATAAAAACTTGTAAAAAAAGTATGTAACTACTTGTGTACAAGATTTCTGGAACTTACAAGGAAACTTGGAAAGAAAAAAAAAGGTAGGGCAAAATATAGTGAGTGGCCCTCCTATATATGTAGAACGTAAACGAAACAGATAGGAGGAATTAGCAAAAGAATAACCAGTACCGAAAGAGGGTACAAGATATGCAACAAGATATGGTTAATTTTATAAGTTTCCCACTTAATAATAAAGTTATTTACAAAGTACATGAGTGTACATCTTAAAATACTCTTTTCAGTTATATCGATGTTTTATTAGCATTCTTGACCTTCCCAATGAATACTATGATTATTTCTATGTGTTAAACATGGCTAAACAAATGCATTAAAATTATTAACGGTTCTACAAGCTATGCTATGTTATGCTGTTTTACTCCTACTTTGACTTCTGAAGTCTGTGGCCCCAAAATATGTATCCACTTTTAAATGCAAATGATTAGAATACTGGGTACAGTTTTCCAGGGGCTTCTTTGTATATCTATTGAGTCACAGTGTTTACATCCAATAGACAGTGTTGGGAGTAACGGCGTTACGTTAGGCGTTACTTTTTTAGTAGCTGTAACGGTAACGACGTTACTTTCGAGATGTAACGAAAGTGGTAACGGCACTACTTTTTAGAGCAATTTCAATCGTTACTCGCTACTCGTTACTTTCAAACTGGCCATTTATTAGCTGTTAATTGTATGCCAGCTGTTTTTCATATTGATTAGCGGGTTTCTAAGTCATCTGACAACACTGCCTGCTCGATAAGGGGCACCAGTCTCGCCATGCACTGGTATGCTGATGGTTGCCGGTTGTGCTGTGATTCCACTCATTCGTGAATTTGTTTTTGTCCCATATTTCCCACCAATGGCAATAGTCTAATTAGTTTTATAATCTATAGATTTATAATAATAAATTAATAATGGAATCTGTTAATGCCAATAAGCCCAGTACAAGTGAGGTTAGTCAGGCTACTGAAGCTAGTAATATGTAGTGAAGGTAAAAACCAGTACAGAAAGAGGGAAAATGTAGTGAAGTTAAAACGTAATGAAAAGCAAAGTGACGAAACTGACAATGCAAATCCATGGCCTTATATGGGAGAATACTTCAAGTTTGTTGAAGCAGGTGCTAGTGATAACGCCAAGTTTAGGTGCGAACTATGTTGTTCTCAAAAATAGTAGCTCAACAGCTATCAGTTTGAGTTCAGAGCAGGTTTTCACTTTTTTGGCAACAGGCCTAACGCGAAAAGTGTCAACGTCATGCTTCCCGACTGGTGAACTTAAATCGGTGTTCATAGCTCTTACAGTAATACTCCAATCCCATCCAATGCAGCCGTCGAATGAGTGTTTTCTATTGGCAAAGATATCCTTCGACCGAAACGAGGAGGACTATCAAATGCCAATTTTGAAAAACTAGTGTTCCTGAAATCGAACAATACACTCCTAAAAAATCTGCAAGATTATTTTTTTAACAGGCCATTTTTTTTATTTGAGGTCATGCTTTGATTTTTTGTCATGTATAATTTGGTATTATTAAAGCTTTTCTACTCCTCAATCTTTTCTTAAAAGTAACGGTAGCGGTAGCGGCAACGGTAACGCGTTACTTTTTCGTAGAAGTAGTAACTGAAGCGGTAACGACGTTATTTTCTTATCAATGTAACGGTAGCGGTAATGTCGTTACTTATAGAAAGTGACGCGCACACCACTGCCAATAGAGTGGACACACCGATCTGCATTAATTTTTAATTAGGCGAGACTTAATAGTATTTTTAAAATTAAAAAAACGACGTTAATTCCAATTGTTTGAATTAATAAGTTCGGAAGTAGTTACGCAGTAAAGAAGGCTAAGAATATTTTTTGTAATCAAACTCCTTGTGAGTTACACTATTATAGTACCACCTTTTTTGACTTTGTTTAAACAATTTTCTACAAGTGGAACGGGATAGGATGGTTCACTAGTACCAATGTCCATTATACTACGGAACTCGGAATCCAAAATTTCAGGCTTTAACAATTCTTAATGGCCTAAGAAATACAGAAGAAAAATGAACGATTTTATTCAATGGTGATGGTCAGAATAAAATTGAGCGTGTAAGTTATTATTAGTGGGTTTGCGAAAGATTTAAAATTTTAATGAGTTTGCGAGCAACAGTAAATTTTATATATGAAACAATTATTGAGCTTAACAAGGAATTCACCATCATCCAACAAGGAATTCACCATCAACCATTAGTACCAAATAATGTTGAAGTTTATGAGAGAAGAAGGCAAAATTCTAGTTTAAAAAATTCCATATATACGGAAAAAGAGAGGATCTAAATCCATGGAATATTATACCCCAAATGGACAGGAAATTCAGAAAAATTCTAAAGCAAAAGATTTAAGGGTTGTAATGACTAATGATGCGAAATTTGAAACACAAAAATAAGATAGCAGTAAACAGAGCAAAGAGAGTAACTGGGCAGATACTGAGAACCTTTAAACGAAGGGAAAAGAATATAATGATTCCTCTACTGAAAACGCTGATCATACCCAAATTGGAATACTGCTCGGTTCTAACATGCCCATATAAAAAAGAAGACATTAAACAGTTGGAAGGGATTCAGAGAAGCTTCACAGCCAAGATCAAGGGGGAATAAATATCCTTAACCCTGAAAGAAAATACAGCGTGTCCCAAAGAAATGTATACCCACTTTGTTCGATAATACCAGCTATGAGGATAATAAATATATTACTGTTTATATGTTTTTCAATAAAGAATTTTCTCCTGAATCTAAATATGTAATTATTTTTATTAAAAATTGAAGAACAAAAACGTTACAGATGTTTAAATTAGAATTATTATTTTCGAGACTTCATGTGCGATAGTTTCTAATATTTTTTTTTATGGCCTGGCCTGCCTTTTAACCGACTGTTTTGAGATACTTATGTTTAGTGCCTAGCTTAGCCTAGCCATTTCGTTGAGTTCTAATTAGGCAAGACTACAGTTTTGCTCTAACCTTATCTAACATCTTATAACTCTGCGACGTTTGTTCTTTTCTAACGACAATTTGAACATCTTAGATAAAGTGTCATTTAACCATGGAATTTGTAAATTTTTTGAATAACCTAATAATTACAACATTTATGCTTCAATATCAACACTAACTAAACATAAGTATCTCAAAACAGTCGGTTAAAATATTAGAAAATATCGCACATGAAGTCTCGAAAATAATAATTATAATTTAAACATCTGTAACTTTTTTGTTTTTCAATTTTTAATAAACATAATTACATATTTAGATTCAGGAGAACATTCTTTATTAAAAAACATATAAAAAGTAATATATTTATTATCCTCATAGCTGGTATTATCGAACAAAGTGGGTATACATTTCTTTGGGACACGCTAGTTTTGTTGTGAGAGGAACAAAACTGTTTAATCAGCTGCCCAAAGACCTAAGGAACACGAATGGTGTTGCAGTGGACATCTTCAAAAGAAGATTAGACGCCTGGCTCAGAACAATCCCCGATGAGCTGGGCATACCTGGCTATGTGAGGTGAAGAGTACAAGAAACGAACTCACTACTTCACCAGGCCAACTCGACAAGCTTGACCTTCGTGAAATGAGGAATCATCGCACGGAACCTTTGGAAGGTTGAAACGTATAATTATACAATTTAGGGTGGATCGATTTTAAATTTTTTTCGATTTCCATATTCTAATAGAGACAAAAACTTGCGCATGCATGAGAAAATAGCCTCTGCAAAATCTTAGCTTAATAGGTAATCATCTTCTGCCCCCGGCAGAGCGATGAAAATCATATTTTAGTAGTCAAAAACGTATTTTAAACCCTAGCCTAGAGTCATAAAATTTTGCGTGTGTGTTATTTCATGCCTAAGCAACGATATAAATGCTATGGGAAATATATAAATGCATTATTTAAGACAAAGAGCCGATCTGAAAATATGTATATTATACATATTTTCAGATCGGCTCTTTGTCTTAAATAATGCATTTATATACTTATTTCCCATAGCATTTATATCGTTGCTTAGGCATGAAATAACACACACAAAATTTTATGACTCTAGGCTAGGGTTTAAAATACGTTTTTGACTACTAAAATATGATTTTCATCGCTCTGCCGGGGGCAGAAGATGATTACCTATTAAGCTAAGATTTTGCAGAGGCTATTTTCTCATGCATGCGCAAGTTTTTGTCTCTATTAGAATATGGAAATCGAAAAAAATGTAAAATCGATCCACCATAATTTATACATATACTGTATATATACAGGGTGATTCAAAAAATTTAACAATAGGGGGTTTTATTTTTAATTTCCAGTTTATTTGTAAACATTTTTGATGATGCAAACAATGCTTCATACAGTCTCTACTTGCTGTCCACGGATATCTATGCATGTATGAAAGCGGTCAAACGTTGCTTCCAAAGCCCTAAGGCACATCTCTGGTGGTGGTGATTGGATGACATCTGTAATTCTTTCCCATATAAGTGTTAACATTTTTTAATTACCGTATATATATATATATATATATATATATATATATATTCGTCTGTCTGTTTGTTTGTTTGTCTGTCCTTTATGCAAGCGCAAACCGTTTGACCTAGAGCTACCAAATTTGGCACGGGAACCTCTTATGGGATGATCAGCCTGTCTGTTTGTCTGTCTGTATGTTTGTGAAATTTATCCCGGGCAACGCCAGGTACCTCAAAAGGACGTGTGTGTGTGTTCCAGCCATAACTCCAAAATGGAAGCAGTTACAAACATGAAACTTCACAAACATATTGATTAGGTCCCCAGGTTGTGCACCTGGGGTTAATAAATTAAATAATTAAAATTACTGGGCCCGAAGCCCCAGCACCGCGATTAAACTACAGAAAAGAACGCAGCCGTGAAAATTTTGATTATTTGGTCAATAAAACTATAGAAAAGAACACAGTCATGAAAATCTTAAGCTTCACATATAATTATTTTTTAGGACGACTTCAAACCGTTTGACCTAGAGCTACCAAATTTGGCACGGGAACCTCTTATGGGATGAAGAATGTCAACACAGAGTCAGTCAGCCTGTCTGTTTGTCTGTTTGTGCGAATAGTTACAGGAAGTGCGTAATGGTTGTTACAGGAAGTTAATGTGGCAATGTTTTTTAGCAGTTTTTGAAAATCCCAACAACTTTACCATGCCACCAAAGAAACGGGCAAGTTTGTGCAGATGTACATCAGCAGCCAGAAAAAATAAAGAAGCCCGGAAGCTGGGGATCTAATGTGAAATTTATCCCGGGCAACGCCGGGTACTTCAGCTAGTATATATATATCAGTGGCGTGCGGTGATTTTTCGTCAAGGGGAAGCAATTCAAGCAAAAACAACAAAGATTATATAAAATAAAAATAAAACTTTAAAATACTCGTATATAATAAAAACAAAACACATATAATCATCTACTTACTTTACTTATAGGTTAATTCTATTCTTCTTTCTTTTTTATTAAATATATCTATTATTTCTTCGTAAAAGGCATCGGTTTTCATATCCTTAAGAAGCTTTTTCTCAATTGAGATTAAAGCTAAACTTGCAAGCCTTTCTTACCCTTGCGCATTTCTAGCGTAGTTATGTATTCGCTTTAAATGAGAGAATGACAGCAGACAGCACGTAAAGTTGCCAGATATTTCAAGAAAATTAACTATAAGATCTGGACAGCGATTTCTAAATTGCTTCCTTTTTGACATAGGGAAGGATAAAATAACGATAAATATATATCTTTTTCGCTTAACATGGCCATGGAATTTTTTAGTAGAAAAACTATATATGAAACTTGTTGTATTCAATAAATACTACATTATTAAACATTAAATGAGTTTTTAGAATGGAAAGAAACAATTTGTAACAGTAAAAAAAAGCGAAAGTCATTAGGAAAAAGGATGCATTTCGTCAATTGTTGTCCAACTCGAGATTTTTTGCGTCGGCTTTCTTAAAGGTTTTTGCACGAACGGCAACCAATGTATATACTATGTATCCACCTGATTACCAATCAAATGCTATAAATAGTATAATAAAATTATTTTGTACAAATTATTAACACATATTGAACTGTTTAAACTTTAAAGTATAATACAGCATTTTCTTCTTTCTTTGAATAGGGAAGCATTGCTTCCCTTGCTTCCATGAACCGCACGCCACTGATATATATATATATATACGCTGTTCCGTGCGTTGGTCTCTCTTCACACGGAGGTCAAAGTGGTAGCCCCGCCTCTAGGTCTGGCTTGGTGGAGGAGCGAGTTGCTTTCTTGCGTTCTCCACCCTACATAGCCAGGCACGCCCGGCTCATCTGGTACCGTCCTGAGCCAGGCATCCAGTCTTCTCTTGAAGACTCCAACTTTGACCCCCGTTACGTTTCTGAGGTCCTTTGGAAGCTGGTCAAAGAGTCTTGGGTCCCTGACAACCAAGCTATTTTCCTTCAGTGTTGAGGAGGTCCCTTGTCGGGCCTTTAATTTGGGAACACTACACATTCTGCCTTTCCTATTTTTCAGTGTTGTTTGAATGGTAATTGGGTTTAGTTTGAGGTTTGGTACCAGTTTTTTGATCATTTTCCATATGTAGATTATGGTGTACCTCTCTCTTCTTCTTTCCAAGAAGTACAGATTTAGTTTACGTAGTCTTTCCCAGTAATTGAGTTCTTTGCAGCCATCACTCTTGGCTGTGAAATGTCTCTGCGTTTCTTCTAGTTTATTAGTTGCTTCCTTTTTATATGGGGACGTCAAAACTGAGCAGTATTCAAGTATCCCGCGACTCTTTTTGCTTTATTTATCGCTATCTGATTTTGTGTTTCGAATTTCGCATCATCGGTCATTATTGCCCCCAGATCGATTGCTTTCGTGTTTCTCTGAATTTCCTGTCTATCTGGAGCATAATATGCAGTCTGTTTAATTTCCTCTTTTCTACCATATCTCAAGAGCTGAAATTTCTCGGTGTTAAATGTCATATTGTTATCTTCTGACCAAGGCCGTACGCAGGGGGGGGGGAGTTCAAGCCCCCCCATTGAGAATAAATTTACATTAGACCTTACATTACATAGAATTTGCATTGCACACACACACACACACATATATATATATATATATATATATATATATATATATATATATATACCTGAATTTTCTGTAATTTTTCTGAATTTTTCTGCTAAAATATCGTGATTTTCTGTTTCAGTCACTTGGCAACACTGGTTTAGTCATTGTTGTGATAGTTTGGCCTAAATTTTCTGTGTTTCCAATTTTAATAATAAAACAAGTGACCATGAATAAAAGAAAGAAAATGGAAAACACCATATTTAATTATTTTAAGAAGAAAGAAAATTTTCGATTTTGACCCCCCCCCATGCAGAAATCCTGCGCACGGCCCTGCTTCTGACCATTTATATATTTTGTTCGTGTCCCTCTGCAAGGCCTCCACTTCATTTACATCGCTGATTTTTCTGCTGATCTTTGTATTGTCTGCAAAGGATGTTACTATACTGTTGCTGTTTACTCCACTGTCTATGTCTGTTAGCATGATAATGAACAGGAGTGGGGCCAGTACTGTTCCTTGTGGTACTGAGCTGCGTACTTCCAATTCTGATGATGATATACCTTGAATTTTAACGACCTGTAGACGTTCTCTGAGGAAATTGTAGATCCGTTTTCCCACTTTGCCTGTTATTCCCATATAATTCATTTTATGTGCTATTATACCGTGATCACATTTGTCGAAAGCTTTAGCAAAATCTGTGTATATGACATCGTAGTTGTCATTGCCTTCCAGTGCATCTAGGATATTGTTGTAGTGTTCTATTAGTTGTGATAGGCATGATCTACCTGATCGGAATCCGTGCTGATTTTCGTTGAATCTTTCCAGTGTCTCCAAGAAATCATAAATTTTCTCTCTAACTATTCTTTCAAATACTTTGGTGAGGTAGGACGTCAATGACACTGGTCTATAGTTCTTTGCTTGAAATCTGTCCCCTTCTTTATATATTGGGACAATGTTTGCTCTTTTCAAGATGCTCGGTAATTCCCCAGTGTCTAGGGATCTTCTCTATATCCAGTATAAAGGTGTAGCTATTTCATTTTTACAGTTTTTAATCAATAATGCGTTCCAATTGTCCGGACCTGCAACTGAATATGGTTTCATTTGTCCTATAGCTCTCGCTACATCTTCTGGGGTAAAATCAAAGTCTGTTATACATTCCCCTTGCAATTTATCTCCAAAGAATGCATCTATGTAAGGTATCGCTTTGTCACTGTTTGGGGTACTAAAAACTGATTCATACTGTGCTTTCAATGTTTCAGATATTTCTTTTAGATCGTCGGTTAGTTCATTATTTATTTTCCTTAAGGGCCCAATAGCGGCGCGCGTTTTTGTTTCCCGTTTCGCATAGCTATAGAAGTATTTTGAATTTTCTTTTAATGCTTCTACTGCCTTTTCCTCTTCCCTCTCTGTATGGTCCTTAATCAGAGCTTGTATTTCCCTATCGATACCCCAATTTTTTCTTTTATTACTTTCCTGGCGTTATCTCCACTCTCTTTCTTTTGCAAAATATTCTTCTCTTTTTGCCTCTCTAGCCAGCTCCTCTTTCCTTTTGGCTGTGATTTCGGAGCATATTTTTCTAAAATTCTCAACGTTTTTTCTTCCAAGGTTGTTAGTATTTCTTCAGTTGTTTTATTCTCTAAAACTGTTCTCTACTCTATTTGGGCCATGTGCGATGTGATTGCTTCCCAATTTATAGTCTTGGAGTTTAAGTTAAAGGCCCAAACTTGCTTCTTTCCTCAATATGTGTATTGTCTTTTAATGTTGTCGTCATATTTGTTGATATCTCGATTAAGTTGTGGTCTGAGATAAGGGCATATATATATATATATATATATATATTATATATATATATATATATATATATATACACAGTGTGTCCGTAAAGTCATGGTGGGATTTTAAATAGCTATATTATTGCAACGAAACATGATAATGAGATGAAACAATGCCAAATTTAAGAACAACTCTCAAAGTTGTATCTTGTAGTTAGTCTAGGCTAAACTTAACCTTTATCTCGTAGTTAGTCTGGGCTGTCCACATGCCTATGTTGAACATGAGCGTAATAGCCCGAAAGTTAATGTGTGGTGTGCTCTAGCACGAGATCGAGTGATTGGCCCATTTTTCTTCGCGGAACCCACTGTGACGTCACACAACTACCTCGCTATGTTGGAACATTTTGCAGTACCCCAATTTATTGACAATAATGTCATCTTTCAACAAGATGGTGCTCCTCCGCATTATGCCAACGTTGTTCGAGAATTCCTTAATGAAAAATTTCCACAGAGATGGATAGGAAGAGGAGGATGGAAGCCATGGCCTCCACGCTCTCCGGACCTGACACCTTTGGACTTTTATTTGTGGGGTTACGTCAAGCAAAGCGTGTACAGTGTACCCATTAGGGATATTCATCAATTGCACGAGCGAATCACGGAAGCTATCGCATCCGTCACTCCTGATGTTCTTGGGCGTGTGTGGCTGGAATTGAATCACCGCCGAGATGTCTGCAGGGCTACCAGAGGAGCCCATATCGAACTACGTTAAATAAAGTTATTCTTTTAGAGTTGTTCTTCAATTTGCCTTTTTTTCATCTCATTATCATGTTTCGTTGCAATAATATAGCTATTTAAAATCCCACCATGACTTTACGGACACACTGTGTATATATATATATATATATATATATATTTTTAACCTTTGACCTTTATTTGTGACTCTAATCTTTGATGCAGGGAGCTGATTCTTGCTCATAACATCGTCTTATGGGGATCCATATGAGTGTGAAGTTTCATTAATTCATGTTGAGGGGTTCAAATATTATGGCGCGGACACGAAAAAAACTGCATTTGACCTTTGATCTCTTTTTGTAACCTTGACCCCTGATGCAAAGACTTGATTCTTGCTCATGACACATATTCTTGTGACGATACATATGTGTATGAACTTTGATCAATATACTCGTATGTTGAGCGGTTCAAAAGTTATGGCGCGGATCTCCACTTGATTTTTTATACAAGAACCTAATTCTTGCTCATGACTTATCCTTTTTGCGTTGATACATGCGTATTAAGTTTCATCAATTTCCGCTGAGCAATACAAAAGTTATGGCGCGGACACGAAAAAGCTCCATTTGACCTTTGACTTTTGATGCAAGGATCTGATTCATGCCCATGACACATCGTTTGACGTTGATGCACATGTATGTCAACACATTAATTAATGTCGAGTGGTTCAAAAGTTATGGCCCCAGACATAAATGTATGGCCGACGGACGAACGAACAAATGCAATGCAGTACGGCCTCTCCAAATTTATTTTATAATAGCATAATCTGTCTGTTTGTTTGTTCTCTATTGAAATGAATATGGCTGCACCAAATAGTGTTTAAGGTAGTGAATCAGATATAACTTTTCACGGGGAATCTAATGGTGTGCACAGTAGGTAGGTAGGTACAGTAGGTAGGTAGGTACACTAAGTAGGTAGGTACAGTAGGTAGGTAGGTACAGTAGGTAGGTAGGTAGGTAGGTACAGTAGGTAGGTAGGTAGGTAGGTAGGTACAGTAGGTAGGTACAGTAGGTAGGTAGACTAGACAGTTTTATTTAGTAAATGATACATTAAAATCTTGTTTAGTTTTGAATGACGGCATAAAGTCACGGGATTTAAGTGGAATCTAATGGTGTGCATAAAAGTTTCAAAATTTTCGAGAACTTTTTAAAATATAAGGTTAAGGAATAAGTTTTTTCATTTTAACACAAAAAAGCTTAAAATCATTATTTTCGAAAACTTTTTAAAATATAAGGTTAAGGAATAAGTTTTTGCATTTTGACACAAAAAAAGCTTAAAATCATTATTTTCGAGAACTTTTTAAAATATAAGTTTAAGGAATAAGTTTTTGCATTTTGACATTTGAGTGTGACTTTTGCTATGGGTGACAATGGCCCAAAAAAGTTGGAACACCTCGCAATCTTTATGTTTTGACACCCAATGGAAAAACATGTAACATTGTTTACACTGAAGTGCTACAAAATGTCTGATGTTTTCAAGGAATAAAAACAATTACCAAAACTTTGTGTTTATGTGTTCATTTAGTTTTGTTCATCTTTTTACCTTATTTTGACACACCCTTACATCCCGCCCGGGCAACGCCGGGTATCTCTGCTAGTAATATAATAAGAGAGCTGTCCGTCTGTCTTTCAGAAATTGTGAGAAAAAAATTTAGAAATTGTAAAAAAAATCCAGAAATTGTATTACGGGCGGCAATTTGAAGCTCAAGATTTTCATGACTGTGTTCTTTTCTGTAGTTTAGCAATGGGGGAAGGGTGGGGGTAATGGGGGATGGTGGGGTAATGGGGAGGGGTGGGGGTAATGGGGGAGGGGGTTAGCCCCCAAGTTGTATGAATGGGGGTGAGGAGGTTTTGGGAGATACCAGATTCAGAAATGTTGACACAATGTGAAGCTCAAAATTTTCACGGCTGGGTTCTTTTTTTGTAGTTTAGCCTGTCTAACCGTCAGCGAAGCGGCGGGAACTGTACTAGTTATAATTAATAATAGCAACAGAAGTTATTTGAAAATCAATCCCGTAGCCAGAACTTCCCAAAGGGGAGGGGGGTCGAAATTGTAGAAAGGCGGACCTTTTGGTGCAACGACCTAGTCACTGCGGAAGGGGTGGAGAATGGTTAAGTTTGGAGTAGTTTAGAATAATTTGTGAAATTTCAAAAATAAAAATGCCAAAAAATGCAAGTGTTTATTTACTAAATAATGTTATATATTGTAATATCACATCACAAGTTATAACTATGGTTGCAAAAATGGACCTTTCCCGTCAAGAGAGGTGGCCGTTCGACCCCCCACCCCCACCTTTTGGCTACGGGCCTGAAAATGAACATGATTATATGATCAAAATCCTACAGTGGACGATCACCAAACTTATTTGAAAAGATCGCAAGGAAAAGATGGGCATTTCTTCAAAATTACAATAATTAACAAAATAACCAGAAAAAGAAATGGCAACGTAGATGCTCACAACGATTGTCAGTTCATAATTAATTACTGTGTACTATACGTAGTGTACGATATAATAAAGCTAATGACGCAGGGCATAATGGCAACTGTAAAGTATGAAAGTGGGAAGAGGTGGTGATAATTGGGATGGAAAGCACTTCAGTTCGAACAGAACTAGGTTCATCACTCTTCTTAGCCAAAGTTTTAAGGAGTAGTTTAATTCCGAAAAATGTTGAATACTGAGCCCCGTCTTACAGTTATTGAAATTTCAAATAGTAGAGGAGTAATAGATTTTCATCAGTTTTCCTTGCAGCTTACGGAAATTATTTTCCGTCCTCACTTGCCGTCTGAAATAATTTTCTTTTAATAAATCTAAAAATACCTTATCTTTATTGTTAGTAAAAGATAATTGAAATTGTGTGTAGCTATTCATAAGTGCAGTGATTATAATTATTATTAATTCAGCAGACGATGTTATTCTAAAAATTGGACTTCGTTCTGACAACCAAGATGAGATAAATCGTCAAATTTAAAATTTCGCTATCATTTCATATAGAATCCATTAATAATGTCTGAAGTGTACAGATGAATCGTCAGGTTAAATATACTACGAGTGCACACAAACAAACAAACTTATTTCAGACTCAACAGGTACAAAAACTATACAAGTGGTCCATATATGGTTATGTAATTGCTGTCTAGACTAGAGTAGTGATCACATAGGCCAGTGAAATACTATTGAGGTGACGTGTGTATATATATATATATGTATATAGTCTAAAAGTCACTAAAGGGGAAATATCACTAAATCTAAGCTGAATGGCAAGAGCAAGTCATAAACGAACCAACGCGGCTGTTCGTATTTGTTTGGGCTAGCCTAGAGATGTTTTTTCCTATCTGACCTAATCATTGGTGCTGAGTATAATTAGGTGGTGTTTCTAAGGTGACAAATGGGGTAGAAAGTTGTCCATACTTAAGTATAGTTAGGGGTAATGTCTATAGCTTCTAAGTTGGTAATGTAAGAGAGAGTTAGGTAGGCGTTTGTGGGACACAGAAATCTAATGGTAGGCTTTCAAAGGAATATCTAATTCAACGCACCGGTAAGTGCTTTTGATTGTTTGCTAGAACCTAAGTAACCTAACTGGGGTGTCTACCCCACGCTATCACATTTGGCGACGAGGATGGGATTCAATTAAGCTCATGGGATTCAATTAAGCTCATGGGATTCGATTAAGCTCATTGAATTTGGCTCACTGGTTTAATTTGGCTTATTGGGTTCAAGTGGTGGTTTGGAAAATTGGATGTAGCCTAGTGGGTCGTCCGATTTGGTTTGTTTGTGTGGGTAAGCTACCGTACTATAGCGTAGGTCCCGCCGGCCTTACTCTAAAACTAATTCCTACTCAGCCCTAACTCTAAAACTAATTCCTACTCAGCCCTAACTCTAAAACTAATTCCTACTCAGCCCTAACTCTAAAACTAATTCCTACTCAGCCCTAACTCTAAAACTAATTCCTACTCAGCCCTAACTCTAAAACTAATTCCTACTCAGCCCTAACTCTAAAACTAATTCCTACTCAGCCCTAACTCTAATACAATTCACTCTTCAGCCCTAACTGGGGAGTAACTAATTCAAATTTAAACCTAATCTAACCTACTTCACGTGATTTGGCTTAATTCGGTTTTGCTCTAGTATGTCGGTGATTGGCCATATAAGCCCCTACGAAGACTCTGGGGAGGACTTCGAAGCTTATGCCACTAGGGTGAGGTTGTTTTTCGAGGCAAATTCCATTCCTGATGCTAAGAAAGTACCTACCTTTTTAACTATAATAGGCCCTAAAACGTTTGGTTTAGTTATGGACCTAGTTTCTCCTAAAGCACCGGAAACCTGCACCTATAATGAATTGGTACAGGCCCTAATCGATCACTACAAACCGCAAGTAGTTCTCATCTATGAACGTTTCAAATTTTATTCAAGGCATCAGACGGGAAATGAAAGCATTGCAGAGTTTGTTGCAGGAATAAAAAGCCATAGCCGTACGTGTAAATTTGGGGACAAATTAGATGAAATGCTAAGAGATAGGTTTGTAATGGGTCTCAAAGAGGAGTCTACCCAGAGAGCCCTATTAGCCATACAGGACCTAACTTTTAGTCAGGCTGTAGAAATAGCTACGGCTAGAGAAGCAGCTGCTAAAGATGTTAGAGCTTTTGGAAATCACAGTAGTAAAGCCCAATACGTAAATAGCTTTAAATCTTCTAGGCCTGGCAGACCTAATGAGCCTACTAGACAGGCAAATAAAAGGTATGAGGCGAATACGACTAAGCCTACTAATTCTACTAAGCCTTCCAAGCCATGTACAGGGTGTGGAAAACACCATTGGAAGAAGGATTGCCCTTTTAAAGAAGCAGTTTGCCGAAACTGTAGTAAAATAGGCCACGTAGCTAAAGTGTGTTTTTCAAAGAAAACGAAGGGTGAAAATTCTAATTTTAACATTTCTAGTGTAAATCCTCAAAAGGGAAATACTTCGAACATGGGAGTGGAGTACCTATTTTATGAGCAGCAAAGTGGGAAAAATACAGGCCCATATATTGTAGAGGTAGGCCTAAATGGAATTACAGTTCCTCTAGAATTGGATACGGGTGCTGCCCGGACGGTCATGTCCAAGGCAGTTTTTTATAAGATTTTCAAAAACACACCTAAACTACATGCATCTAAAACGATTTTGAAGAAGTATGGGGACATACAAATACCTATTTGTGGAGAAGCATACGTCACAGTTACACTCAACCAGAAAACTTTGACTCATCCCTTAACCCTTTTAGTGGTGGATGAGCAAGGGCCTACTCTACTAGGCCGTGATTGGATTGATGCTTTGAAAATGCCGATTGACAAAATCTTGCCAAGGGGTCAGGCAGATGTGCATACACTCTCATATCCATCTGACATAGATTCATTGTTAAGGGAGTTTTCTTCTGTTTTTGGGCCTGAAGTAGGCAACCTAAAAGGCCATCAGGTCTGCATAGAAGTAGATCCTAATATAACTCCGAAATTTTGTAAGGCTCGTTCAATTGCGCATGCACTGCGGGAGAAGGTAGATTTAGAAATTGACAGGCTGCTAAAAGATAAAATTATTGAACCAGTCACACACGCTAAGTGGGCTGCCGCAGTAGTTCCTGTACTAAAACCGGACAAGTCCGTGCGGTTATGTGGGGATTACCGTTTAACAGCAAATAGAGCCGTCCTTCTAGATTGCTATCCTATACCCAAGCCTGATGAATTATTTAGCTCTCTTGCTGGGGGTAAATATTTCACAAAACTCGATATGTCCCAAGCCTATGCTCAACTAAGTTTAGATGAAAACTCTAAAGAATTAACTATCATAAATACGCACCGAGGCCTATATAAGTACAATAGGCTATGCTATGGAATAGCATCGGCTCCGGGTATTTTTCAGAGGACAATGGACCAAGTTCTAGGTCACATTCCAGGGGTACTTTGCTTTCTAGATGTCCTTATTTCAGGTTCATCTAAAAAAGAACACCTAACTAGATTAACCACGGTTCTAAAAAGACTCCGGGATGCCGGACTTAAGCTAAAGAGAGAAAAGTGTTCAAGGGTCACTAACGAGGTTTCATATTTAGGGTTCCGCATAGATGCCTCAGGCATTCATCCAACGATGGATAAACTAGAAGCAATAAAAAATGCACCACCTCCACAAAACATCACACAGTTACAAGCTTATTTAGGTCTCCTAAACTTTTATAGGAAATTTTTGCCTAATGCATCGACTCCTTGAACCCCTAAATAAGCTATTACGATCTGGGGAACAGTGGAGATGGGAGAAAACTCAAAAGGAAGCATTTGAGGCTTCCAAGGACGTACTACTAAAGTCCACTCTCCTAGTGCATTATGATCCTAAACTTCCTCTCGTAGTTTCAGCAGACAGCAGTTCTTATGGAATTTGGGCAGTGTTATCTCACCACATTGATGGTGTAGATAGGCCTATCTGTTTTGCTTCTAGAACACTAACTGAGACTGAAAGACGATATGCACAAGTGGAACGTGAAGCATTAGCCTTAGTATTTGCAGTAAAAAAATTTCATTTCTATCTATGAATTTAAACTAATTACTGACCATAAGCCTCTTTTAGGTTTATTTTCACCTAATAAAAATATTCAAGTTATGGCCTCAGGTAGGATTCAACGATGGGCACTGATTCTACAAGCCTATAAATTTGACTTAGTACATCGGTCAGGTAAACTTCTAGGTACGGCTGATGCGCTAAGTAGGTTGCCCTTAGAAAATCCAAATGATTGTGTACCTATACCTACAGAATGGGTTCACTTGGTGGAGTTTTTGGAATCCACTCCAGTATCTGCGGTACAAATAGAGCAGTGGACAAAATCAGACCCTATTCTGTCTAGGGTCATCCATTTCTGCTCAGTTGGTTGGCCTACTAAGGTTGAGAGTGAATTACAGCCTTTTTATCAACGTCAGTCTGGCCTTTCCATTCAAAATGGCTGTCTCTTATGGGGCCACAGAGTGATTATTCCAAATAAAGGCAGGTTGAATTTAGTGAAGGAACTTCACGCTGAACACATGGGCGCAACAAAAATGAAAGAGCTGGCGAGAGCTTATTTCTGGTAGCCTGGTTTAGATGGAGAACTCGAATCATTGGTTCGTTCCTGTCAAAGCTGCCTAGAGAACAGAGATCTCCCAAGGAAAAGTCCACTTCATCCTTGGGAATGGCCTACTATACCGTGGCATAGGATCCATGTTGATTATGCAGGTCCTATAAATAATACTTATTTCCTAGTCATTGTGGACGCCTACTCTAAGTGGGTGGAAATTTTTCCAACCACTTCCACGACTTCGGGTGTTACTATTCGCTTACTCCGTTCGGTTTTCGCTCGATGGGGTTTACCCATAGTCCTGGTTTCCGACAATGGTACTTGTTTTACCAGTGAGGAATTTCGTTCCTTCGTCCACCTAAATGGCATTAGACATGTCCGGTCTAGTGTTTTCCACCCGTCTACTAACGGTCTCGCGGAAAACATGGTCCGTACTTTCAAGTCGGCCTTGCATCATTCTCGTGGGGAGGAAATGCAAGTGGTGTTGGATAAATTTTTGTTTAAATATCGAATAACACCTCACACCACGACGGGGGTGTCTCCCTCTAAACTTATGATTGGCCGGGGAATTCGTTCAGCTTTCGATTTGTTACGTCCAAACGAAACGTTACAACAACGAGTTTTACGCCATCAGGAAAAACAGAAGCTGTACCATGACACTAAAAGAGGGAGAGTTATAGAGGCGCAACCTAATGATCCAGTTATGATTCGCAACTATGGGGCTGGACCAAAATGGGTTCCTGCAACTGTCCAGGAGAGAACGGGCCCTGTTTCCTTCAAGTGCCAACTAGAAGATGGTCGTTCTATTAAACGCCATCAGGACCAGATATGGGAACGTGAATTGCAGAAGGACCAGAGTCTTCCGGAAGAGAGAACTGATCCTCCGGAAAATGGTTCAATTCGCCCGCCTATACAGGTTGCACCAAATCCTACTACATCAACCCCGCTCCGCAGGTCGTCTACGGTCCCTCATCCCCCTGACAGACTAAACTTGTAGGGGAGGAGTGAGGTGACGTGTGTGTGTATATATGTATATAGTCTAAAAGTCACTAAAGGGGAAATATCACTAAATCTAAGCTGAATGGCAAGAGCAAGTCATAAACGAACCAACGCGGCTGTTCGTATTTGTTTGGGCTAGCCTAGAGATGTTTTTTCCTATCTGACCTAATCATTGGTGCTGAGTATAATTAGGTGGTGTTTCTAAGGTGACAAATGGGGTAGAAAGTTGTCCATACTTAAGTATAGTTAGGGGTAATGTCTATAGCTTCTAAGTTGGTAATGTAAGAGAGAGTTAGGTAGGCGTTTGTGGGACACAGAAATCTAATGGTAGGCTTTCAAAGGAATATCTAATTCAACGCACCGGTAAGTGCTTTTGATTGTTTGCTGAACCTAAGTAACCTAACTGGGGTGTCTACCCCACGCTATCACATGAACATACAACTACCTACTCCATTGTCACTAGATTCAAGAGTTGTAAAATATATTAGTTGTCAGTTCACTGACCACTGCTCCTACTATCTTTTTAATGGATTCGCTAAGCAATAACAAAATCTATATAAAGAGCCAATTTCTAAAAGGGGCTACGTCCATTTTTGGTCAAAGTTGAGTTTGTACCACTAAAAAACAGTTCATGCCCATGTGCATCAAGATGTGTTATCGATTACTTTCAAAAGGTATTATATCCCTTTCATAACGGACATACAGTAATAATAGCGCTTTGTTTCCAAAAGGTGCAAAGTCCAATTTACTTTGTTTCCAAAAGGGTCTAAATCCACAAACCCACCAACAGCGCCCTCTATAAACTACAATGTTAGTATAATTGTATGTACCTACATCTACAGTGAGAGATAAATGAAGATGTGTGGTGAACACTATGCATGCTGAGTTCAATACATGCATGGCATAGCTCAACAGTGGTGTGTGGCTCATCGTCAGGATGACATTTTTGCTTCATATAATTTGATATGATTGATTGAACTGGTAGATATATTGAAATAAATAATACTGGTTTTGTCCGGTTGTTTTTTGTTTGTTTCGGTGTAATCCAGAAGTATTTTGGACAACATGTCTTTCATTGTGTTCGAAAAGGTGCTCCGTCCTCTACCAATTACGAACAAAAAACGTATTTACAAATTAACCATGCATACTAGATTTTATTCAGACATCTTTTTTTTTGCTTAATGGCATTCACTCCCAACATTAATGTGAAAAAACTACTTTATGGACAGTCTATAGTAAACAAATATTAATCTGGGAGCATGTGTGGTCCCGTGGGATTTTTGTGATGAAAGCAAATGACCTAACCAACTTTGTTAAGGGTGACCCAAAGAACAATAAAAAGTCTGTTGGCACTCTGGCAATCTGCTCATATGAGCAAAATGAAAGAGATAAGAACATGCCCATTTTTACAGTAGCGGATTTGGGGTCAGGGAAAGAAAAACACTTAAACAATCAAATTAAATTATATTTTTTCATGCTTAAGTACATTAAAATCACTTTTAAATGAATACCCTGTGTAGTTCAGTACATTTCATGACATAAATTAGTGAAAAACAAGACTTACTATGTCATTTAGGCTATACAAAACACTCCACTATACAAAACACTCTGCATGTTAATTCAAAACTTAGCCTACATATTGTCTTCGATTTCAACAACACTCATCTAATATTGTACATGATAAAATCAACCATAGGTGAATTTCCATTTCTAATAGATGCATTTTTTACTAAAGCAGTTAGAACTAACGGTGCTTCCACTATGATCGAACTGAGGTCATGCATGATAAACCATAGTTTAAATACACAACATAACATCAAGTCAGTGAAAAAAAAGAGTATTCTGTTACTTGTGATAGCTCATAAGTTAATGAAATGTGTCTATGAGTTCTAGAAATTTATGTCATCATCTACAGCAATGTCCTTATTATTATTTTCCTCCTCCTCCTCATCATCATCATGAATAGCTTGACGAATAGCTAATCCAACGACTAATTGGTGTGGCATTTCATGGGTGATTCTCAGGGCTTCAGATTTCTTGTTCCATGCTTGACGCTCAGTCAAAAATAGGTGCACTGTACTTTGGGAGAGTTGCATGACTCTCTTGTCAACATCTGCAGATATCTTCTCAGAGGAAAATGTAGTGTTTGGGTCTTGTATCACCCACCGATGGAAGCAATATAACTCTTTTGGCAGGTGATGTTCAGTGATATCTTCCAGTGACCCAGAGAACTGCCACGTTTTGGCCTTTGTTATTGCTTTTCGCAATAGAGATACTGCATCATACAAGGTTTTCATGTCTACTGAAATGTCTGTCTGGACATCTTCTGCCTGCTATATTGCAGCATTCCTTGTGGGTTTGATGCTCACTAGATCTGACTCATTCACACATTTTGATTTGTGAAATTCCACTCCAGGTATTTCACTGTGTAGCAGCTGCCTCAATTTCTTCCGACTGTATTCGGGATTTTGCATATTACTGGCAGACAGAATGTTCACAAATGCATATTGGAGTGAGGACATGCTAATTACCTTCCCACCGAACAGTTCTCCCTCCACCATGCATAGAAATTCTATCTCGGCTGCAAATTCATCAGCAATACTCAATATGGTCTCTGTAGTAATTGTTGTGTGAAGTACATTTGTGACGTGATTAGCTCAGCAACGTTTGTGATGCTTGATGTCAATCGCATGATGAGCATCATGTGGGTCAGTTGCTGTAGAGAGTTTGACATGCAGCGTCTCATTGCCACTTTTCTCGATGACATTCTTGAGAGAGTGGCCAGCATTCTCTGTGGCAACTTTGTGTAAGGGATTTTGACAGGTAGCTGTCTCTTCACAGAAAAAATACTTGGCTTTGTTGTAAGGGACAGACTGAGAGCGTGTGACTGTATGACCCTTGCTGCTGCTTGTGTCAGATGAAACAGTCACTTGATCTTCTCCTAGACGCTTTTGCAGCCATTTGCTTTTCATACTTCTCCTTGGTCCTCTTGTACATTCCTTCATGAACTCTCCCTTGATAACACTTCCTGTGCCATGTTCCAGATTTTGATTCATGGTCACTGAGGGTAGATTGTCAAAGACGCTTGCATATCTCGATAGATGTCATCACCATATGATGCACGTTCTCTAACGATTTTCAAAACTTTCTCATGTGAAGCAGGCTTCTCCACTGTTAGAAAATCTAGAAGAGGAAGAACCATTGTTATCCCAAGGCGATATGATGACTAAGCTGATTGATGCAGCATTGCTTGTATATATTAAGTTAAGGTGTATATATATCCATCTCATAATTGTAAGATTGGTGAAAAATTCACTTAATTCAGAGCTAGCATTTTTGGGCTCTTGTGGCATCATTGTTTGGGCACTCTTGCGGCATCATTTTTTGGGGCGCTGCGCGTCTTTTCTACTCGTTTGTGGAATGCGGTACTTACAGGGTGTGGTCTTATAGAGAGCTCTCTTGCAATTCAGTTTGGTTGTTTAGATACAAGATTGTTGCATCGTGCAATAGTGCAGGTTGTGTTGTTGTTGAAAGGTTTAGAAAGAAGATCATAAATAGTGCCCCTTTTGTATTTCATCTTAAATTCATGCAACTGAGGACTAAGGTAGGCCCACATCGACTCAGCAACCCTGATGTAGGACCTCCAAGTCCGTAAGTTTTTAATCTAGCTTAACTTGGGCTGTAGGTTGAACTGGCCCTTCAGAGCTCGGCCGTTCACGGCTCAGCTGGGATTTTGAACCCCCCCCCACCCCCACCCCCCACCCCCCAAAATTTAAAATTAAAAAAATAATAACATGGTCCTTCAGAACCGGATTCTAGCTCAAGACTGAGTCAGTGACTATTTTTTGGCAAAGTTCTGATTGTGCAAATTGTAGCCCAAGTTAGGCCTAGACGGGTTGAGCATAATTGAGTTAAGGCCCCAGGGTAGAAAATTTGGTCGCCCAATTACGAAACTTGGCCACTCGTCTGTCGTTGTTTTGGGCCTACATTTTTACCGGTTTCGTTAATTTTGGTTTATTATTGAGTTAAGGTCCCATGGTAGAAGGTTTGGTCGCCCAATTGCAAAACTTGGCCACTCGTCTGTCGTTGTTTTGGGCCTACATTTTTACTGGTTTGGTTAATTTTGGTTTATTATTCGTAGGCGAAGGTTGCAGACTTCGGTGCGCCAGTTACTTGAGTGGAAAATTTGGTATTCCATACTGGTGGTTGGTCAGTACCCCAACCAAGCAATTCAGTTTATTTGAAAAAAGCAAAATTTGCGTTTGATCAGTTTGGTTAAGTATTTTTGCTAATTCAGCTTATTTGGCATTGAGCCCAATTGTTGTTTGCATTGAAGATGAGTGCAGTTGAATTGAGCAAGTTTATGAAAATAAAAACCCACTCTAATAGACAGAGTTTATTTCCACAACAGTTTCGATGCCCACTGGCATCCTCCTCGGGTGGATACAGAAAAACGAATGAACCAAAACAAGAGGGAAAAACAGGTTAGGGACCGACCGTTAAGAAATTCGTACCTAGGTTAGATCCCGTTCTCCCGACACCGGAAGGGTATTTTCATTAAATTGACCCGCTTATAAGTATCATACATTCGCACAAATTTAAAACTATCTTCCTGTTCTAAACATACAGATTCTATTATTTTTTTACATAATTATTACATTTATTATTAAATTTATTACATTGAATATTGCATTATTATTTATTACAGAAATTATAAATTTATTATTACATTGGTTATTACATTGTTGTTTATTATACAGAACTTATAAACCGAAAAATGAATGAAAAAGGCGACAAGGAAACAATCTTGTTCCCTCCATTAAATTTAAATATGAATGGGAAAACGACAAACAATTACCTTTTCTAGATGTTTTGGTTATTAACGAAAGCGGAAAGCCCAATTTCACGGTCTATTGAAAACCTACTCATTGTAATTCGTACATTCATTATTTTTCATATCATGATGAAGGGGTTAAAAGCTCAATTATTTCTTCCATGTTTCTAAGATCACTCAGGATTTGTAGCCCACATTTGCTGGACCCGGAAAATTCAAAGATTTGGAGCATTTTGAAGGATTTAAAATATCCTGAGTGGTTTATCAGAAGGCGTATTTTAAAGCCAGAAAAAAATCTTTTTATGCCCCTCGGGAACCTTCAGTTTGCCTTACATTGCCGGCTTAGAAAGAGTAAAACCGTTGACGAAAGATTTTAGGTTTGATTTGGCGTTCAAATATTCGTCTACCGTGAAATGTAAATTGGTTAGGAATAACGATGCAAAACAGGAACAAGCCTGTGTCTACAGCATTCCCTGTAAAAGTTGTGATTTAGTATACGTGGGAGAAACTGGAAGAAATATTGAAACCCGTATTAAAGAACACAAATATGCCTTCAGAAGTTGTAATACTAATAATGCCATTTTTAATCACGCCAGCCAAAATAATCATGCTATAGATTGGGAATCAAGTAAGGTACTTTATAAATGTAATAATTATGTCAAAAGAAAAATAATAGAATCTGTATGTATAGAAAAAGTAGATAATTTTAATTTGTGCAAAGGCACTTATAAGTTAGACCCTTTAATGAGATTCTTGGTCAAAAAATCCCTTAAAAAGTCGGGGGAACGTGTTCTAACCTAAGTGTGAATTTCTTAAAAGTCTCTGGGTTGTTTCCTTACTCGCTTTTAGTTCATTCAATTTTTCTTTTTTTTTTGGTAAAATGTAAATGGAATAATAAACGTAAATGTAAATGTAATAATGGAAGTAATAAATGTGGAAATAAATATAAATGCAACAGATGTAATAATAAAGGTAATACTATAAATTTAATAAGTAGGGTATAGGTAATAATAATACATGTTAAAAAAATGTAAATGCAATAATAAATGCAGTAATTATGTCGAAATATTAGAATCTGCATGTATAGAACAAGTAGATAGTTTTAATTTGTGCGAATGTACTTATAAGCGGGACCCTATAATAAAATGCCCTTCCGGTGTCGGGAGAATGGTATCTAATCTAGGTGCGAATTTCTCAATGGTCTCTGGATTGTTTCCTTCTCGCCTTTTTCATTCGTTTTTCGGTTTATAAGTTCTGTATAATAAACAACAATGTAATAACCAATGTAATAATAAATTTATAATTTCTGTAATAAATAATAATGCAATATTCAATGTAATAAATTTAATAATAAATGTAATAATTATGTAAAAAAATAATAGAATCTGTATGTTTAGAACAGGAAGATAGTTTTAAATTTGTGCGAATGTATGATACTTATAAGCGGGTCAATTTAATGAAAATACCCTTCCGGTGTCGGGAGAACGGGATCTAACCTAGGTACGAATTTCTTAACGGTCGGTCCCTGGACTGTTTTTCCATCTTGTTTTGGTTCATTCGTTTTTCTGTATCCACCCGAGGAGGATGCCAGTGGGCATCGAAACTGTTGTGGAAATAAACTCTGTCTATTAGAGTGGGTTTTTATTTTCATAAACTTGTTCAATTCAGCTGCACTCATCTTCAATGCAAACAACAATTGGGATCAATGTCAAATAAGCTGAATTGGCAAAAATACTTAACCAAACTGATCAAACGCAAATTTTGCTTTTTTCAAATAAACTGAATTGCTTGGTTGGGGTACTGACCAACCACCAGTATGGAATACCAAATTTTCCACCCAAGTAACTGGCGCACCGAAGTCTGCAACCTTCGCCTACGAATAATAAACCAAAATTAACCAAACCGGTAAAAATGTAGGCCCAAAACAACGACAGACGAGTGGCCAAGTTTTGCAATTGGGCGACCAAACTTTCTACCCTGGGACCTTAACTCAATTATGCTCAACCCGTCTAGGCCTAACTTGGGCTACAATTTGCACAATCAGAACTTTGCCGAAAAATAGTCACTGACTCAATCTTGGGCTAGAATCCGGTTCTGAAGGACCATGTTATTATTATTTTTATTTTTATATTTTTTTGGGGGGGGTTCAAAATCCCAGCTGAGCCGTGAACGGCCAAGCTCTGAAGGGCCAGTTCAACCTACAGCCCAAGTTAAGCTAAATTAAAAACTTACGGACTTGGAGGTCCTATTAGGTCCTACCTCAGGGTTGCTGACTCGATGTGGACCTACCTTAGGCCTCAGTTGCATGAATTTAAGATAAAAACAAAAGGGGCAATATTTATGATCTTTCTAAACCTTGCAACAACAACACAACCTGCACTATTGCACGATGCAACAATCTTCTATCTAAACAACCAAACTGAATTGCAAGAGAGCTCTCTATAAGACCACACCCTGTAAGTACCGCATTCCACAAACGAGTAGAAAAGACGCGCAGCGCCCCAAAAAATGATGCCACAAGAGTGCCCAAACAATGATGCCACAAGAGCCCAAAAATGCTAGCTCTAAATTAAGTGAATTTTTCACTAACCTTACAATTATGAGATGGATATATATACACCTTAACTTAATATATACGAGCAATGCTGCATCAATCAGCTTAGTCATCATATCGCCTTGGGACAACAATGGTTCTTCCTCTTCTAGATTTTCTAACAGTGAGTTATGAAAATTGGTTGTGGCGAAAGTACAGTAAATTTTGAGCTATGTCAAACTGTGGTCGAGTTTACAAAACATCCTGACGATCTGAGCTATCTTCTCACCTAATGGTTCATTCTATTTCAGGAGCAGACTGCTAACTTCTTTCACTTTTGTATAGTCGTCCTTACTGAAGCGTTCTGATAAGTTTGTAGGAATGACATCTATTGCTGCGAAGTAAATATTATTAGGGTAGTCAGTATTGGACAAAATGAGCACGGCAAAGCTGCGTGCCCTGCTAGGGGGGCCCTAGCAGGGCCCTATTAACCATATGGCAAAAGCGGTATATGCCGCCGGCCCCGCGCTGCGAATGCATATCGCAGCACACCCCACGCGCACAAGCACACTGCACACGTCATGAACTCATGATCACAGTGTCTGTCGCTGCAGCCGTTGTTGCGATTGCGCTGCAGATTATTGACGCTTCGCCCGAGCTAGTAACCCGTAATTACTGATCTTTATATTGCAATTCATAATTTTTGTCATTTGTTGTTTTGCAATTTTGTGATTTTTTAATGGGATTTTCACTTCTTCATTTTACAGGCAGCAGTAGAATTATGAGCTCTACCGGCAGCGGTGAAGGTGACCGCAAGCGAGACAAGCATCGCCAATATCTATCCGGCGCTGCAAAACGCAGAGCAAAGGAAGAACGAGTCACACGGGAAGCTGAAGTTTTTAGCAAAGTACCGAAAATATCTGAACTGTTTAAGTTTTGTGCCAAAAGCACCTCTGACGGTAACGCTGGCACCACAGCCGTAGCCACGACAACGCAGAGTGCACCTATTGCTGCTCTTGCGGACGATGAACAACATGACGAAGGTGCGACTGGTGAGTCGAGCACGAGTGCGGCGGCAGAGCTCCTTTTTCATATATTCTGTCTTGTTAACAGTTCACATGTAGATGTTTTGAACAATAAAGTGTATGCAGACCTAATGGCCGACCTACATTTTCATTTTTCCTAACCACGACGCCCATGTTCGTAACCGAGGCAAGGGGCCCCGGTTATGAATGTGCCGCTGGCCCCGCGCATCCTTAATCCGGCCCTGGGCCCAGGGGAGCATGCCCCCGAAATTTTTTAATTTTATTGTCCAAAAGAGTTCCTTTTAATTATTGGTCTAAATGTTTACCAAAAGAGTTGTTTATAATTATTAGTCTAAATATTTATTCACTCCCGTCCAACAGTACTGTTTTGCTACCCTGTAAATCAGTGATGCACAAACCCTGGCCCGCGGGCCAAATGTGTCCCCCACGGATCTTTTCAGTGGCCCCACGGGTCTTTTCAATTCAATGAAAAAGTTAGAATATAAAAGTGACCCAATTTATGACTTAGATGGAAAGTAAGTAGGCTAATACATTTAGTTATTTTCTTCGCTTGGCCCTCACATCAAAAAAGTTTGTGCACCACTGCTGTAAATGATTATCACAACGCTCAGCTGGATGAACGTGATCTGAGGAGCTACATACTACATCATACATCAAAAGATTTGGCAGATTTATTATACTACAGCAATAAAGGTAGGTAGCTCTCAGGTTTAAATGTTGTCTTGTACACGTCTTCTTTCATTGAAATACAACAAGTCGTTAAATGTGTTTACTAGCCTAGCCTAATGATATATACTTCATAGACACTTTACCCCAGAGGAGCCTTTTCTGTCACTATAAGACTGATATGACACTACATGACCATGAAGTATAAAGTCACATGCAATAAACAGATGCCAATTCATGATTGTACTGTTTTAATAACATAATCAAAGGCCCCAGCCTGGTCACAGGGTTTACAGTTTAGAAATCAGCTATATAATCTATATATAATTTTTTTTTCTGGGACAACCAGGGGGGGGGTGCATTACAGACACCCAATAACTTCCCTGGCGTTGCCAGTTTGGAGGTGATGAGGAATTTCCTTTTCTCGGAAGTTGAGCTTTAGTAACACTGTATCCAGGGCCGTAACTAGGGTTTAGAAATTAGTGAGGTCCAGATTTTTTCGAGCGCGGCGGGACGAGCAAAATTCAGACCAAAATGACATCTACAAACACAACCCAAGCTATACATTAAACACAAAACACAAAACGCTCGACGCTCCCTCTTTTCAAAAGAAAAGCGGTAATATGCGTTTCATACACGGAGAACGGTTCAGTCTCTTTTTTTTTTTTAGGAAATAATTACCGAGGTCCGGACCTCGGTGACCTCATAGGTAGTTACGGCCATGACTGTATCCCTTTGAGTAAAGATTATCGCATAACTTCTGTGTTTTATTCCACACCTCATGAAATGAATCCTCACTTCTGAGTGAACGAATGGAAGAGATCAAAGCTTCTACTTTCGGAAACATGTATAAAATGTCAAGACTTGAAGACTGAAGACATAGTGACTGTTTCAGCCCGTTGTTGGAAAAGCTCTAATACCAGCATGGAAAATGAGGAAAAAAATCCAAATGGGAAAACAGTAGCCCGTTGGCTTCAGCAGTGATTTTCAGATTCTTTGTGTTTTCAGAAACTTCTGCTGTCAGCAATGTTGACAAGTAGTTGTACCACTGTTGTTTCAGCCCTATGTCCTACAGTCGAACAAGTCTATGACAAATTCTTCAGAGTAGAAACTCTGCCTACAGTGCAACTCACACTCTTTTCAAATGTGCCTTGGAAAATAGTACGCCGCTACAAAATCTCACTTCTCCTATAAAGAAGAACAAGTCAGCAGTCCCACATGCTTAATAAAGGAACAAATCAACAATCCCTGTTGACTTATAAAAAGAATAAGTCAGCAAATTTAAGCATTTTATTATACGAAATGTGGAAATAAACTCTGTCTATTAGAGTAGGTTTGTATTATCATATTTTGACCTTCACGTAGAAAAATGAAATTTTTTTGCATTTAATATACATTCTGTCAGTTATTTTGCTCGATTAAACTTAAGCTGAATTGATTTAAAGATCTTATGCAATACAGTGAGTACCGTAAACGGTATGTATAAACTATCAAATACAGATTTAGGCCTACGGTTTATTCCTATTGGAATATAGGCACGTGCCCCCTCGTGCCTTCCCGACACTACGACCCTGCATCTGACAGATCATCAGTTAGTACATAACCCAGATACTTTGTTTGTGTTACTTCTGATAGTACCATATTATTTAACTGAAATTAAGGAAATCTTGTATAGTTATAGTGTTTGTCCTCATAATCATAATACGACTTTTATTTGGTTTATATTTCCTTGTTTTATGCGTGAATCATTTTGAAAAGGATTTATTCAGTTGAAAGAATTACTTTAATAATAATAATAATAATAATAATTAATAATAATAATAGCGAATGAAAACAATATTACAGTACATTTTATGAAAATAAAATGAAAATGAAAAGGTTTATTGGCAGACTATAGTCCATATGACAAATATTATTAATACAATGACAGTTCACATACTAAGGATAGAAATACATACAGTTGATTAGAAATAATACAGTAATGTCCAAGTTAAGTGGAGCTACAGACAGACGTTTTCGTACCAAGAATTCCATAGCTTACAGGATAAACGGCAGGTATGAAAAAACTATATAGGGCTATGGGTTGATTGCCTGTTACCCTCATCCGTTGGAAATTTCCAGCAGAGTTGAGTGGAGAGTTACCGACAAAAGCCCTATGTTTTTTCGTTAGAGAGTTATGAATATGTAGGTCTTTAAAGGACCTCTTTATATTTAATTGTTTATGGTAATTTTAGCGTCGGGATTTTAGATGCCTATATGTGAACGAAAAGAAATTGTCCCACCTTATTTTTGCTGGGCCTTAGTTTGCTTCGATGTAGGGCGTCACGATCGTTTTCGGTGTAGGGCCGCCACGATGGAGTTACGCGATGAGTTAACTTGATGTAATTAATATAGGCAGTCACAATATAAACACTGGTAGGTATATGCCTATCCTTATTTTATGTATTAAGTTTATTATAAGGAATTCACTCAGAACTTTAGGGAAGACAAAAGCACATCTTCCCTGTTTAAAGCGTTCGCTGTACAATAAACAGCTCCGAGAGCCGTTCCTTTTCGCGTTGTATTTTTATTATTTGCTGATCTGGCAAAGTTTTGTTTGGTCTACCTCTCTCTTGAAGACTAAACAATAAATTGGGTTTTCTTGTTGCTATGCGAGGCTCGATGTCTACATATCGGTTCTTTGTACGTATGACAATTATTTCATTCCCAATAGGCTTTGTCGCCAATCCCGAGGCAATTTTGTATAGATATTTAATTCAATTAATTAATAATTTATATTTAATTATGAATTAAAGGTACCACATATGATACCATGTTGTGAGCGCGTATAGTTTTTCCATAGCAGGACTCATGGATATCTTGGATAAATAATCGGGTTGGTTGATTTTTTAATACTTTGCATTAGACTGTATTGAGCACGTCTTGTTACCTCCAGGAAGCTTGGGACATTGCGGCTAGCAAACATTTGCGAAGCTGAGCATCTCAGGGGTAATTTATGTAAGAGTCTAAAAGACCTGTTGTACAGCAAATTTAGGGTTCTGCCAGAACTTTTTTTATAATTCACCCAGAGTTGCTGTCCGTATATATTACTGCAGAAAGTACGAAAGAGAGTGGCTTTAGTTTCACTTGTACAGAACCAAAAGCTCCTTATAGTCATATTCGTTTTAGCACAAAGGCTTCGAGATTGTTTTCTTATATCCGAGTCATCACTCAAGGAGCTGGTAATAGTTTGACCCAAATACTTAAACTCTTGTACTTCCTCAATTACTTCACCTTTCATTTTAAACCTAATATCAGCTGGCTGATTCCAGCTTTTAAGATGAAACTGCATAACCTTAGTTTTTGTAACATTAAAAAGAATATCATGTTTCTGCGAGTACACTTCGCAGACATTTAGTAGCCGATCCAGACCTTTAACAGATGGACTTATTAACACCATATCATCGGCATAAACTAAGTTATTTATCCTTATGTTATTTATACAACATCCCACTGTTGCCTCATTCATTGAACCAATTAATCCGTCAATATACACATTAAACAGCATAGGAGAGCAAGGAGCCTTGTCTCACCCCACAAGAGGAGTCAAAACATTCGGA
The DNA here is from genome assembly GCA_023014485.1 of Bathynomus jamesi. NCBI lineage: Eukaryota > Metazoa > Arthropoda > Malacostraca > Isopoda > Cirolanidae > Bathynomus > Bathynomus jamesi. Next base: position 259,552 of record JAJOZX010003699.1, on the reverse strand, counting down.
TAGTACATTGCCCCAACTAACGGTAAAAGATTGGTGGAAATACCAAAATTTCAATAAATTTAATATGTACATGGGAACCTTCCTGTCTTCTGGTCTTTTAAATAAAATATTGTGGTTCACTCTATCATATTACTGACTGTCAGTATATTTAGATATTGTTTCTTTAAGTACATAGATACACAGGTCAGTTGAGTGGGACCTTTTAAAACCAAACTGATTAGATGTCCACAGGTAATCATTTAATCGGAGTAACAAGAGTTTTTCTAGTAGTTTAAAGAAACAGGAAGCGACGGCAATAAGCCTGTAATTATTACTGGATAGAATGTCTCCATACTTATTTTTTACCAGGGGCAAGATATATACCCTCATGGACTCAGCAGGGATATAGCTATGAGCAAGCATGGCTGATAAGAGCAATGATATATGCAGACATACTACGTCATTGGCATATTTTAAATGCTCATTCGATAGGTTATCTACCCCTGACGCAGAACCAGTCTTTAACTCTGTAATTAACCTCTTTACTTCAGGAAGTGATATCAAAGTATTTTCCCTTGTCCCTTCCACAGGCGTTTCGCTGCAATCTATCTTAAGATTAGCCCTACTCACACTGTTAAGAATGTTAGAGTAGTGGTTCTCCACAGCTTTGCAATTTCATTCTCCCCCGACACCCCATCGACTGTCGGTGGGAGAACACTTTTGACACCCGTTTGATTCTTAACAAATTTCCAAAATTTGGGTAATTGTATACAACATCCCCCTCACCTCAATTTTATGAAATTGACTTCACAATCGATGTAAAACCTTTATTTATAGCACGTAATTATTTTATTTATTTTCAGAAACCAACCTAACTTAACCTAATCTAATCTAATCTTACCTAACCTAACCTAGAAAAATGTATACTAGAAAAATGTATTTTTGACTAAAAAAGTGCATAACTTAACATGTTATTACATTATCATTTGTATAATTTAGGTCTCGGGGGTACGGGGGCAGAGCCCCCGTAAAGGTCACGCATCACAAAGTGAACCCTATACCGATCAATTTGTGATGCGTGATCTTTACGGGGGCTCCGCCTCCGTAACCCCGAGACCTAAATTATACAAATGATAATGTAATAACATGTTAAGTTATGCACTTTTTTAGTCTTCATCTAGGGCACATGACGAATCAAGTTCTCAAAGTCGAAACCACACGAACAGCACGTCATAATTCTATTACAAACACGACCAAACTGAGGTATTACCCAAACTAAATCCAATTAGAAAAAAAAAATAGCCAGAACAGAAATCAACCAACTAATTAAGTCGCAGAGTAGCACAATCAGAAAAACGTCACGTCAAATGGATATCGTTAATTAAATAATATCTCCATAAATATGATCGACCGAAATTTTTTTTGCTTAAAGGAAAGGTTTTATTTATTATTTTCTACGCATTGCAATAATTTTTATTAGAAACTGAGGTGAGGGGGATATTGTATACAATTACCAAAATTTGTTATTATCGTTATTTATGTGAGCTTCACAGGCTTTTGATGCTCGAACAGACTCTTCTCCCTGTTTACATCACCTTATGGCCGTCTTATACTGACCCCTACTCAGTGGCGGTTCCTCATATGGGCAATATGGGCAGCCGCACAGGGCGGCATTTGTGGAGGGGCGGCATGAGCGCCTGCAAAAAAAATAAAAATAAAAATAAGAATAAATAAATAAATAAATAAATAAAAATAGTTTATTTATGGCAGTTGTGCAATTTAATTTGTATTTTTCCTGTTCATAGTATCATAATTACATTCTCTTAAGTGAGTTATTCTATTTACGTGATGAAGGATTTGTAAAATTCAGAAATTTGAGTCTTTGTTTTGGTTCTGAAGTTCCAACAATTAGTCCAATAAAAAGTTATTTTGTGAAAGAGTTATGTCTGTCCTTTATTTTGGGGGGATTCGAATGTGTGTGTGTTGGCGAACAGGGGGGGGGGCGCTGAAGGTGAGGTTCGCCCAGGGCGTCATGTAAGCTAGGACCGCCACTGCCCCTACTTCTACACATATTCATGTATACTGGTCCTAATTTGGGTCTACCATGGAAGCACCACAAATCGTGGAATATTAGACAAGAACTGATATTTACTATAGATAATCATCCAAATAATTTCCGATTCTTATAAGTTTAAATAAAAATATTTTTAAAACCTCATTGTTTCTGTTCCCCAAATTAATAATCACTATAACACAATAATTGAGTAAATTTGACAGCAGACGACAAATTGATGACGTCATGATGTAAACGAAAAAACAGCTGACTCAGGAGCCAGGGCATGGTCATTGTCTTATATTTATTATTCAGATTTGTTGTAAACTGTCATTGACAGGTTTCATGGTTAAACATGAAGAACTTCTAACTGGTCGTCAATGATTGGAGTAAAGCACTTTTGCTTAAGTCTTGTAACCAAATCTTTATCATAGTGTAATGGGAATGATTTTCCAGTGTAGTGGCATCACATTTGGAAAATATGAAGACACTCAGGCTTTTGCCATTGAGGTTCGGCTTAGCAGTGATTATATATATATATATGTACACACACACACACAAAGTTTAACCGAGACCAGATTACACAAGATTGGACGACCAGTGGTTTTTTATATACTTTATTTTTTAAAATAAAAATACATTAGTAAAGGAGAAATGGAAGTGAAAAGACTCGGCAATATCCTATTTTGGCGTCCCAAATTATTCAACTAATCAAAAATAAATGAATAGTGTCCCAAATTATTTAACAGCATTAGCTTTGGTAAAGATTCATAGAACACATCCACCTAAACTGGTGATGAAAACAGATTTTTTGGTGTATTTCATGCTGTTTCAGGTAGAGAGATTTGATAGAATATATCCACCCATTAGCTTTGTTTTGATGAATCATTTTTGTTGATTTCTTAAGAGAAAACATGGCTGGAATTCCTGGTTAGGTCAACTGAATGCCCTTGATGATTGGTTAGGTTAAGTCATGATATTTTTGTTAGTTCAAACAAAAATATCATGATTTAACCTAACCAGTCATCAAGGTTGTACAGTTGACCTAACTGAGCAGTCAATAATTTTCACAGGTTTCAATTAATTTTAAGTAACTTTTACCAAAAATGTGAGCATTTATTTGTAATACATAGACAAGTGTATCACATAGAATACTGGGTAAAGTATTACATTCATGGCTCCATAAGAACATAAGAAATTTTGGTACTTTTGCATTATCCTCCCAATACTAATTTTTTTTTAAGCTGGCTAACTACGGCTAATGCCTGCGGCGGGCTGTTTTTAACCTAACCTAACCTAATCCCAACACTAATTTTTTTTATAATGGAAGGAAAATAAAGTACCATAACCAAAACCAAACCAACATTATATAAAAAAATTAGTGTTGGGAGGATAATGCAAAAGAACCAAAATTTTTATAATGGGCATACTAGGGGCCATTTTGGCCCATCGAAGTGGCTCCACTATGTAAAAACTGCCTGTACATTAGCAATAACCAATTTTTACAAAACTAATTAATTATCAATTTAAAACTAAAGCTAGACACACTGGATCCAGAGGATCAAAGTCATAATAGGCCATGCAAATATATCATCCAAAGAATCCAGTCAATTTCATTACGGTACCCATCAATACCAGTACCTTGCCAACCAAAAATAAGTCGCATTCCATATCACTTGCGGACCAAGTCACAATTTACAATCATACATTACAATATATATACTTAGGAAGAAAAGTGTAGGTGTAGCTATAAAGACTATACAGTAATATAGAAATATGTGTGCACCCATTTTGGGTCTCCCATTTAAAGGTGTTTGTTGGGCAAGTGAAGATCATGAGTTTTTCAATACCTCACAGTACTGTGGGGGCACTGCTCGGCAGAGGAATCTCTCTAAATTGGGTGTGTAAGGACAGAGAGTATCCCCTAACCCAAGATGCTGCCTCCCTATATCCCACAACACTTGTGTTGAGCTGTGGGATCTATCACCTAAATGCACATAATATATATGAAATAAACTAGTAGCATTCATGCAATAAAAATGGGCTTAAACACTATCACCAGATGTCCCTTGCAGACATCAAACTATCCAACCTTCTTTTGAAAGAATCAAGTGTATCTGAAGTCATCACTTCTTCTGTCAGACTGTTCCAAAACTTAATTACTTGGTTTGTAAAACTATGTTTTCTTAAATTTGTTCTACATCTTGGCTTAAATAATTTCATACTATGACCTCTAGTCTGGTTAGTATGATCTTTAATGAAAAGAGACTCAAAGAATAGAGAATAAAGAATAGAGATAAATTATTCAAATTGCAATTGCAGAGCAAAATTCCTAAAATACAATATACTCAATACAGAAACAAATTAACTAAAATAATCAAAATTCTAAAATATAACTATTATAACAATCAATTTTCCAAACATAAAGGAGACATGAAAAACACTTGGACAACCATAAACAATCTTCTTGGAAAACAAATTAAGAAAAATCCAATAGAGAAATTAAATGTTGATAATAAAGAAATCACTGATGATACTGCTATTGCAGACTCTTTAAATGCACATTTTACTTCAATAGCGGATAAGCTTCGCTCACAATTAATAAATAATGATCACTCACCTCTAGAATATATGCCATCCAGCCCACTAAATTCATTTTCTTTTGTTCCTGCTACCTCTACTGAGGTCCAGAATATTATTGGTAAATTAAAAAATATAAAAAATAACATTCATAACATTTCTGTACCTATATTGAAACTTGTTAAAGATAAGATATCTGTAACTTTGGCTAAAATTATCAATCACAGTATTTCCAAAGGAATATTCCTATCAATGCTAAAAACTGGTTGTATAACCCCTTTTTAAAGGGGGTGATCCTACACTAGCAACAAATTACAGGCTGGTGTGTTCATTATCTGTGTTCAGCAAAGTTTTCGAAAAAATTGTAAAAAGTAGAATGCAGCGATATTTAGAATCTTACAATTTATTATCTCCAAATCAATATGGCTTCCGTAATAATAGAACAACGGAAATGGCTATTTTAAATCTTATGGAAAATGTAAATATAGCTAAGGAGAACAAAGAAATAATGATGTCAATATTTATGGATTTGAGTAAGGCGTTTGATGTAATAGACCATAATATTCTACTTAATAAATTGTATTGTTACGGCTTTAGAGGGGCAATCAGTGATTGGTTTAAAAGTTATTTGTCCGATAGATATAATTTTGTATCAGTAAATAAGGTTTGCTCCACTAAAGCGCTTGTCAAACATGGTGTGCCACAGGGCTCAGTGCTGGGTCCACTGTTATTTTTATTATATATAAATGACCTTCCACGTTCATCTGATATACTGAACTTCATAATGTTTGCAGATGATACAACTCTCTCCTTTTCTTGCAAAGATGTTAATACAGCTAAGAATATATTTCATTCAGAATTCATCAGTGTAATGAAATGGTTGACCACGAATAAACTCTTCCTAAATACCAGTAAAACAAATTTCATGATTTTTACTAATAAAAGAAATGTATATCTTGATGAACTCAATGTTAATGAAATCACCATAAAGGAGTGTACTGTAACAAAATTTCTTGGTGTAATGCTAGATAAGAATTTGCAATGGAGTGATCATGTAAATTATATCGCGAAAAAGATTTCAAGGAGCGTTGCTATAATGTTTAAACTTAGAAATGTAGTCCCTAAACAAGTTTTATTGACTCTCTAACATACTCTTGTTCTTCCTTATATAACATACTGCACCCTTGTTTGGGGAAACTCCGCTAACAACGCATTAAATGGTATCTTGTCATCCAAAAACGAGCAATAAGGTTATTATCTGATGCTGATTTCCTTGATCACTCTAGTGCATTATTTAAAGAGCTAAACCTACTAAAGCTCAGATATAACCAAACTGGCACATTTTATTTTTATTTACAAGTGTAAGAGCAAAATCATTAATTTGCAATGGGTAAATAGATATTTTGTAACTCATCAAGAAATCCACCCGTATCAGACCAGAAATAGATCAAAGATTGTTATACCTCAATTTAGATTGTCTTCATCTCAAAAACTACCCATTTTCATTGGATTGAAACTATGGAATGACTTGCATGCCGATATAAAAAATATTGCGAATGTAATTTTGTTAAAACCAAGTTAAAATCCCGATTAATAATGGGATACTAACAAAAAATCTTGGATTAATGTCCACTAATAATGTTATATTGTCCATTAATATTGTTTAATATTGAAATACAGGCTTTAACTATTAATAATACTTATTTACTTATTTATTTATTTTATTATTATTAATTTATAACGGCTAGCTGCTTATTTTTAATGAGAGCCCAGTAAAGCCTAAAGCTTAAGGGCCAAATTAAAAATTAAAAAAATAAATAGTCGAGCTTCACAATTATTTATGTCATTGTAAAAATTGTAAGTTGTAAAAAGACTACTATATTTATTTTATTATTAATAAAGGTTATTCTATTCTATTCTATCTTATCCAACCCTTTTATCATTTTATACACCTCTATCATATCACCCCTTAACCTCCTCCTTTTTAATGAGAACATGCTTAGATACACCAGTCTTTCCTTATATGTCAATTGTCTTAGATGGGATCATTCTTGTTACTCGTTTCTGTACTTTTTCCAGTTTTTCAAGATCTTGTATCAAATAGGGACTATTAAATTGAATACAGTATTCGAGGAGGGGTCTCACATATGAAATGTATAGTTGCTTTATAATATTGGGTGATTTGTATTCAATGTGTGTGTGCATGAGAGTGAGTCTAGCATTTGCTTTATTTCTGATTACCATACAGTGATTTGAGGGTTTAAAGTTCATTAGTCATAGTGACACCCAAGTCTTTCTCTTTATCATCATTTTTAATCCAAATTCCATTCATATTGTATTCAATTCTGGATTTTTTGGCCCAGTATGCATAACCTTGCACTTATCAACATTAAATTTCATCTCCCACTTATCTGCCCAGGCTGTTACTCTAAGTCTTTTTGTATTGTCATTGCTCCTGCTACTGACTTAACATTATGGCCTAATTTTGTATCATCAGTAAATTTTGAGGTTTTACGTGATAGGCCCTTCTCTAGATCATTTATATAGACAACAAAAAGCAAAGGTCCTAGCACAGACCCCTGTGGGACTCCACTCAATACGGGTTTCCAAGTAGACTTATTTCCATTTAGATGAACTCTGTTTTTTGTTTCTCAGCCATCCAGGCTCCATCTGTAAAAGTAGCAGAAAAAAATAAAGAATTATCACCAAATAATGCAGAGAAAACTAATTATCACCAATTATCACTTATTATTCTATATCTATATAAATACATGACTTTTATAACTAAAAAGTTGATTTTCATGGAGCTGTGAAGGTAATACTTAACCAAATATGGCACTATCATACATGTCAGGAAGCAACTAAATATACCGTACACATTTGCCAATTGCTTGTATCTGGTACTCTATTTGTTTAGGATCTTTTCCGTTTGGTGCCCACTACAAGAATTAAAATTAATTATTACCATCATGTTTACTTTTTTAGGCTCATTTAAAAAATATATAATTTTTTCAATAAATGAATAATAAAAATGTTACAGCCTTTTAGCATTTGAATTTCATACATTTAATTTGTCTATTCTTCAAAACTTTTATGATAATTTGCATTGAAAATTGGATGGTCACGAGCGATAGCAAGCTACCGCTTGTTACAAACTAACGAAAATATCACAACTTAGGCTATTATGCAGCTAAGGGGCATCGCAGCTTTATAAACATACACTACCCTTTTTGACTTTAGAAATATATGTACATCACACTACAATTAATTATATACCGGAAAGTATCATTTTATGGTGAAATTTAAGGAAACTGTGTTAGAAAAAATTTGAATTTTCCGCTATCGCCACCATGATCAACATGGTGGATGTCAACCAATCACTAGGGGCCTAAGCGACATGCACTCTTGTGACATCATCCAGCCAATCAAATTTAAAACTGGCTCTATTCCTGGTTTAAAATCGCGCCATTTCTCAGTCTAAATTCCAACATGGTGTACGAAACTTGCAATCTTAATTATATCAAAGTTCATCAATATTTTTAAAAATTATTATTGTAGTGTGAGCATGTGATAATGCAGTGCTGTGATCTATCTATTTGTGAGTTGCCCCCAGTCAATTGAATGCCTGGTTAGGTCAACTGTATGTCCTTGATGATTGGTTAGGTTAAGTCATGATATTTTCATTAGTTTTAACAAAAATATCATGACTTAATCAATCAAGGGCATTCAGTTGACCTAACCAGCCATTCAGTTGACCTAACCAGGCACTCAGTTAACCTTAGTTATTTAATTGGTGATAATTAGTTTTTTCTGCATTATTTGGTGATAATTCTTGGTTTTTCCTGCTACTTTTAAGTGCTTTGTGCAGTGGTACTTCTCTAACCAAAACACCTTAAAACTGGTGTTTTTTCATAATTTCACAACTATTGACAATATCTACTACACAAAGCGTGATAAAATGTGCAGAAAAAAACAAAAACTATCACTGAACTCAATGACACCCCTTAGCTGCATAGTTACCACAACTTAACCTAACCAATCATCAAGGGCATACAGTTGACCTAACTGGGCATTCAGTTAATCTAACCAGTTGGTCAAATTTAATATATATATACCGTATATAGTTAGTTTTGTATTCAGAGGGTCAAAATGCACTACTGGTGCTATTTTCAAAAGAATCTGGTGGTGGGGTCCAAATGGAAAAAACCCTTTGTTTATTTTGTAATTGTTAAATAATTTGGGATGCCAAAATAGGATATTGCCAAACTGGCAATATACTTTTTGCTATGCTCCAAGTTTATTTTTATAAATTATTAAAAGATTATAGGGTTAATATTCATTTTAATGTCCCTTTCATTTTTGATAGAAAGAGTTAATTTTCTGCTATTTTCACTTTTGATATGCATTCAACTATCTATCTACATTCTTGGAAAGTAATTTTTCTGAAGAAAATAAAATTTGATGAAAATTTTTTAAGAAAGATGATGACGTGATGGTGGTGATGTCATGCAGCAGTTGGCCAATCACTATGTGCATTTTAAAACTGACCAATAGTGCACCACCCTCTCCACCCACGCATCACTCACAATGCCTTGCGCCTATTTCAAATCAGTTTGATTCTGAACAAGGTTAGGTCCCCTCCTTTCCATCCCACCCAAAGCCCCCAGTTCCCCATGGGATGAGTTCCCCTATAATCGTTGACATGAAAATATATTTTCCTGGTGTATTTTTGAGTTTTTTCTTCATATCTGACCTTCATTTTCTGGTCAAAATTGTCATTTTTGGAGGATATGTCAGATCGTCATTTCCTCAAAAATGGGAATTTTCCTGAGGAAATGAAGGTCAGATTTGAACAAAACACACCAAAATACACCAGAAAAATTTGTTTTTGCATAAAAAATGAGGGGGCAGTTAAAACGAATCTCTACCAATTATAGTATTAATTTTGTAAATTTTACTTTACTGGGGTTATTGAAATATAAGTGGCTCTGTTCCTAAATTTTAAGCTTAATCTAACTTAGTATTCAGAGAGATCCAGGAGTTCATTCAGTGCAACCCCACAGTGTTTTGGCCTGATTAGTCTAAGCCCCCATCAGCTCATTTTATTGAAGAAGTAGCATAACTTGGCCCCTAAAACTTTTTGTAACTCTTGCTTTTAACTAAGTTAAAGAATAGTGCTGTATTTAAGATGTTACTGTAAGATTTGTAAGAAGAAAGTTAGACTTAGGGGTAAGGCTGTGGCATGTGAAAGTGGTGGTGATTGGTATCATTCAGCCTGCATCAAAATTATGGAACAAGTGTACAGAGGTATGAAGTCACCAAATATTTTGTGGTTTTTGCAGTAGCTAAGTGTTTAGATGAGGTTAAGGACATGCTTAAGGCAAGGTTTAAAAAAGCTTCTAGCTCAGAGTGTAGTGGGCCTAAGTTAGTTGGCCCTATGATCAATAATGTAGCTAATGGATTAATGGAACAGTTAGGCCAGAAACTGTCAAATACAGGAAATACTTTTGTTACATTAAATTTCATTTGGAAAACATGAAGCCACTGGGACCTATCAAGGTTATCCAAGTCATGAGCTACATTTTATAATAATAAAATCTTGCAAAACCTCAATCTCAGGTCAGCTAATTAACATACAGCTATTTACTACTACCAAAGTAGCCTACATAACTTAAGCTTGAGAATATACACTATTTACAATCTACAAACTATTTTTCATTCATGAAAGTGTCCAAATTTTTCTTAAAATTAAGTAATGAGCTACTGTTTACCACATCATATGGCAATTCATTCCAAAAATCTACTACTTCGTGACTGAACAAGTATTTTCATAGATCAAGTCTACAATTAGGAGATTGTGGACACCAATTGACCAAGGAAGTACTCTCAGGGAGGACCATAGGCAGGAAACAAGGAGTGCTGGAACTCATTTCTCCTGTCACTGTCCTCTTTAGCTGATCTTTTTCTGTCTCATCTACCCTGTGAGCAGTCCAGCATGCTCTCAAACACATATTATTCCCTCCATTCTTTATTAACCTTTATTAATAATAATAAAATAAATTTTTTTTAATTTACAATGACATGAATAATTGTGAAGCTCGACTATTTATTTTATTTAATTTGGCCCTTAAGCTTTAGGCTTTATTGGGCTCTTATTAAAAATAAGCAGCTAGTTGTTATAAATTAATAATAATAATTAAATAAATAATTAAATAAGTATTATTAATAGTTGAAACATGTATTACAATATTAATGGACAATATTAGTGGACATTAATCCTAGATTTTTGTTAGTATGCCATTATTAATCGGGATTTCAACTTGGTTTTAAACAAATTTACATTCACAATATTTTTTATATTGGCATGCAAGTCATTCCATTGTTTCAATCCAATAAAATTGGGTAGTTTTTGAGATGAAGACAATCTAAATTGAGGTATAACAAGCTTTGATCTATTTCTGGTCTGATATGAGTGGATTTCTTGATGAGTTGCAAAATATCTATTTACCCATTGCAAATTAATGATTTTGTTCTTACACTTGTAAATAAAAATAAAATGTGCCAGTTTGGTTATATCATTGAGCTTTAGTTTTAGCTCTTTAAATAATGCACTAGTGTGATTAAGGAAATCAGCATCAGATAATAACCTTATTACTCATTTTTGGATGACAAAGATACCATTTAATGCGTTGTTAGCGGAGTTTCCCCAAACAAGGGTGCAGTATGTTATATAAGGAAGAACAAGAGTATGATAAAGCATCAATAAAACTTGTTTAGGGACTACATTTCTAAGTTTAAACATTATAGCAACGCTCCTTGAAATCGTTTTTGTGATATAATTTACATGATCACTCCATTGCAAATTCTTATCTAGCATTACACCAAGAAATTTTGTTACGGTACACTCCTTTATGGCGATTTCATTAACATTAAATTCATGAAGATATACATTTCTTTTATTAGTAAAAATCATGAAATTTGTTTTACTGGTATTTAGGAAGAGTTTATTGGTGGTCAACCATTTCATTACACTGATGAATTCTGAATGAAATATATTCTTAGCTGTATTAACATCTTTGCAAGAAAAAGAGAGTTGTATCATCTGCAAACATTATGAAGTTCAGTATATCAGATGAATGTGGAAAGTCATTTACATGTAATAAAAATAACAGTGGGCCAAGAACTGAGCCCTGTGGCACACCATGTTTGACAAGCGCTTTAGTTGAGCAAACCTTATTTACTGATACAAAATGATATCTATTGGACGAATAACTTTTAAACCAATCGTGATTGCTCCTCTAAAGCTGTAACAATATAATTTATTAACACTAGAACAGTGGAAATTTTTGCATACCCATAACAGCGAGAGGTGGTCAAATTGACCGCCACCTAATATTATTTTAAATTTACGTTTACATTTGTATTTATCGAAGGAAAATTATACTTTTTACAGGTATTTAATTTTATTTGAAGTAAATAAACGGTATTTATTTATAACCATATATGATAAAACCAATTACGCTTATAAATTAATAAAACTTTAGGGTTAACTTCGCAAAATAATAATCCTTTTTTCATCTTACTAATAAATCCTAGTTTTTATTTCTGTGCTTTTCTATGTTGAAGAACACTTCTTGCAAATGATTTTCTTGATTACGTGGCTTGTGCATGATCTACATACCTTTTTTTTACATTTGTGACAAATTTCACAAGTTTTATTTTGCTTGCACATTCGCACTTGGCATTGTTTTCTTTTCCGGGACAATATCACATCTGTCTCTGCAGTGTCGTCTTCACTGATATCCTGCTCTGCGTCACTCTTTTTAAAACCCTGTCGTAATTGTAATGCTAGCTGCAGAAGAAAGTTGCGACGAGTAATGTTCTTACCAGTAACTTCCCTATAGAGAACAGCTGCATTGATTCCAGCGAGGTCCAACATATTATAGAAAACATGAATGGGCCACCTTCTTGAACCAGCTTTAGTGCTGTATTTGCGAGCCATCTGATCAACTATATCTACTCCATATTTTGTTGAATTGTAGTAAGTCACAGTTTCAGGGGTTCTTTTTGCATTATCTTCAACTTGAACACAGCTATGCACGCTGCTCAGAAGAATCACATTTTTATTTGGTTTGCATTGATAGACAGTTAGCGTTGCTTGGTCATTTTTCAAAACATGAGTGTTGAACCTTTTGTCTCGCAAATTCTTGATGGCAATTGGCACTTCTTTTCGGGCATGATTCATTGTCCCAACAAGGGTAGTATTTTTGTGTTGTAATTTACGACATAAACTCACTGAAGTAAAAAAGTTGTCAGTCGTAATGTTTCTTCCTTTGCCAAGGTATGGTTCGACAAGTTGAAGAACTACATATTCTGAAAGCGGTTGGTTTGATGGGCACTTTGCATCTTTACCAAGGTATGGGAATCCGTTCAAGAAGTATTTTGACTTGGTATCAGCAGCTATCCAAAATTTTATACCAAATTTGTCTGGCTTAGTGGCAATGTACTGGGTAAAAGGGCACCTTGCTTTAGTGGGGAATAACTGTTCATCAACAGTTATATATTCGCTTGGTCTGTAGCAAGCAATGCAATTTTGGGTGAACCAATTCCAAACTTGAGATGTCAGTGCAAATTTGTCCATTTTCAGCCTTTCAGATCTGTTAGACTTCATGTCAAAACGGAGGTATCTCATAATTTCTCGAAAGCGATCTCGTGCCATTGTTTCACGAAAGAAAGGAGGTCCCCACTCTTTTGACCAGAGATCATCAGCAGGTTGCCCCTTGGCCAATATTCCTTGAGCAAACATGATGCCAATAGTAGCCATAATTTCTTCCAGTGACACAGTCCATGAAGTAGTTTTCAATCGTCTATGAGCTTCTGCTTGAGTACACTTTTGTATATGTTTCAAAATAAAATCATCAATTAGCAATCTAAAAGCACTCAAAAAATCATTTTCAGCAATTTGTCATTTGGCATAAACTGTGGGGCCAGGTTCTTCACGTACAATATTCTGTGATCGGGTTTTTCCCTCATTTCTGTTGCCTTGTTCAATAACCTCCCATTCTGTGCCATCCTTCGCCGTTAAAACTGAACCAACTTCAATCAAAGCAGGAGTTTCGCATCGCTTTTTTCTTCCCATAAAGCCTCCCATCTTTCCTGCAAGTAATAAAGCACAATGGTAAGTTGCTATTACAGGCCCGTAGCCAGACCGAATGAGTAGGAGGGGCGGAGAAATTGATAGGGGGGACAATGAAGGAATAAATATATATATATATATATATATATATATATATATATATATATATATATATATGGTTCTAATTCAATTCGGCAAACAGTGGTGAAAAGTGCCGAGTTTTTCCAGGGGGGGGGGCAGAATGCTTTACAGGATGGGCTTTGCCCCCTCTTGCCCCCCCCCCCCCATGGCTACGGGCCTGTGCTATTATAATATTTATATATATAACCATAATGGTTCTACAATATGACACGAAATCATTGCTAATCATCATCAATAAACTTATGCACGAATCGCCATACTGAAACTGACAAAGATGTAAATATTTATTGTACTCACCCGCAACATGACCAGCATTGAACGTTTTATTAGCTGAATCAGTTTGTGCCTGGTCATCACTTTCTTCATTTGACTCAGATGATGAACTTTCTGCCTGAGGAATATAATCATCTTCACCATCATCACTGTCCAATGATATATCACTTCCTTCTGAGTTTGATTCTGAAATTGCTTGCAAACATCGAAGAATTTCTTCATTTGAAAGAGAGGGGTTTGCACACATGCTTGCAGCTTGGAAGCGCAACACACACTGAACCGCCGTGTGTTGTTGTCAACAACATACAGCGAGATTGAACATGTTATGACAAGTCTTTACAGCACTCCTGTATTGCTTTTATGAGAAATGGTCAAAGTGACTGTTTCGCTGTTATAGTAATATCGCTGAATATCTTGTGAAATAATTAGATATATTGAATCATATTATACCACAAAAAGGTTATTGGCGTAGTGAAGGCATTCATGGAATATGACGGCGAACTAATCCGAATTAAGCAAGATATGCTAATTAAATTTGGAAAAAGCGGTCAAAATGACTGCTTCGCTGTTCTAGTGTTAAGTAGAATATTATGGTTTATTACATCAAATGCCTTACTCAAACCCATAAATATTGATATCATTATTTCTTTGTTCTCTTTAGCTATATTTACATTTTCCATAAGATTTAAAATAGCCATTTCTGTTGTTTTATTATTACGGAAGCCATATTGATTTGGAGATAATAAATTGTAGGATTCTAAATATCGCTGCATTCTACTTTTTACAATTTTTTCAAAAACTTTGCTGAACACAGATAATGAACACACTGGCCTGTAATTTGTTGCTAGTGTAGGATCAACCCCTTTAAAAAGGGGTGTCATACAACCAGTTTTTAGCATTGATGGGAATATTCCTTTGGAAATACTTTGATGCATGCATTTTACACACCACACAATATTTAAAAATATATATATAATGGTAATAAACCTCAGAGACCTTGATTTTGGCTCTCTTTATAAACCAGCCCTTGACCCCTTCCTTTCTATATAAAAAAGTGTTTTCTAATTTTTTTATTATGCCCATGAGTTATCCCATCAGCCTCTAGTGAGCCAAGGTTACGTACATCTAAATTGTCCAAACCTGAGAACATGCTGAACATCTGTATTATATCCTGCCTCATACAATGTTTCTCAAAACTAAACATATGGGTCATTCCATATGAAGTCACCTAGAGGTCCCCAGGTCACACACTCGGAAAATTCTGAAAAAAATATCATTTGTAATTCTATCAAACTTATGCACAGATCCCAAATTTTAGGTCAATATTACTTATACATAGTTTTTGAGATACAACAATTTGAAATTGCTATTTTTCCTTATTTTTTGGCATCATTGGCAAAATCACATGAATGTCCAATTTTAGGTGACCATATCTCTCTTGTTTATCCCTTCACAAGGCTGATATGTGGTATATATAGTAAATAGTAGTTATAGAATCCATATTTGATGTCAAATGAAACCTATCTCTTATAGTTTGCCACATAAAAGGCTTCAAAAATCAAAGAAAGCTTAAAAATTCACTAAAGGTTACCTTCTTTTCACTGGTATAAAAAAGTATCTACACTTAAGAGCTGAAATTAATTTTACAGTTTGTTATAGTGTATTTGTAGTTAGAAATGCTTTCAAAAGCTCTCTATTACCTATAGAATTGGAAACAATAACTATTAAAATATTAAAAAAAATGAAAAATTTCATTTTTGCAAAAAGAAGCCTATATTCATGCCATTATTACCCCATCAGGACAGTTAGCCATCACTTTCATATTTTTACCATATGTTCATATACATTTAGGCAAACTACAGTCAAAGTTTGGTTTTGGCGGTCAGCTTCCTTCAATATTTAAGCTGCATCGGCCAGAGGGTGTCATATGACCCTCACTCAGAGCTGGGCAATAAATACATTGAATGTATTTAAATACTAAATACTAAATACATGGGAGAAATGTATTTAAATACTAAATACTAAATACATTTTACGAATGTATTTAGATACTAAATACAAAATACATCAATTGTATTTAAATACATTTGTAAATACATTTTAAATACATACAAATTTTAACATATGCATTCACTAATTCATGAGTAACAACAATATAAAATGCTTGATAAAGGATGAGTGTACAGATTCGTTGTAGCATTGCTTGCAGCAGAGACTTCGTGTTTACACAGCAAGCAGGTGCACTTTACCTTATTACCGTCTTTAGATTTAATTTTAAAGTATTTTCCATCAAACAGAGGGTGCACTAAATTGTTATCTGCAGATATATCACTGTTTGATTCACCGGATTTGCTTGTTGAAGCCATGACACGCACACGATAAAGAAATCAACCGCTTTCGACTAAGAGTGGCACACAACTGATTGAACTGACACGTTGAAACATGAACCATGCTGTACTACACTGTCGACGCATCGTACTGTGCTAGTACAGAACGTGTATTAAACCAGTAAAAGTATTTACATTTTTATATTTTGAGTATTTAAATACATTGTATTTAAATACTCATTAAAGTATTTAAATACTGTATTTAAATACATGAAAAACAATGTATTTATAAATACAGTTCTAAATACACAAATGTATTTAAATACGTATTTAAATACAAATGTATTTAAATACTGCCCAGCTCTGCCCTCACTGCAGCGAGCCTGGCGGGTGTCAAATGACTTTTGATCAGATCTGAGCCAGAATTTCAAGCTGATGTCTTAAAAAATGGATGGAACTTCTTGGTCCAGCACTCTGTGAGCTGTTGCCATGAGGGTGTCCTCAAATTTCTCATATATATATATGGCTTGGTGAGAGCCCCATGTATATGATAACCCTATTAACCCCCCTTTCCCCCATCTATGGCGCACAGTGGGTTAACATGATCATCGTTTAACAAACAGTAAACTTGTTTGAGTTTGTTCAAGAAATATTAGTATTGCACAATATTACATACAGGGAATATGATGACCTAATCTTGTCTGAACTTGTACATACCTTGTGCAATCCCTGCTACTATATATATAAGCTGTCCCAATCTCATGAATTCTCATACTTACAGAAATGGAGTTGGAGGCTACACAAAGCTGTTCTATTGGACAGAAATTACATGATGTATGTCTAGTGATGTAAAAAAAACTTTTTTTTTTTTTTTTTTTTAATAATTAATATAGATATTGCCAATTTAATTATAAGGTATACTTTTGCAATGATATATATTATAAAAATAAATAAATAAATAATAAAATAGGCCATATGGTACCAGTATAGAATGTCATTTTCAGCATATTTACAGAAAAAACTGGCCTCTTTCTTCACTGAAAGTCTTGTATCTTGAGATCCATTAAACTTGCGAGAACACTGGCTGGGAGCTGACTGCCCATTGTCCAACCTTCCCAGGACTCTCCCATCCATGCCTCGGATTTTGAATCTCCCACTTAACTATCCTTTAGACCCGCGATGACATATTCCCCCCCCCCCCCACGAGACCATCCATATATATATACATACACATACACCCATATACATATATACAAATATATACATAAATACTTATATACACATTTATATCTATTGTATACCCCATACACATGCATACATCCAGAATTCCAGATACATACGCATGCATACTCACATATATACCTACACAAACTCATACACCTCTATTTCGCCCTTTCATTACCTCCGAGATCATTTAGCACATACAGTAATATCCATACAGCCAAAAGAAACCAATTAAGCACAGACAGAGCAGCAAAGCTAGTATTTATATCCCAAAATGCAAAATTCCAAGAAAGTGAAGTAAAACATGGTGCTACATTGGCTTCGTCAACATCCAAATCTGCAATAAATACCAGTACCTGTGATATTGAAACTATTTGCTTTAATCAATCTAGTGATAATGATTCTTCAATGGAAATAGAATCAGATAATGAAAGTTAAACAGCATTAGGTTAACACAAAGGTTAAAGAAAGAGATGAATATTTATATTTTTTTTAAATGCAAAAAACTTCACTTTTTTACGTGAAGGTCAAAATATGAGAATAAAAACCCACTCTAATAGACAGAGTTTATTTCCACGACAGAAAATCTTTTTATGCCCCTCGGGAACCTTCAGTTAACCAAAAACAATATGTGAGTTTGCCTTACATTGCCGGCTTAGAAAGAGTAAAACCGTTGACGAAAGAATTTAAGTTTGCTTTGGCGTTCAAATATTTGTCTACCGTGAAAAGTAAATTGGTTAGGAATAACGTTGCAAAAGAGGAACAAGCCTGTGTCTACAGCATTCCCTGTAAAAGTTGTGATTTAGTATACGTGGGAGAAACTGGAAGAAATATTGAAACCCGTATCAAAGAACACAAATATGCCTTCAGAAGTTGTAATACTAATAATGCCATTTTTTATCACGCTAGCCAAAATAATCATGCTATAGATTGGGAATCAAGTAAGGTACTTTATAAATGTAATAATTATGTCAAAAGAAAATAATAGAATCTGTGTGTATAGAAAAAGTAGATAATTTTAATTTGTGCGAAGGTACTTATAAGTTAGACCCTTTAATGAGATTCTTGGTCAATAAATCCCTTACGGAGTCATGGGAACGTGTTCGAACCTAAGTGTGAATTTCTTAAATGTCTCTGGATTGGAATGTTTCCTTACTCGCTTTTAGTAAATGTAATAATGGAAGTAATTAATGTGGAAATAAATATATGCAGTAATTATGTCAAAACATTAGGATCTGTATGTATAGAACAAGAAGATATTTTTAATTTGTGGAAATGTAGTTATAAGCTGACCCTGTAATAAAATGCCCTTCTGGTTTCGGGAGAACGATATCTAACCTAGGTGCGAATTTCTCAATGGTCTCTGGATTATTTCCTAATCGCCTTTTTCATTCGTTTTTCGGTTTATAATTTCTGTATAATAAACAACAATGTAATAACCAATGTAATAATAAATTTATAATTTCTGTAATTAATAATTATGCAATATTAAATGTAATAAATTTAATTATAAATGTAATAATTATGTAAAAATAATAGAATCTGTATGTTTAGAACAGGAAGATAGTTTTAAAATTTGTGCGAATGTACTTAATGAAAATGCCCCTCCTGTCTCGAGAGAATGGAATCCAACCTAGGTGCGAATTTCTTAACGGTCGTCGATCCCTGAACTGTTTTTCCCTCTTGTTTTGTTTCATTTGTGTTTCTGTATCCACCCGAGGAGGATGCCAGTGGGCGTCGAAACTGTCGTGGAAATAAACTCTGTCTATTAGAGTGGGTTTTTATTCTCATATATTTTTTTTTTTTTCTATTTGGAATATATATATATATATATATATATATATATATATATATATATATATATATATATATATATATATACACACTGGTATTCTTGCCAATCACAATTATATCTATTGTTTTATACCAGTATTATGGATATTATACCAGTACCTGTGATATTGAAACTAGCATATATGCTCTACCCAATCTAGTGATGATTCTTCCATGGAAATGTAGGTTAACAAAAAGGTTCAAAAAAAGGTGAATATTTTCCTTTTCTATCTGGAATATATATACTGGTACTCTTGCCAATCACAATTATGTATATTGTTTGAAACGAGGAAGAATGTTTTATGTTCTAGTTAAAAAATATATATACATATAAAAAATGAGGGTTTGTTTTTCCTTTCTATTATATACTTTTTGCGTGATTCAATTTTTCTAAAAGATGACTATATAGTATATATACTAGGTATAACCGTATAAGCATGGTAGTATAGTAAATTATAGGTAATACTAATATACTTATTAGATTAAAGGAAAAAAAATATGGAATAAGTTTAAAACAATAAAAAACAATAAAAAACAGACTACCTTCGTTTTAAACAAAAAAAATGACAAAAAAAACGACACAATAAAAAACGACTCACATCACTATGTATGTCATAAAAGGACTTACTGAGAAAAACTTGGTACAGTATACTCATGTTGGATCAGTTAACCAGTAAGGATAAAGTGCTGATGTCATGGAGATGTCATATTGTTGGCAAACAGTGAAAATCTTCAACGGTATTGTGCAGACCCAAGAAAAGTTCACAAAAAGAAAATTGCGAGTAAGTTTCCTATATATTACATTATTATTGAATGTTGTATTTACATTGTTCTAACATTTGTATCTGATACCAGTAAGTTTATATTCATTTATAACATTTGTAGTTTTGTATCTTATGGCGAATGAGTTTTGAGAAAAATTTGATTTAGAATTGTATTTTATGATTATCAGAATCCCTACACACTGTAGACAGTGACACTGCCAGGATGATGAATATAAAACCAGGACAAAATCTGTGCCCAGAGTGCAGCAAGTGCCCCACACAATATGAAGAACAATGCCTACAGCCTCTACTGGATGATGGAGCAGGTACCAGTAGGTCTTGTGGATCAGTTGAAGATTTTAAGCCAGAAGTAGTTCTTTGTCAGGAACTGAACACAAGTGCTAGTGTCCTGGACTCTTCTTCTCCTCTAAAATTTGAGTGACAAGGACAAAGTTCTTACACCACTGTGACCATAGGCACTGGTGATGATGATGCTGATCTCACAGATCAAAATGTTGGCAAATGGCGAACTTGTAGGCCTGGCAAATATGTAGCATGTGTTTATGATGGAAACTGGTATGTGGGTAATATAAAAGATCATTCTGATGAACATTCTGATGTTTTAGTCACTTTCATGAAAAGATCACACAAAAGTGTTTTGTCTTGGCCAGCAATATTAAGAACAGATGAATGCTGGGTGCCATTCCAACATGTTATCTGTGTAGTAAGTTCACCAACTGTCCAGGGAAGAGGTGCTCATCATTATACCCTAAACCCAAGTGACCTTAACAAAATTCAAACACTATTTCCTACATTTCTTTAGTGCGCTTTAAGTATGAGATGAATATTGAGTAATCAAGTAATTCATTTGTAGGAACTTCACTTTTAACACATGTTTAAGCAGTACATATTTACTAAATTGAGGACATGGTGAATTTAACAAATTGAATATTTAAGTTGGAATCTTTATTTCAGAAATATTTTTCAGTTTCAGGTCCCTTATTAAATGACAGAAGGATATAAAGTTGTATCTGTAATTCTCAAATGTTTCAGATGATCATTTTTCACGATATATGTATGTGTAATGCTGAAATATATTCATGTTACTCTGATATTTTTACTTTGCATTTTTGTGTAAATTATGGTAATTTTGAAAAAAAAATTAAATTGAAGGAAGCTGACAACCAAACTGTGACTGTAGTTTACCTAAATGTATATGAACATATGGTAAAAATATGAAAGTGATGGCTAACTGTCCTGATGGGGTAATAATGGCATGAATATATATGCTTCTTTTTGCAAAAATAAAATTTTCCAATTCTTTTATTATTTATTGTTTCCAATTCTCTAGATAATAGAGAGCTTTTGAAAGCATTTCTGACTACAAATACATTATGACAAACTGTAAAATTAATTTCAGCTCTCAAGTATGGATAGTTTTTTATCAGTACCAGTGAAAAGAAGGTAACCATTAGTGAATTTTTAAGCTTTCTTTGATTTTTGAAGCCTTGTAGATGGCAAACTATAAGGGATAGGTTTGATTTGACATCAAATATGGATTCTATGACTACTGTTTACCATATACTGTATATACTTCTTGGTCCAGCACTCTGTGAGCTGTTGCCATGAGGGTGTCCTCAAATTTCTCGTATATATGGCTTGGTGAGAGCCCCATATATATGATAACCCCCTTAACCCCCCCTTTCCCCTGTCTGTGGTGCACAGTGGGTTAACATGATCATTGTTTAACAAACAGTAAACTTGTTTGTGTTTGTTCAAGAAATATTAGTATTGCGCAATATTGCATACAGGGAATATGATTTTCTGAGAGGGTGACCTGGGAAGTTGTTCAAAATTTGGGTGATTTCATATGGAATTGACCATTACCTAGTTCCTTTAATCTTTCCCTGCTTGGTTGCCCTACATTGCACACCTTCAAGCATATCAATATCATGTCTAAGGTGAGGGGGACCAAGCTTGAATGCAGTATTCAGGTGAGGCCTAACATAAGAATTATATAATTTACAGATAACTTCCTTACTCTTGTAACTAACATTCCTCTTAATAATTCCAGGCATTTTATTTGTCTTATTTCCAGCTTCTAAGCACTTTTTAGAAAATTTTAGATCACTACTAACTATAATGCCAAGATCTTTTTCCTGTCTTAATACCCTCCAACCAGTTATCCTGCATCTCATAACTAATGTTATCATTATTTCTACCAAAATGAATGACTTTCTATTTTCTAACAGTGAATTTCATTTGTTATTTATTAGCACAGGCAACTAATGTATCAATCTTTTTGCAGTTTATAAGAATTTTCTATATTTGTAACTGGGGCAACTACTTTTGTACCATCTGCAAATTTAGAAACTTGACTACCTACTCCCTTCTCCCTTCTCTAAATCATTTAGATATAAAATAAAAAGAGTAATAGACCTAAAACTGATCTCTTTGGTACCCCACTTTTCACTTGCTGCCATCAAGATTCATGGCCATTTAGAATTACTATGTTCTCTGTCTCTCAACCATTTTTTAACAAATTAATAACTGACCCCAATATCAAATGAGCTTTTATTTATATGGAAGTTTATAATTAAACTAGTGAATTTCAATCAAACTTCTCAATTTGAGTAGGCTCCTACATATTATTCAATTTTAGTTTGTGATAAATTCATAATCAGGGTTGGCAGAAAACCCACTTTTTTTGAAAAAGCCCACCCAGGTGGGTTTTTTCGTTTTTTTTTTACCTAAAACCCAAAAAAACCTGGGTAAAATTGGTTTTTTTTCATATGTCCATTTTTTTGTCATCTGTTGGCTTTAATATCATATATGGTAGTTCATATTAGACCTACCTATTCTTATTTTTATAATAATACTGTACTGTACCATACACTATTAATATAACATTTGTCTTGTTTTTAGCAAAAAGATTGCCTTCCAGGCAATTAAGCATAAAAAGTTATTATTTTCTCAGATTGAGCTTCACAACAAAATTTGGAAAACATGGACCAATTTGAACTAAATTTGGTGTGGTAAATTATCCTATTTGTTAGGCTATACTTCCTATGGAAGACAGGCCCCTGTGTCTTCTGCTGGAAGTAGATGAATTACAGCTCCCAAAGGGAACTTAATTCAGCTAGTTATATCTATTTAATTCATATTACTGAATATTTTTTCTCTTATTTCACAGTTAAATAAAACAAACTGGCAACAGCATATTTATCTTTACTGCTAGCCTACAGAATTAGTCTGTTTGAAGTTATAACTGCATTAAATAATGCCAAAGACCTTTGGATCAGGAAGAAAATCAGGGCATGAATGGAGTGAAGTCAATATTATTGATGGGACTAGTAAAGTTAGATGCAAACATTGCAATAATGAAATAAGTAATAAAATAGAGCGAATAAAAATGCATTTAATGAAATGTTTGAAACACATGGAATCAAGAAACAAGACTGACAATACTGCCAGTACATCATCTTCATACTGCCATGACATAGACCTCTCAGATGATCCAGACTCATCCTCACCACCACTGACACAATTACAGGTGAAAAAAAGAAAAATTCAAAAGAAAGTAAGCGATTTTGGCATGGCAACAACAACTTTGCAGAAAAATGTCATTGATAACAAAATAGCCAAATTCTTTTATGCAAATAATATTCCATTTCTATGTGCAGAGTCTAAGTATTTTATTGAAATGATAAGACTCTAAGACCAGGCTACACTCCACCTTCCCGTCGAAATTTGTCTGGTCCACTTTTAAATACAATCCATGAAGAAGTTGATTTATCCACAAATTACTAAGCTGCCCACCAAGTTCAGCCTCGATTGAAAGAGTGTTCTCCACATTTGGCCTTGTCTGGACCAAATTACACAATAGATTAGGCCTTGAAAAAACTGTAAACCTTGTAAAAATTAACAGGCAATTGAGGATGACTGACCCATCTGATTGGAAAAGTGATGAAGAATAGTTAGTCATTCAGTAGATATACAGGGTGGGCGGAAAGTAGCTCCCTATTTTGGATTGGTAAAAAAATACGTATATTATCCATTTATTTCAGAAGAAATAATATGAAAAGGTAGGCATACATGGTAGGTTTTCTCTAAAATTCAATGTGGGCTCCAACTCTTTCCACCAGCTTCTGGAGCCGCCCAGGAATGGTGTCCACTGACTTTAGCAGGAACTCCGGCGGGATGGAGGACATGACTTCCCGAATTCGGTCCTCCAGTTCTTCCAATGTCCTCGGTTTGGTGCGGTAGACTTCTTCCTTTACCCACCCCCAAAGAAAGAAGTCGCACGGTGTCAAGTCGGGGCTCCTGGCTGGCCATTCGCTCTTGTTGTCCGTGAGTGGCTGGATGCCCACTTCCCTGGGCGTTGGATGGGTCGTCGTGGTCCACATCAATGGCCAGCCAGGAGCCCCGACTTGACACCGTGCGACTTCTTTCTTTGGGGGTGGGTAAAGGAAGAAGTCTACCGCACCAAACTGAGGACATTGGAAGAACTGGAGGACCGAATTCGGGAAGTCATGTCCTCCATCCCGCCGGAGTTCCTGCTAAAGTCAGTGGACGCCATTCCTGGGCGGCTCCAGAAGCTGGTGGAAAGAGTTGGAGCCCACATTGAATTTTAGAGAAAACCTACCATATATGCCTACCTTTTCATATTATTTCTTCTGAAATAAATGGATAATATGCGTATTTTTTTACCAATCCAAAATAGGGAGCTACTTTCCGCCCACCCTGTATATTCAAATTTCAAACAATATATAGTTTCATTTGTTCAACTTACTGTACACAATTACAATGTTCAATATAACCACATATAATAAGTCAATATTTTTCTATGTATATACCAGTATGTATTTCATGCTGGAAATTTTGGAAAACATTCATTGATTTTTGTATGGATTTATCTAGTAAACTTTTGAACTTTGACTTTTACATTACATGGGAGGGAGAAGAAAAGTCTGATGCCCATGAAACTCCCCTCCCTATGAAAAGCAAAAGTTGGGGATGCTGAGATGCTTGGACACTTAAAACTTATTAGGATTGTTTAACCTCCTTCGCAACATGCTATATATAGAGTTACATGACAGAGGAGGGGACCTACAGCTTAACATGGGTTCTGAACCATGGGTCGCTGACTGACTTCCACCCACCACAATCCTGGAGTACCATACCACCCTGATTGGCTGATGTCTACACTCTATAACCTGCTACCTCACCCAAAGAGTTATACCTGTAGGTCTATTTGTTGACTCATGTTTGCTTGCTTACATGTAAAATCATTATAGGCGCCTATATGATAATTTTTAAAAATAATTGCATATGCACTTAAGTTTCATGAAAAAACCCACAAGTGGGTAAAATATTGGGTTTTTTTCAAGTGGGCTTTTTTGAAAAAACCTGGGTAGGTTTTTTCGGGCTGGGCCCACTAGTGCCAACCCTGTTCATAATACAAGTGAGCATAAATAATCCAGTGTTCCAAAGTCCAGCAACTCATAAGATTTGGCACAATTTCAAAATATAATAAAAATTAATATTTTTACTACTTTGTCATTTTTCTCCAAAATCTTGTGCTGCTGTAGCCCACACCCGCACTTGCCATGCTTTCTCTTTGTTTACTTGTGGAAATTGTATGCTTTGCTCACTCTGCCTGTTCTTTCTTTTGAAGATAATGAACTAGCAAGATGTTTTGGGGGACTCGTGGTGAAAAACAACTTTAAAATCACAGGAAATAACAAATATGCACAGTCCTGGCAGGAAATTAAACACTAAAAACTGGCCATAAACATTAAAACTGCAAGGCCAAAACCCCACCTGCGTTCATCAATGGTGGGGGCAAGACCAAAACCATGTGTAAAAAACAGGGATGGGAAACAAATTTTTAAGTCCTGTTTTCAATTTCAGTTTAAGTTTGCAAAAATATTAATTTCAGTTTTGATTTAAGTTTTTAATTTTTTTATTTGAGTTTATTTTTCAATTCAAGTTTTATATTTTTTGGTTTGATTAAATTTAAATTTTGATTCCAGTTGGTTTTTTTTTCAGATTTCTTTAAGAATTTCTTTGTACTATTTATATTATTTTTTGGGATACCTATTGACAAATTCAGATTTAATTTTATATTTGCATTCAATTTCTGTTTTTCAAAGAGAGCAGTTGCTTTAGTAACTATCTTTACTTTTGTATGATTAAACATGTGTAAGCATCTATAGCCAACTGAATCAGCACAAAAACACTTTTTTTTTTTACTTATTTGCTTCATTTCTTTCACATAAAGTTTTATTTAACAAAAACTTTCAATTTGAATTGTTTTATTAATTTGTACACTTTAAATTTTAAAGCACATGACATGTATAAAATATATTAATAATAGTATTAGAAAGGGGAATAAAATTAGATGTACCTCTGTTTATTATATACAAAATACAAATACCTTGTAAACTCACATGTTAAAATTAGAGCAAACAATTAAAATAGTCAATGTTTTCAGGCAACAAATTGTTTCTTTGAGGACTTAAAATCAGTCTGAAGAAAAAAAAGCTGTTCCACACTAACAGACCTAAAAACCATTTCACATTGAATTAAAGGATAAATGGATATTTTAAATCCATACAAATGTTAAGTGACAAAAAAAGGAAAATAATTCATGTTTAAATTTTTTTGCAATCCAAATTCTCCTCAAAACTGAAATGCAAAAATGTTATTTTTAAGTTTTTTATTTTTTTTCAATTTCAGTTGTCAGAATTTTTTTTAGTTTTTTATTTCAGTTCATAAAATAATATCAGTTTTATCAGCTTAGCAATTCCAGTTCGATTCAGTTTCCCATCCCTGATGAAAAACTGTGTATTAGGAAGGTTGATTGGACTCCAAAATCCAGAAAATTTCATAATCTGGCAATTGCTTGGCCCCAAAGTTACAGAATTATCAAAATTCACCTGTACAGTTCCCAAAAATTGTAAATATTAACTTTCATAGAGACCAGTTTTTTTTAAACTAGTAACAGTGATTCTGATATGTTGAAATTGGTTACACGGGAAATAACAAACCAAGTTAAAATGACCACCTAACCTAGTGTAATCTGGTCTCTGCAAAACTTAATAAGAATCCTAAAAATTTTATTTAACAGCATTATTGTAATTGGACAAGTTTTCCAGCCAATTTATAAAATTTGGCACAAGCTAAGAGCGTGGTGCAAATTTTCATATCTCAAATAGTCTTCAAGAAGTCTTGATACAAAAGATTAAATTGTTTTAATTGAAATACATTTTAAAAACTTTTGATGATATATATATTTAAATCTGTGTGCACAGTCATCACTGTGAGAAGTTCTTTGGTTAACTCACTCAAGAATGTCAGTGTGGTATCTGATAAACTCTACAAACTCTTTTTCCAGCCTATAGAAGCATAGCTAACATTTTAGCTAGATCTTTGAATTAAGTTTTTGTTTTTATTCTGGAGCATACACATAGGAAGTGGGGGATCAGGGGGGGGTCAATCGAACCCCCCCCAAATTCAGCCTGACTGAATATTTTTCAGGCAATTACATCTGAAAATTTGAGCAAAGGCCCAGTACACATTTCCAATCACCATGATTTCACCCAAAACTTTTTATGATTTTCATATAGGACATCATCTCTTTGCCCAAAATATATGTCTTCAGATCTTGAACCATGCAATATTTGATCATAGAAAGGAAAACCTGTAGCAAAATGGCAGTATTTAAGTATTCCATTTGATATAACCTGTTACAACTTACCCTATTGTTGTAACTTGTTTGGTGCTCAGCCTTTGTACAGTTGTATATACCTACAAATAATGTTCAATAAAAATTACTTAAAAATTGATTTTTGGTTTCACTTATTTTTCAGGGCAAAACTTGCTTGCTCCCCCCCCCCCCCCCCCCCCCCCGACAAAATTGGGCCTCTATGTCATTGTTCTGGAGTATCATACTTCAAGAACCCTATAATTTAAGTATAGGCCCTAGTATGTACCCTAACAATATCCCAAAACTAATGCGTCCACGCATCAGTTCTTTCAGTTTTCAAAATATGGCACTGGCTTTTGTACTAGAGCCTACATACTGTGCAAGTTCATAATTCCATGATTTTTATATTCAGATGCATGTCTGAAGGATTTCTGTTAAGTGGGTGTATTAAACTTAAATGAATTGCCATCTGTCAATAAACTTTAATCTCAATGCAGCCAAATGAGTTTTCTGGATATAGGTACTGTATCAGTTCATAAAACTGCTGTAATTGCAATAAGACTACTAGTCTATGATACTGACATAAAATTCTACCAGTAACATTGTACTTGTGAGACTCAGTTCAAGTATATCCCAAAAGCTAGAAATGCTAAGGGGTAAGGCTGTGACAGACTAATACTGAATAACCAAGATAGAAATAACATTAACCATTGATTTTTTATTGATAATTCAAGTTTAATCTTTTCTCATTTAGTACAAATATAATATAAATGATATTTAATCATGTTACACACACACACACTAGATCAGTTCTCTTTTATACATTACTGTAGACTAGAAGTTATCTGAGTAGACTAACCTATTACTGTCACATAGGACACCCAAAACTTTAAGTGGCTAAGAGTATCTTATAGCCCTAATTGCAGTCAGGAATTCTGAGAAGACCAAAAACTTTCTTACATACTGTATGTGAGACTTCCTTAACCTGTTAAATACGAAGTCACACCATATAATGTCAGTGATTACATATCAGTTTTTATGAGAAATTTTCTAGTTTTGTTGAGCTTTAGACCCTGCCATTCATTCATGTAATATTTTCATTCAAGAAAGCAGCAACTGTTCAATCCAGTTTCTTAATTTAGCATTCCAAAAATTTTATCATGGCTTATGGGTCTTTCTTTCTTTCTCCTGGATTCCAAGAAAAACTAAAGAAGTATGAAGAAGCTGAGAAGTAAGTTATTTATCTTTACAGAGCTATTTGGTTTAATTAAAGTGATGAATGTTTAAAAAGCTTACTTCATTCATAACTTAGGACAACACTCAAACCTACTCTGCATTTGACTGGTAGCCCTAATGTTGTTAAGGCCTATCTTTCATCAAGATTCACAACTGAATTCTGAACAGAGTATAAAAATGATAGGCTGAAACTAAAATTTTTTAGACAGTTATAGAACACAATTTAGGTCCTTATTTGGAAAAGTCTGCTAGACTAGGTGGTAGGCCTAGTCCTAGACAAAGAGTACCATAGGCTTTATATCTTGTTGGTAAGTTGATGATCATTAACTCATGGGTTCTCATAAGTAGGCTAACAACTTCATACTGGACTAAAAGGCTTAAAAAATCTTCTGACATGAATGAAGCATTATGCTGTAATTTGGGTATTATAGTACCCAGAGCTGGGCAGTATTTAAATACATTTGTATTTAAATACGTATTTAAATACATTTGTGTATTTAGAACTGTATTTATAAATACATTGTTTTTCATGTATTTAAATACAGTATTTAAATACTTTAATGAGTATTTAAATACAATGTATTTAAATACTCAAAATATAAAAATGTAAATACTTTTACTGGTTTAATACACGTTCTGTACTAGCACAGTACGACGCGTCGACAGTGTAGTACAGCATGGTTCATGTTTCAACGTGTCAGTTCAATCAGTTGTGTGCCACTCTTAGTCGAAAGCGGTTGATTTCTTTATCGTGTGCGTGTCATGGCTTCAACAAGCAAATCCGGTGAATCAAACAGTGATATATCTGCAGATAACAATTTAGTGCACCCTCTGTTTGATGGAAAATACTTTAAAATTAAATCTAAAGACGGTAATAAGGTAAAGTGCACCTGCTTGCTGTGTAAACACGAAGTCTCTGCTGCAAGCAATGCTACAACGAATCTGTACACTCATCCTTTATCAAGCATTTTATATTGTTGTTACTCATGAATTAGTGAATGCATATGTTAAAATTTGTATGTATTTAAAATGTATTTACAAATGTATTTAAATACAATTGATGTATTTTGTATTTAGTATCTAAATACATTCGTAAAATGTATTTAGTATTTAGTATTTAAATACATTTCTCCCATGTATTTAGTATTTAGTATTTAAATACATTCAATGTATTTATTGCCCAGCTCTGATAGTACCACATTTAACCTTAGGGGGTAGGGTAGTGTTCCAGAAGATAAATGCAGTATTGGCATTTTAGGACTTTCCATACATTTGGAAAGATTGAAAAGAAAAAGGCTTAGATTTAAAGTGACCATATATATATATATATATATATATATGATACACACAGACCATGCATGGAACAAGGAACTCTTCTGGGATAATTAAATCCACTATAGTCCGAATAAGTAATGGTAAATGACAAATACCATAGTTTTTCTTTTTCATGATGCAAGCCCGACGTGGGTAACGGGTCTCTCGCAAAGAGGTCCCATAAATATAGCTTCCCTCACCAGCTATCTGCAACCCTAGAT
This sequence comes from Bathynomus jamesi, assembly GCA_023014485.1. Taxonomy (NCBI): domain Eukaryota; kingdom Metazoa; phylum Arthropoda; class Malacostraca; order Isopoda; family Cirolanidae; genus Bathynomus; species Bathynomus jamesi. The sequence goes on along the minus strand of JAJOZX010003699.1, from coordinate 228,760 downwards.
CCATGTCCCAAAGCTGGATCCTGTCTGCTTTGCAGATAGCTGGTGAGGGAAGCTATATTTATGGGACCTCTTTGTGAGTGACCCATTGCCTGCGTCGGGCTAGCATCATGAAAAAGAAAAACTATGGTATTTGTCATTTACCATTACTTATTCGGACTATAGTGGATTTAATTATCCCAGAAGAGTTCCTTGTTCCATGCACGGTCTGTGTGTATCATAAAAAACTCAGGGAACCATTCTGAGTTCATTCCCATATATATATATATATATGATACACACAGACCGTGCATGGAACAAGGAGCTCTTCTGGGATAATTAAATCCACTATAGTCCGAATAAGTAATGGTAAATGACAAATACCATAGTTTTTCTTTTTCATGATGCTAGCCCGACGTGGGCAATGGGCATGACTCCAGACTTGAAAAAATTTACTGGAGCACAGCTCTGAATTTACTTTTTTTCCCCTTACACCACTAGATAGGTTAATGATAGTAAACTCTTGAATTGACGACATACCAATTACAAATTGTTTTAGCTAAACATAATAATACAATAATGTACAGTTTATAACTCACCTTAAGTTTATTTATTCATTGCAGCAGCAACAGTGGAAGATGTTAGACCTTGCATGTAGGCATTTGTTGTGAATTTACCGCCATGTATGCTTGGCCACTGATCAATGGCTTTCTGTGTGATCATTACAGCAGATCTAGTGCCTGGAACTGGACCCTCCTTCACAATTCTGCACAGCTTAGTCAAATGAGATGGCTTAATGGATCCTTTGTGTTCAACAATGTAACCAAGAATGGAGAATGTCCCTTCAGCTGGTGCTTCACTCCAGGCAGTTGATCTATCTTTATCAAAATGCTTTAATCTCTCTGTGATTCCTTTCCACAGCTGTTCTATATATTCTGTCAGCCAATTTATCACTGAGTCTTTTGTAAAACTACTTTCAGATCTGGTTCTGGATGGTCTAGCAACTTCAGCAACCTGGTAGTAATCAGAACGTTTCTTGATGTATTTGTAAACTTCATTTAGGATGTAATCCTCAGCTGTTAGTTCCTTTTGCTGCCCTGTGGTATCGTACTTAAATTCAGAAACTACATCATTTGCATTTCCTCCATTAGCTAATTTGGAAATTGTTTCCATCACTCTTAACATAACAGTTTTCCCTCCTTCTTTATAAAATATATTTTCTACAAATTCTGCACTAACTGTGGTTTTTTGAGCTACTTGCAACATAATCTTTGTTACATAGGAAATCAATACATAGAACTTGGCACTAATTTCTTTCTCTTGTGGATGATCAAAAAACACACAATTTTCCACATCTGTCAAATTGATCAAATTCGTAATTAACCATGCGAGTATCAGATTTGAGTTTTGATCTCTTAAAACCAATGATATTGTCAAGAACCATATTGGTATAGTCAAGGCCTGATCTCAGATTTGAAGAGTGATTCTGAATAAAGTCTAAAAGCTCACTTAGTTTACAAATTTTCTTCAATGCATCAACATGGGCTCTGTTCACAAGATGCATTAAGTCCCATCGAAATTTGAAATTTTCTCCAAACAACTTTTTCATTTCGTTTTTAAATGGCTCGTTGTCCTTACAAAAAGCCCCATCTCCAACCATTCCAGATACCTTGGATTTAATTGCTTCTTCAGATAGTTTCAAGTGATTAGGAGACTTCAACACATCAAAAATTTCATTGGCCAAATAAACTCCTGATTTGCTGCGTACTAAATTTATCCCAGCAAGTTTTACAGTCTTATCTTCTTCACTCATAACTAATACAACTAGCATGCTTAATCCCAAAATTGTTCCAATGTCAGCTGTTATTGTTACTGAAGTTTGTTCTAAGAACCACTTTACAGTTTGTTCTTTAAGTTGATTATCTAATAGCTCACAAATTGTCTCGCACGCATGTGTGCTATGATTCAAATTTCCAACCTCACAACCTGACCTATGTAATACAGCTAGAAGTACTGGATATAGAGCCCATGCAGTGTTTGTTTTCATTATGTAGTATAAGATGTTGCCACATAAGTCTTCTATGCGTTTAGTAGTGTTCCGAGAAGATGTTTTCATCACTTCATAAACAGCAGCTCTTTGATGATGCTGAAGTTTAATTAAATGTCTCTTCAGGTGGGTTTTCAGATTTCTAAACCATCTTTCTTGATTTTCTCTTTGTTTGCATGCATAGGTTAAATCTTTAACATTGAAGTAACCTTTTATGTTAGAATGTTTGTCTGAAGCACATGCTTTGGGGTCTGTGCAAGCTATGCAATATAATGTAAACATTTTATCATCAGAAGCATCATCAATATCTTCTTGATTATCATCATCTTCATCCTCAACAGCTATATCTACATCAGGCATATTAGTGTCACTATTTGCAATGTTTTCCATTATATCACTTGGTACTGAAAATGAATCATCAGCATGCCCTAGATCCTTCTTTTCCACCAATTTGAATGTAGATTTGATCAAATCATTGTTCAGGATTTCTTGTATTGATTTACACTTGCTTAAATGGGCTATGGAAGTGTCAAATTTGTTGCTTTTTGCTTTATTAGATTTGGATGCAACACTTGAACTTGAAGGCATATTTTGACTCTTCTCTTTATTAACCACAACAGCTTGGTGAGTTTCTTTTGTTAGGCGCAAAATTGCATTCAATGTCTTCTGGATTTGGGAATTTTCAAATTCCTCTAAAGCAGTTTTGTTAGTCTGATGCGCAGATTCCTCACTTACCTTTTGTTTCTTAGGTGGAGGAGAAGCACTTTCTTCAGTCTGTGAAACATCTAGTGAAAAAGTTTCATTTTCTAGATTAGCAGTTGATGAAGTTGGTTCATTTTTCTGAGGTCTAGCACTAGCACATTTTGTGAACAAACTAAATGACTGCTTTGCCGTATCTCTTTGCTGCACTTCATCCTGGTATTTCTTTACTGCAATATCTAAGCTGTGGGCCCAAACTCTGGGACCTCTTGTATTGTAACAAATATTTTTTTTGGAATTAAAATGTTCCTCCCAGTTTTGCTTCTTTGAATATTTGTTCTTGCATTGACCACAAAAGTAACCCCTTTTAACACCCTCACCTTTCTCTCCAACTTCATCAATATTAGGATCCATTATTGATTATTGACTACCTGAAAAAATACAAAATAAGTAAAAGTTAGTAAATATAGTATGGTAAAAGTGAGTAAAAGTAAGTAAATATAGTACAATGAAAGTAAGTAAAAGTAAGTGCTTTAAACTTAGTAAAAGTAAGGAAGAGTAAGTAAAAGTAGGTAAAAGTAAGTTTAAACTTAACTAAACTTTTCAATTCTAGAGTCATGGTGGATTACTTAAAACCACACAAGTAATTATCTGGCCAATTTATCAAACCTGGCCGAGATCAATGGAACATAGTCCAATCCTGATAATTTTATATTAAAAAAATATACGTTTTAATAAAATTTTAATTATCAAAACATTGAAGCTTAACAAAAAATAAAAATAATTGTTAAATATGGAATTACCAACTAAACTTAAAATAACTAAATTTGTAATTTAAAAAAATTGGTTTGTACAAGAACGTATACGCAAAAAAATTGCATAACGTCTAGCGGATGAACAAAACCCAAACCCAAATTTACTTTTTCTCATGGTCAAATTTACTGGAGCAATGCTCCCAAGATCCCAGGAATCTGGAGTCATGGCAATGGGTCACTCGCAAAGAGGTCCCATAAATATAGCTTCCCTCACCTTGTTCCATGCACGGTCTGTGTGTATCATAAAAAACTCAGGGGACCATTCTGAGTTCATTCCCATATATATATATATATAAAATCATGACAAAATGCATCATATTTATCAAATACCAGTCAGTGCTATTTATAGAAAAAAGTTTGTTACATATATACAAGTAGCACAGCGGGAGAAGGGGATAAGTGACAAAATTGGTGAAATGCATTTTGTTTGAAAAGACAGCTTATTTTTCTCTATCACCTCCAATTGGCAGATATCCCATTTTGTGATTGGAAATGGTGTAGTCACAAAATGGGATATCAGCTAATTGGAGCCTCAGAGGTGATAGAGAGAAGAATAAGGGGCCATTCAAAAACCACATGGTCTTTAAAGGGGGGTAGGGGGTTCCTTATTTGACCACCAAGGGCCACATGAGGGAGGTGGGTCTTGACGTTTAACTACATGTCCAATAATTAAGCATTAAAATATCTTTATAATATTTTTATCATATGCTCCAATTAATATGCATGTATCCAATATGTATGCTCTACTAAATAATTTTTTGAACATTCAAAATTACATTTTTTAGTCCAGATATTATTTTCAATTAAAGAAACAAACAATTAATACAGTTTATTTAGAAGATATGCCTTTTAATTGTTCATTTACCTCATTACCTCTCAATAATATAAGAAATCTAATATGGCATCTTACATTTTACATAAGATTAAAGATTAAGAAGGGATGGGGGTAATATCAGAAGACCACGTGGTTTTGGAGGGGGGTTTAAGTCATTGGCTACAAATGACCACAAGGGGTGGGGGTTGAAAACCACCTGAAAAAGGACCATGCAGTTTTTGAATGACTCCTAAGGTGTCTTTGGAAACTGAAAATGCATTTTGCCAATTTTGTCGCTTATCCCCTTCTCCTGCTGCGCTACTTGTGTATACAAGACTGTGTATTGGTATCAGACATGGGGTCAATTACTGGGTTTCTATTACTATTACTTTTGATTCCTTCTATTACTTTAATTTTCATCTATTACTATTACTTTTGTATGTGGGATGCTTCACTCATTTGAAAAGGATCTTTGTCTATTTAAATGCAATTAGAAGCAGTGTATTAACAAACAAACACTTTATTTCAGACTCAACAGGTACAAACATTATACAAGAGGTCCATAGAAGATTAAGAGATAGTTGTCTGGAGCACTGACTAAGTAGGCCAGTGAATCACTGTGTATAATGAACATACAAATACAATGATCCAACCATGAGGTGGTGTGCCAACTATCTCTAACATAAGTAAAGCTATCACCAGGAAGACTACACATGGATGAAAGGGTCAAGTTATTATCTTCACAGAAGGCTTTTAAGTGGTTGCTAAACAAAGAATTATTAAGCACATTAGCATTAATGTTACCAATAATAGCTACACATGTCATATCCAACTCATCAATAATACTACTAACATGCTCCAATTTAATGAGGTAATCTTCTTCATTATCAACTGCCTGAAAAGCAGGGTTTCGGAGCCGGTAAAAAAACTTCTGGCTCCGGCTCCGGAGCAGAAATTTTTTACAGTCTGGCTCCGGCTCTTTTATAGTAAATTCTGTTAATTATAAAATAAATATCTAGATTTATATAACTAATTGTCCAATTTAAAATATTGCACAAAAATATTTTATTATTAAATCACTTTAATACTCAAAATTTAAATTTCTTATGATTTTAAATTAGGCAAATATAATGATAGAATGAAGTTATTTAAATAACTAAAGGAAAATGATGAAAACTAAATGATATTAAATATTTATTAACAATGGTAGCTTATATAAATTAGAGAAACTTGCCTCCTAATTAGTTCAAAGTTCAAACTTCTGAATTCTCGTATGGAAAATAGTAACAATCAAACTTTCTGAGATAATATATGCATCTTTTTTTAAGTGTTGAAACTTGAAAGCTTCATGAAAGCCAACTTGGCTTGAAAAAGAGCTGAATATTTCAAAAAATTCAGTTTTTAAATTTTTAATAGGTTATATTATTTACTTTAAATTTTTAATAGGTTATATTATTTACTTATATTATTTACTTTAAATTTTTAATAGGTTATATTATTTACTTATATTATTTACTTTAAATTTTTAATAGGTTATATTATTTACTTAGATAAATAGTTAGTACCTACCTACCTAAGGTCTCCACCGCCATAAAAAATTTTTTACCTATATAATTAAGTGTTGTTAAGACATCTTCCCAAATATTTAATGGTTAAAAAATGGAAATTTGCAGATTATTCCTGCAACTCCCACACCTCCATAAAATCCAAGAATCCTATGGTACCATTTTTCGTAATATATTACAAGAATTATAATTTGCAACTAAACCTATATTTAACAAATAACAATTTAGGTAGCAATATATTGCCCGGAGCCAGACCATGGAGCCGTATTTTCAAGGTTTCTGGCTCCGGCTCCGGCTCCAGGTAAGCAAAATTCACTGGCTCCACCGACTCCGGCTCCGACTCCGGCTCCGAAACCCTGCTGAAAAGGCATATAGATACACAGAATTACAAATTTTTTATTGTCTACACAAATTTCTATTCCAGTTAGCCATTTCAAACCAAGTTTTAATTCACTAATATATTTCCCATACCCCAACCTCCATAGAATAGCTACCCCACCAGGTGGGTGGTCTGCAAGGAGACCATCTTGTTTATCTCTGGTGGCCTCCCCTATTAGGGTGTGTCAATTTTGTCAACATTTTTCAAATCAATTTTGGTAGCGAAAATATAGTGTCTTTTCATGTCAAAACTTGAAATTGGCCAACCAAAATGAAATAAAATAACCCTTACCTACATCAATTTTACCTTAAAGTTTCAGAAATTGACTCTTTTACTAAATAATAGGACATAAATTGATTAACTGTACCTACTTCATAGTTATTCTACTAGACGAATACTACAGTTTAACTGTAAGTATGGATTATTGATTATTACAATTATTTATTATCATCATATTCTTCTGTCTAATTATGTTGTAATCCCATGAAATATTTTTTTATTGAATTTTAGAACATCGAATGACTAAACTTTGAAACATCGTAATTGATATAAAATACTTAAATGTTTTTCTTTCTTTTCAGATATTCCTAAGAGGCCAAAATTGAAGACAAGAGGTCAGTCGTCATGCCACTTGAGCCTGTTAGTCGGTACAGGCAAGGAGCTTCCCGTATCAGAGCTACCAACAGTGCGAGACATGCTGAGACTAGGGTTACTCCTTTGTGAACAAATTACAAAGAATAGAAGGAACTACACAGAGAAAGAGCTCATAAGGGACATGATTCCCACTCTTCTGCATCAGTGGAAAAAAGCTAATGTGTTATTCAAACCACCTGTACTCAATCAGTATAGAACTATTGAGCTAAAATTAACAAAGCTGTGGCACAAAGCAGTGAGACATCACTTGGTAAAGGAAAACTAGCAAAGAAAAATAAATTTCTGCACACACTTGATACTCTTCTTGACATTTTTAACTGCCAGTGTCCCATAGAGTTGTGTTCTGAAGCCAATTGTTCTCCCTCATGCAGAAGAGAACTTCACCCTCACATTGATTGTCACTGTCCTCATGAGAAGAAGATCCCTGTTTTGGAGCTGGCTTTCATAAAGGCGCAGAGAACAAAGGCAGGAGGCCAAGGAAGTATGCAGATTGGTTTGGCAGATTATTCAGAAACCAAAAAACAGATTTATTGCTAAGAAAAAAGAGAAAATTCGAGAGAGGGAAGAAAGGAAGAAAAAGAAGAGTGAAGAAGCCACCCAAAGAGATGAAGAGCTCTATCAACAGGTTTCTCACTTCTTTGAAAGCTCTTCAGATGAACAGAAAGAAGCAACATCAGATGATAGCTCCAAAATGCCATCTGAACCTTTGCCGAAGAGAATGAAATACAACATTAAAGACATCTCAAACATTGCCCTTGCCAGTATTTGCCACCATACGGGGCTATGAGAGACTGCAGAGATTGCCACTGCTGCTTGGATAGATGCAGGCCTCATCAGCTGAGAGGATACATCCTTAGTAATAGATCATAGTAAGATAAGAAGAGCACAAGAAAAAATAATGAAGGAAATATCTCATCAGCATGAAAAAGATTTGAAGGAGGAAGGTCTCTCTTGCCGTTTGTTTGATGGAAGAAGAGAATGACACAAAAGTTCTCCTAGAGGTAGAGGGAATGGACAGAAAGTTTCCCGGTCTCATCAAAGAAGAACACTACTCTGTGTGTTCTGAACCTGGTGGCTGCTATTTGTTTCACTTTGTTCCTGAAGCAGAAGTAGAAGGCAAGAAACATGCAGAGGCAATTGCTGATCAAATAATATGTTGGCTTCAAGAAGACTTGACAGTTCACTGCAGGCCGTTGGTGGAGACTCAACTGTGGTGAACACTGGATGGCAGGGTGGTATGATGATGTATTTTGAGAAAAACTTGGAAGAAGGCTTGTTTGGATTGTATGTGATTTGCACACAGGGGAACTACCTCTTTGTTGTCTCATCCAGGAACTTGATGGTCCTACAAAGAGCAACAACAAGTGGTCAGGCCCCCCTTGGCAATATGCTAGATGAAGCAACAGAATTAGAAATAAATACAAAATTTCCAAAGGTCGAAGTAGGCCCTCCCCTTCCAGTATTGTCTGAAGAAGTTATCAAAGACCTCAGCATGGATCAATCTTACGCTTATCGTATTGTTCAAGCAATCAGATCAGGAGAGTTGCCTCAAAATCTGGCTCTCTTGGAGATTGGACCCGTAAGTCACAGTCGTTGGTTAACTACAGCAATTCATTTCTGCAGGATTTGGGTTTCCAAACCTGCACTGAAGGGCAAAATGCTACAGAACTTATTGTTGAATTTATTATTGGGTTTTATCTTCCTCACTGGTTCAATGTAAAACTTAATCCAATGTGGATGGAGGGGCCCAACCACATCTTGTTTCAATTACAGCTACTGAGAACCCAAAGGAAAGTAGTGGTGGACATCGTGTTACCTGTGGTGAGAAGGTCTGCTTGGTATGCTAGGCCAGAGGCAGTTTTGCAAGCAATACTCTGCAGCCAATGTACCAAAGAGCGAACTGAGGCTGTGGAAATCATTCTAAAGCTCAGAGGAACATCACTAGATGATGACCAGCTTGGAGACTGCTCTGTTCAGACAAGGAAGGTACCTCCGATAAACATCAATGCCACGAAATTGTCAGAATTAGTTAACTTGAGTTCGGAAGTTTTGGAGCCACCACTAACAACATGTATAACAAACAAAGATTTAACATAACTTAGAGGCCCCAATGCAAGTGCCAAAGTGGCCTTCTCACACCCAGAGTGTGGAGAAATGTGTGAAAATGGTCACAGAAGCAGCTAGTCAAGTTTACAGTCACAAGAGGCGAGGAGGCTACATCAAAGCACAAGTAGCAAGCCAAATGCTGATGTCAAGGAACCGCAGCAAAAAGGACATGACTGCATTGGTTACTTTCAAATAAAGACTGAATGATATCTTATTGCCACTTTAAATGTTGATAGGATGTTTGCGTACATTTGTTATTTTGTTACGAATTTACAGAAAAATGGAATTTTTGAATAAATTGATGTAGGTAGGAGTTATTTTTTATTGTTTTTGAAGCAAGGATATTATTTTGTATGCCAAATGATTACATTAAATTACTACCAAATCACATGATTTTCAATTTAGTCATTTCACCCCTAAAAGCTAAAAGTGACACACCCTGCTCCCCTATCCCATGAAAGTTACGGGACAAGCTCTTCAGGTCCTTTAAGTCCTGTTTCCATAGCCATGTTTCCTGCAGATAGAGAATATCAGATCCTCTAACAGCTTATCAATTATGATCTGCCTGTGTTTGCTGTTATTGCCTAAGCTTAGGCCTCTACAGTTATTAGAGATTACCTTGAATGTTGCAATTAGGAAGATGCAGGAGTTTTGCCAGCCATCTCAACATGTTGAATTCCACTTATACCAGGCACAGCAGTTATAGCATTAAACCCAGCTGGATTTTTCTCCACAGTACAACGCATGATGTCTCCATAATTACCCTCTCCAGCACTTGTGAGAGGGGCTGCAGGTGTTTTTCTTCCCTTCTTCTCATAGAACCACCATACATATACCCATTCTGGTCATACTGCTAGATCCATAAATACCCCTGGATCATCACAGACTGCTGTAACTTGAAAGGAACTGTACATAGTCCATCTGGAGTCAGTTTTCTTACATGTAACCTGAAGGTTCACTTTATCTTCCACAAATGCCTGCAGCTCCTCAGCCATAAGATCAGGTTGACATCTTGAGATGAAAATGTTTGCAGTCTTCATTGGTACAGCCATCATAGGATTTGTTTTGGCAGCCCCTATGATACACTGCTGTTCTCTGCCAGCCTTTGCCATAGGCTGACTCCCTCTAGCCAGTGCATGAGTGGGACCAGACCCCCTTGAGGGACCACCACCATTAGCTACTGCAGTGGTTGCAGTTCTCGGAGGAGTCACTTGCTTCTGGCCCCTCCTTACCACCGTTGTCCAAGATGCCTCCTCATCATGACCCCCCAACTGCATTCCCAGCATCCCGATTCACCAAGGCCCCTTGGGGGGTACCCTGTGTGAGATGGTTCTGAGCTGGCAATGTAGCAGCTGGATTCAGGGATCCAGGATAAGACTGAGAAGCAGAGGGCTCTGCACTCATGGATCCAGGCTGAGGCTAAGAGATGGAAGGCTCTGCACTCATGGATCCAGGCTGAGGCAGAAGCCTCTGCACTCATGGATCCAGGCTGAGGCAGAAGCCTCTGCACTCATGGATCCAGGCTGAGAGATGGAAGGCTCTGCACTCATGGATCCAGACTGAGGCTGAGAGATGGAAGGCTCTGCACTCATGGATCCAGGCTGAGGCTGAGAGATGGAAGGCTCTGCACTCATGGATCCAGGCTGAGGCTGAGAGATGGAAGGCTCTGCACTCATGGATCCAGGCTGAGGCAGAAGCCTCTGCACTCATGGATCCAGGCTGAGGCAGAAGCCTCTGCACTCATGGATCCAGGCTGAGAGATGGAAGGCTCTGCACTCATGGATCCAGACTGAGGCTGAGAGATGGAAGGCTCTGCACTCATGGATCCAGGCTGAGGCTGAGAGATGGAAGGCTCTGCACTCATGGATCCAGGCTGAGGCTGAGAGATGGAAGGCTCTGCACTCATGGATCCAGGCTGAGGCTGAGAGGCAGAAGGCTCTGCACTCATGGATCCATGCTGAGAGGCAGAAGGCTCTGCACTCATGGATCCAGGCTGAGGCTGAGAGGCAGAAGGCTCTGCACTCATGGATCGAGGCTGAGGCTGAGAGGCAGAAGGCTCTGCACTCATGGATCCAGGCTGAGGCTGAGAGGCAGAAGGCTCTGCACTCATGGATCGGGCTGAGGCTGAGAGGCAGAAGGCTCTGCACTCATGGATCGAGGCTGAGGCTGAGAGGCAGAAGGCTCTGCACTCATGGATCCAGGCTGAGGCTGAGAGGCAGAAGGCTCTGCACTCATGGATCCAGGCTGAGGCTGAGAGGCAGAAGGCTCTGCACTCATGGATCCAGGCTGAGGCTGAGAGGCAGAAGGCTCTGCACTCATGGATCCAGGCTGAGGCTGAGAGGCAGAAGGCTCTGCACTCATGGATCCAGGCTGAGGCTGAGAGGCAGAAGGCTCTGCACTCATGGATCCAGGCTGAGGCTGAGGCTGAGAGGCAGAAGGCTCTGCACTCATGGATCCAGGCTGAGGCTGAGGCAGAAGGCTCTGCACTCATGGATCGAGGCTGAGGCTGAGAGGCAGAAGGCTCTGCACTCATGGATCGAGGCTGAGGCTGAGAGGCAGAAGGCTCTGCACTCATGGATCCAGGCTGAGGCTGAGAGGCAGAAGGCTCTGCACTCATGGATCCAGGCTGAGAGGCAGAAGGCTCTGCACTCATGGATCCAGGCTGAGAGGCAGAAGGCTCTGCACTCATGGATCCAGGATGAGGCTGAGTGGCAGCCAAATAACAAATATTTGTTTCAATTAAATCATTACAATCAGGGCTGTTTCTAGCCATTAGGGGGCCCTAAGAAGTATACCCATTTGAGGCCCCACCCCTCCATCCACCAACTCATACCTTACTACATCACCTCAGCACATACATCCAAAAAATGGCTGTTAATAAAAAATAATTATGAAACAATTTTAATGAAACATTTATGTCCAAAACAACAACATATGTACTTTCAGGAGACAAACAGAAAAAAAATACTCATGAAATTCCTGAAAATTAGCATATACATTATTTAGAATAAATGACACAGAACTATGTATAAAAAAATAATGCAATTATCAACTACCAAACAATTACTAACTCTACAATACAATCGTGTAATAGCTAACAGTTATACAGAACAGTTTGTATCTTCAAAATGTTTGCCTGTCTAGGGGCCCCCTAGTAGCAGTGGGGCCCTAAGCGGCCACTTAGTCTGCTTATGCCAGGAAATTGCCCTGATTACAATTCCAGAGACTGTAGGTCTTGATAAATTTTACTTTATTGAAGGAAAAATTTGCCACAATATTAGTTCACATAATGTTTATTTTAGTTTAGAGTAGATTTAGTTCATTTTTCAGTTCTTTGTTCACACAATATATGTCCATTGCCACTGTAACAGAAAAGTAATAGACTATTATCTATTACTTTGCCTTCTATTACTATTACATCCAAAAAATTATGATCTATTACTATTACTTGAAAAATCCTGTAATAGTCTATTACTATACCTATTACTATTACCCCATGTCTGATTGGTATACAGTAATTATATGAAATTATTACTAATGATAAATTTTAATGTAAATTTAACTTTAAATGCCACTGTCACCAAATTCTCAAGGTGTCCTGTGCCAAAAAAAAGTAAATATAGTAGTCTTAGACCCCATGATTGGCGAAAGTTGGTGACATGGAAAACTACTAACCAACCTAATGTACGCCGAAACCATGCATAAGACTGCCTTTGATTAACCCAGTGTATGAAATGGGTATGATTTCCGTGTTATTGGTGAAAACGCGGTGGCCACGAAACTATACAGGGTGTACATAAAGTCAGGATCTATTTTTGTGAAATAATTATTTTTTCTATTTTTCTTTTCAGAAGCCCTTAGAATGAATACAGAAGAGCGTGTGGCAATAGTAATTTGGCGAATCGAGGGAAAGAAATACAATGACATCAGAGAGAAGTTTAGAAGATTTCATAAGCCAGGGCCAATAGACAAGACAATACGAAAATTGGTGAACAAATTTAAATGAACAGGATCTGTAAATGATGAAGCAAGATCAGGATGACCGTGTATGTCAGATCTTACTGTGAATGCAGTATGCGGAATTATCACTGAGGAGCCACGTACGTCCGTTCATGCTGCATCACACAGACTCGGCCTCCCAACGTCATCTGTGCACAAAATTCTGAAAGTTAATTTGCAGAAGAAAAGCTATCATTTGCAGGTTTTACATGATTTACATGAGGAAGATTTCCCTCGACGAAGTGCTGTGTGTGCTGATCTCGTAGAACAAATCTGGAGTGATAATTTAATGGACAACATTCTCATTAGTGAATAAGCCACTTTCCATACGTGTAGAAAAGTAAATCGCCATAACTGTCGAATTTGGGCAGATGAAAGACCAAATGATTTCGTCCAAAATTGGGAAAGAGACTCACCTAAAGTTAATGTCTGGATGGGTTTAACAAAATCTAAGGTTTATGGTCCTTTTTTCTTTGCTGAAGCTACAGTTACGGGGCTTATTTATCTGGACATGTTGCAGCAATTCCTTCAACCTCAGCTGATTGGGGATAGGATTGTTAGTACCATCATCTATCAACATGATGGTGCTCCTTGTCACTATGCCAAAATTATTCAGGATTATCTAAATGGACGTTTTCCAAATCGCTGGATTGGACGCAGAAACAACAGACCTTGGCCAGTGAGATCACCAGATTTAACCCCTTTAGATTTCTTTGCATGGGGCTTTATCAAATCGCACGTCTATCAGACGAAGATTACGAGTCTTGAAAACTTACATACACGTATACGAACTGCTGCAGATAACATAACCCCGCGAATGCTCCAGAATGTGTTTAGAAATGCTGCAGAATGATTTGAGCTGTGCAGGGATACTGATGGGTGTCACGTCGAATCCTGCTCTTAATTATTTAATAAATGTTACCACTTTATCATTTTATGATTGAATTCCATATAATTTCCAAGTGCTTCACAAAAATAGATCCTGACTTTATATACACCCTGTATATTAACCAAAACAAATATTTTTTTCAACCTAATCACATTTTATCTTTTGATGTAATTGGACCAACCAACCTAATTGAGCATAGTCATATTCTGATAACTTAACTTTATTTAATCTAACAGCTTAAATCTAACCTTCATTTACAAAGACAACTGTCAGAAGTTTCGTAGATATTAAAATTCCATTAAAGTATTTCTAGATGCCATTTTAAAAATAGTTCTGTTCTGGTTTTTGGCATGTGGTATGTAACCCCTTTAAAGCGGGTGTATGTTTTTTTAAACTTAAATGTATAAGAATTATTGTAATTCAAGTCTAAATATTTTATTAACTAATCGCTTAAAAATAACACATTTTGGGGTTCCTTGGATCACCTGAAGATCAGGGACCCCATGTATTCTTATTTTTTTGTTTTACAGTACCAAATATAATAATAAATTGAATGCCCAGTTAGGTCAACTGTACGCCCTTGATGATTGGTTAGGTTAAGTCATGATATTTTCATTAATTTTAATGAAGATATCATTTGGTAATTGAGGCTGGAGGCCCTGATCTTCAGGTGATCCAGTTCCTTTTATATCAACAAAACGACATTCATATAAACGTTTGTTGAAACGCTGCATTCAAGTACAATTTACATTATTTCTGGTTGTGCTGTAAGTCCTGCTAATCGTGTTAGGCAGGCCATACAACAAATTGGCATGGCAGTCATGACCAGAGATGGGCAAGATCACCAACTTTGGTGATCTTGAAGATCAAGATCAGATCACCAGAAAAATGTGATCTTGAAGATCAAGATCAGATCACCAGAAAAATGTGATCTTGAAGATCAAGATCATGATCTTGAAGATCACTTTTCAAGATCACTTTTTAAGATCACTTTTATATGAATTGAAAAAAGTTGTACTCTTGTAGAGTAAACAAAAACAAATTATTTTGTTAATCACTCCTAATACTCCCCTGAGGGCTGAGGCAATACAAGCATCGCATCCTACCCATGTCACCTGATCTAAACCACGGGGATTGACGATTCCCCTTTCAGTTTTTCAGGTGGTAAACTTAAAACTTAGTATTATCATAACTTATCAGCAAAGAAAAAACTATTAAATGACCTACATATAGTTTTTAGTCCTATTTTTCTCAATTCTCATTTCACCAGGTCCATAACCCATATCAATGAATGGTCAGCATATATAAGTAAACATTTTTTACATAGAATTTAATTTTACAGTTTTACTGCAGTACGCAATTACTGACAATATAAGGGTAAAAACCGCAAGTTAAGAGTGTTAATTTAATGTTCAACCGCTGTAAACATTTGCTTTCAGCAAAACCAATTGTTCAAAGTTACCATCCGAGAGACGACTTCGTTTGGGGCTATGAACCATGCCAGCAAACGAAAACAACCGTTCCACTGGTGCAGAGGAAGGTAGCGTGGTGGTGTTATACCTCTTGAAGATCTTCTTTATAGCAGGATACCTATCTAAAGAGTCGAGTGCCTTACTGGTGTCCTGCAAATAATTGAGGACTTCCAAGTCTTCCTTGTTGTTAGGAGCAGAGAATGAGCCGTCCATAGTTCTGAAGAAATCGTCTTCAGATGATGAGTCTGAGTTCACCGAACTATTACCACTGCTGTCAGAATTACAATTTCTTACAGCTTGTCTTTTACTTGAGACTTGATTGCTTCATGATCGCCGAAATTAGGCCCTTGCAACAATGATATCCATCTAAGTTTGAAATACAGATGAGATACTGAGGCCAAAACGGCATCAGTTACCTCGGGGCTCAATGACAAAAAATGACCAAATCTGGCATTGAAGCCAGAGACGACTGCTGCCAGTAATGGCATGCAGTGTCTCAAGCGCAGGTCGTTTGGTTGGATAGGCTCCAATCTTGCGAGGGCATCTTGAGTCACTAGGACTGTTGGAAGAAGACAACCGTAGTAGCATTCTTTCTCTGCCTGTAATTTGTTGAGGGCTGCTGCAATTGGTTTTAGAACAGACAAATATTCTGAAATAAATTCCAATTCATTGTCTTTGAGGATGGGTAGATTCAGTTCTTCAAGAGCTACATTCACGTCATTCTTATGTTTATATATTTGGCTTAATGAGTCGTACATTGAGTTCCATCGGGTGACGCATGGGTACATAAATTGGACGCCAGTTATTTCCTGTATTTTTTCTGCTGACTTGGGTTTACCAGCAGCATTCCACAGCGCCGAACATTTTCCCATTGCAGAATGCTTTATCTTCTTTAGTCCAGGTGAATTCAGTCCTTTATCTGCATCAGTTGTTGCTACCAAGTTCAATGTGTGGGAGGCACATCGAATATGGGATGATAGTTTCACTGACTCCTCTCCATGCTCTCCTGAATGTTCAGGAAAGTTGCTGATGATAACCTCATCTGAATCTTTTTCATCATCATCTTCATCTGCATCATCTTCATCAATGTCGTCAGTACGATTCTGAACACGAACACCGAACTCTTTAAAGCATTTCACCATGTTCGATGCATTGTCGGTGACTGTAGATACAACTTTTCTATAAGATAAACCATGCTCCGAGTTGATCCTGTCCAATATTCCAGCAATTTTATCAAAGCTATGTGTTCCACGAAATCTTCGGCATGCCAGTGCAGCTGATCCTTGCGACAAGTCATCATTGATCTGTAATGTAAGAATATAAAATCAATGTTTGTATGAACATTTTTTTAAGCTTAATTTAATAATATTGGTTAGACACGCACCAGCTAAACTGCACCACCAAACATTGAAGAGAAGAACTATGTGATATAAAGGAGGCAATTCAGCGATGAGTCGCCTACCATACCACCACATCAGTGACCCATCCCATAAGAGCAAAATGTGGAAGAGTCCATATTCACAGCCTGTGAATATGGACTCTTCCACATTTTGCTGTGAATCAGACACAATGACAGATGACAGAATCAGTGAATTAGTGTGAAATTACTGTGAATCACAGCAAAATGAAGACTCACCAAATTAATGAATGAGGAACACATGTTGAATAATTGAAAAGATTATACTATAAGTCTATCAGACTATCAGTCTATCACCAATGGTCAATTTATCAATTATATAAAAATAATACACTAAATCAATAGCATACCCAATGCGCAGTGACTCCCATGAAACTGCGGTGATTAGTTGACCATATGTTGCATGTAACACACACATGGTCAACTGCTGCCAGTTTTGCTTGTATGTCTTCCTTCATTGTACTGGTTGTTGTTGCAAGAGATCTAGCTAGGGTGCGTCTAGATGGCACCTGAACAGCCGGGTTGACGTCTGAAAAAAATATTTAAAAATTAAAACAAATACAATAGATTAGCTATGGAAAAAATATCAAAATATTTAGCTAGGCTAGCGATAGTCTAATGTTCATACAAATAATATGATTAATTATTTTAATCAGATATTAGCTATGGAAAAAATAGCAAAATATTTGAGTTATACTAACATGAAAGAAGATCCTTAAATTCATGTAGTTCAACTAGGCTCAATGGTAGGAGCCCATTAGCCACAAGCGAGAGAATCTTCTTTTCAAGGATATCCTTGCATATTGGTGGTCCTGGTTTTTGCTTGGAAATGTGGAACATGCTTGGTGTTGACTGCTTGGCAATTTTGGCAGGGCCAGCATTGCTGCCGCTGGCATCTTCTTCTTTAGCTGGATGCTTGCGAGATTTCTTCTCCGATTCATATTCACCCAAAAGATCCGAATGTAGTTTCTGCACAAGAAAATAAATTATCATGCGGAGAGACTTCTTGAACACCCTGTATAATATTTATCAGAGTATCAAACTTCTAGTTGAAATTAATACTTAACAAGATTCTAAAATTTTGTTATCTTTAACTAAAATTATTTTCACCATGATCAGTGCATTTTTATCCTATGTTAAATTGAAAGCCGAATTTCGTCCTTCAGTAACTAAATAGGAGAAATTACAGACATGGATCAGACAGAGAGAAAGACAGATACACCTGGCGTTTTATTATAGTTGGATATCGGCAGTTTTTAATGTAGTTACTAGTCCATAATCTATTAATATCTGAAGTGCACAATATATTCAAATGGACGTCTATGTAAATGTAGCATTAGTCTTGTATGGCACCAGTCACTTAAAATATGACTTGAACCATTATGTTAATGTTGCTACTTACTACTTAGATACTAAGTAGTACTAACCCTGAGGTGCCTCAGAAGATTGCTTGTTGAATCGAGGCCAGCAGACAGAATTGTAGTTTTCTTTGTACACTGCCTACAAATAACTTTGATACTGTTTCCAGTTTTTTCGACAATTTGAAAATATTTTCCGTTCAATAGCACAGATTGATCCTTATTACCAACATTGTTATCTAAATATATTGAATACTGTTCTGGTGACAACCTAGAATATTTGGTTCCCTTGGGAGCCTGTTGAAGTTGTAAAATTGCACTCATTATTAAAAAATTCAATCTGTAAATAAAATATGTTTAGAATTAATTTATTATGAATACGGACCTATAGGCTATATTTTATGCCTATATATAATAATATATTAATAGAACATTTTTAACATAATTGCACAGTAAATTACACTTTTTACGAGCCTAAATTCCACAGCAACTACACCTTCCATGAGCCCACGCATGACGCAAGTCACCCAACTAACAGAAAACATAAACAGTTGGTGTTGAACAAAGTTGCCACCAGATGTCGCTTGGACAAAAAACAAATGACATTCGCATAGCGGCATATTTAAGAATCTGAAATTAAAAGTGATCTTGAAGTCTAAAGTGATCATCAAGATCACAAGAAATAAAGTGATCTTAGATCAAGATCACCATAATAAAAGTGATCTTCAAGATCAAGATCAGATCACGATCTTGATCTTCAAGATCACGATCTTGATCTTCAAGATCACGATCTTGATCTTCAAGATCACGATCTTGATCTTCAAGATCACGATCTGATCTTGAAGATCAAGATCGTGCCCATCTCTGGTCATGACATAGTACTAACATGTTACCAGTATGCAGAGCAACATACCAAAGTGACTAGCATGATGCAGTTTTTCAGTTTTTGCAAAGTTTTCTTTGAATTTTCCGAGTTGAGCGAACTGAGTGAAGTGGCATGTTAGAAAATGGGGAAAGCGATGCCCCTTTTCAAATCTGTTGCAGGCCATTTTTTTTTAAAGTTTGGTCACATCAATTTCAGTCTGTACCATTCCCACTGAAATCATTGAAGAATAACTGCATGGCATGTCTGAGACATGGCATATCAATGACCTTGCTTTTAACAATTTCGTATGTGGTCATCTTGACATATTTTAATTAAAAAAAAAAAAGCATAAGAAGAAGACAAACGAACAGATATATACTGTATTGCCAAAGGTATTTAAACACTGTTTTGACAAAGTAATCTTTATGAAGTGTTTTCATCCCAAAAATTTTAAATTGAAAGCAAATTATCATTCTTCTCTCATCATTCATATAACTTAGGCATTTAAGCTTTATCAGTTCATTACACTCAATCAGATTTAGGTCAAAAGCTTGAACTTTTGGCAGAATATCAAGCTTAAAATTCATGTCTGTGGTTGTACCTCCTGCATTAAAGAAATGTAGCGATTTTTACAATTTAATGCAGACCATAGGGTTTAAAGGTTTAAAGACTTCAGACCAAATAATTAGTAGCTATAACTTTAGCAGTTAGCATAAAGGGTATAGGCCAAAGACTACCCAACTATAAGTTTTGGTTGTCTAAAATCTTTTTTATGAATGTTAGAGAGACCAAGAGCATACCTAGTTAGAGGAGACTTGGTCTCAGTGTTTCTTTTTAGGTTGAGAGACTATTTAAAATGCTTTTGAATGAATGAAAAATGTTAAGTACAGTTACGGAAGAATGTTCACCAGAATATATTTTAAACAAAATTCCAAAAATTACTAAGTACTGTTTTTCAAAATTTACTCTTTTGGTGACTATATATATATATATATACTGTATATATATTATACTGTATATATATATATACTGTAATATATTATATATATATATATATATATATATATATATATATATATATATATATATATATATATATATATATTATACCCCCCTTGGGAGTTGGGTAAAATTGACTTACTCCAAGGGGGTATAATACGGCACTGCTGGATTGGCAAAGGTTGTCTCATTGTCTTACCTTGACGTGACTACAATGTGCGCTGACAATTTCTTTGTTGCTTACGGAATCTGGGAAGAACAAGGAGACTTGCAAGCGCCTCAGGAGTGATCAGGCCAGTGCTCGAAAGGAAAAAAAGCATGTTGAGCGTCCAACAGGCGAATACGGCTGTTCCGTCTAGTTCCGCCATTGCTGACATCTGTAGCTCCTCCACATCGACTGAGTCCGAAGATGATTACCAAGCTCCGTCAACATCCAGTCAAGATCAGCCAAGGAATAAGAAATCGAAGCAGACCATTGTGACCAAGGAAGTAGCCGCCGCGCTCGACCGAGTGAAACTCCATGACCACGCTGCCATGTTCGTCGTAGGAGCCGTCACGCAAGCGCTCGGTCATGGCCTGAAGTCTGTGGCGCTATCCCGGAACACCATTCAGCGAGCGCGGGTCACCACTCGTGAGGCGGTAGCAACTGCTCAACAGGCTGTTTTCTCGCCAGACAGCCCACTGCTTCTCCACTGGGACGGTAAACTGCTTCCAGATATCGCCGGCAATAAAAAGCTTGTGGATCGCGTCGCTATCTTGGTGACTGGTGGTGAAACAGAGCAACTTCTTGCCGTCCCTAAGATCGGCTGCGGCACGGGAGAGTAGTGCAATGCATGTGTCCAAATGATGGAGGAATGGAACCTCAAACCCATGATCCAGGGACTAGTCTTCGACACGACGGCAACCAATACTGGGCTGAATATGTGCGCGTGCACCCTAATTGAGAAGGCTCTGGACAAGGAGCTCATCTGGATCGCGTGCTGTCATCACGTGTTCGAGGTAATGCTGTCGGCCGTATTTTCTGTCGCCCTGCACCAACCGGTGGGCCTGAAGTGGGAATCTTCAAACGCTTCCAGAAGACCTGGCCTGATATTAATATATAGGGTGTCTCAATATACATGCAACCCATGTCACTGCTAATAATTCTGCCAATATTAATGTTCTCGTTCTATTTTTTCAGATTTGAAGAGAGGAGACGATAACAACTAATAATTATCAATCAAAATGCCTTGGACAAAGGAGGAAAATTTTTTTTGCGTCACTACTTATTTGGAGACGAAATCATTCAAAACTGTACAAGCGAAATTTCGCAGGAAGTTCAACTTCAACAATTATCCCCAGAAAAGCCAAATTTATCGTTGGGCACACAATTTCAAGCCACAGGATCAGTAAACAATCTCAACAAGAAAGCAGAAACACCCAGATCTGGCAGGAAGGTGACTGCAAGATCTCCTGACAATGTGAATGCGGTGAGAGATTCTGTCGGAAGGAGTCCGAAAAAGTCAATCCGAAGACGTTGCCAAGATCTGGGTCTTTCACGTGCGTCAGTGCAAAGAATCTTGATCAAGGATCTTCAGCTGTACCCATACAGGATCCAGATCAAGCATAAACTCACACCAGCTGACATGGCAAAACGTGTTGTGATGTGCCGGTGGTTCGAGAACAAGATCGAAGAGGATCCTCACTTTCTTGATGATGTTTGGTTCAGCGACGAAGCACACTTCTTGCTCAGTGGGTATGTCAATAGCAAGAACAATGTGTTCTGGGGCACACAAGCCCCAGACGAGGTGCTTCAGAGGCCCTTGCACTCTGTGCAGGGTGTCAGGGTGATTGACAACTTCGCTCGTCGGCTTCAAGTGTGTC
Organism: Bathynomus jamesi; assembly: GCA_023014485.1. NCBI lineage: Eukaryota > Metazoa > Arthropoda > Malacostraca > Isopoda > Cirolanidae > Bathynomus > Bathynomus jamesi. The sequence goes on along the minus strand of JAJOZX010003699.1, from coordinate 206,843 downwards.
TGCAGCGCAACGGCGGTCATTTGGAACATGTGCTCTAATAAATGTATCCTTTGATCTAGAGACCTCAAATCTTCAGTTTTTAATTGTTATCATATCAGCTTCCAGGAAATGTAATCTTTTTTGGAGTTTATTTTCTGAGTAATAAATTATTATCATGTCAATGGGTTCCATCTATTTTGAGACACCCGGTAGTTCATTTTCGTTCTGCTGGAGACAAGCTCTTCGTTGGCATGCCGGATGGCCTACGAGAGGAGATGTCATTTTACTCGGAGGCAGTCAAGAGCCAGCTCCCACGGGATGACTATGGAGAGTTGCTTCAGCTCTGTCATATATTCCTAGGGGGATCCTCCGACGGAGAACCGTCCTTTTGTGCACCAGGTGCTATGCACAACGCGCGGTGGATGGCTAAGGCAATATATTCGCTGAAGATCTTCCTTTTCAGGAGCCAGATTAAGTTGACGGCCCACGAAACAGCTGGCGTCACAAAGATTTGCCTCTTCGTTTCTCTTATTTACGCCCGCTACTGGCACGAGGTCCCTCTCCCAGAGAGGGCCCCCCTCAACGACTTAAACCTAATTGCTCTCCTCCATGAATATCCTGACCGTGCCATCAGGGAGGCGGCTGTTAAGGCCTTCTATCGCCATTTGTGGTACTTCTCTGAGCACTTCACGCCTCTCGCCCTCTTCGACAATCGCGTCGACGAGATCACCAAAGCAGCTATGATTGACAACTTACGTGCCTCAAACCAAAAATTCTTAAGACGTCTGGACGGGACTGTGTTCGATCATCGTTCTTCATTGGCGTCGTACATCACGAGCCGGTCTTTGAAGATATTCGATATACTCTCCATGAAGGACGAGATGAAGCCAAGACATTCTTGTCAAAACCTCCCTCCCTCTGGCGGACAGACCCCATTTACCAGTTACTTAAGGCTAAGTGCAGGCTCCTCAAGGTCGTCAACGACTGTGCCGAACGAGGAGTCGCTCTTATTCAGTCCTACAATACCGCGCTGACGAAAGACGAGACCCAGAAACAACTACTACTGCGACTCGTCGCCAGCCACCGAAAAAGATTGCCAGTTCCGACGAAGTTGGCTTTGACGAAGAAAAAGTAACGGGTGTGACGTTGTTTGTTTGATATACAAGGATTTAGTGCAGTCGTATTAACTGCTATGACATGTGTGTTCTAGTATATTTTTGCATAACATGTGCTCTGTGCTGTTGACTTTAAATTTTGAAATAAACATTGATGTATTTTTGTTTCAAATCCCAAAAATATAGGAACACTCTAAATATTGTATGATCTGTCTAATTTTTGGCATGAGTTTTTACATTTTGATAAGGAAGACGGATGGCCTTGTGGAGAAAGATATTTTCAACTTTCAATTTTTTGGCCCACCCGAATATATATATATATATATATATATATATATATATATATATATATATATATATATAATATATATATAATATATATATATATATAGTACAAGGATCTGGAAAAGGTTCTTAGTGGAAGTGGTATAAAAGTCGTGTAGTGATTTTGAAGAGGGATCATGTACAGGAGGGTATCTTTTTGGAGGTTCATCAGATCCTTGAATCTTGCGCATATTCTGGACCATGAGTCACTTTTCATCGACGGTGACTGAATCATCGAAAAGACTGAGACCCACCAATGTTTCAGACAGATACCAAAGATGTCGAGAAAATGCCGTGAAGGCGACCTCCGAGACTTCCTTATCTGGGTAACTGTGCAGCGCCTTCAAGAATTGAAGATCGTTCCGTGGGGTTTCATTTGGTGATGGACAGGAAAACCAGTGCTTGATGTACACCGTAGTTGTGAATAGTGCCACTCGATTTAAGTGCTTCCATACCGTTTGAGAGTATGATTGTCGAGATGCCCTCATTATACTTTGACGCTGTTGAATGGGAAACTGGTCTTTAAAAAGACACATCTTGATAGCATATATTGCACGTGCCATCCAACGCGCTGGGTGAAATGTTCTTGGGTATCTGAACTTTATTCCTTTCGGTGGTTCTCCTCCTAGAAGGATGACTGTCAGCTCCAAAAGTTCTTCGTAGTCGTCTCTGGGATGTTTAGTGCCCAGTTGCTGTATGGCAAAATTTATAACAGTTCCTCTAACTCCTTCAATGCGCTCTGCTACTTCGGCATCCTCCAGAGCCGTGCGATATTTTGTTTGGTCAATCTTTGGCCAAAAGTTGCGAAAATGAGAAAAGATATCAATATTTGGAGACTTAGCAGCATCATGTAGCGAAAACACCTTTGCTGAAACAACTTCAGACACATGATGTCGACAGGCATTAGAAGATCCTTCTCTAACTCTTTCAAGTTTCATACAAACACCACCTTTCAAACCTGTGTTAGATGCCGTTGTGTCGAAGCACATAGCTACAATTCTCTGTTCAAGACCCCAGCTTCTGATCTCAGCCATGCAAGCTTCTGCCATAACTGCAGCTGTGCCTGATGGCAGTTTGGGTATAGCGAGTAGCTTGGTTATATCCTTCCCAGAAACCATTATCGGAAGACGATCCACAGATTCTCGCTCATTTCTTGTATAGTCGGCCATTATCTTCCCATCCCAGTGCAAAGTTAGTGGCACTTGCGGGTTAAAAGATTCTCTGATCTCAGATGCTAAGGCTGCACGTCTATCTCTCCTCGCTCGGTGTATTACAGATGGACTAATCATAAGTTCACCAACTGGTGCTTTAAACTGAGTGGATGTAAATGCAGCCAAAGCAGAGAAAATGTATGAGGCATTCCCGCTGCTTGTTTTTGTGCGATCTAAAGCTGCTGCTACATCCTGCGTAACTACAGAGATGGTTCCCTTCCGTCGCTGCGGCGGACCTGAAGATGTTGATAGCTCAGATTCACTTTCGGTAGTGTCTGAAGGTGAAGATTCTTCACTTGACGATTCAAGAACTGCAACCTCATTCACTCTGTCTGTTTCTGCACGAACCCGTTTCTCACGATCTGCAACAGCTATTGATCTTTGTAAGGCCTTGGCCTCTTGCTTTGCGAGGTTAACATCAATGCCTGACATGAAACCACGTCGTCCTTTTTCACGTTGAGCTTTCAGAAACTGTCGATCCTCTTTTATCTTTATCATAGTCATGGCATCCTGATGTGCAATATCAAAGAGATCATCCAACAAATTTTTGAAAGTTTCACGATTTCTCTCTTCAGTTGTTGACATTCTTGATATACGCTTCAGGTTTTGCCATTCCTTGTGAAGACGTCGTAGCTGATCCCAGACATGATTCTTCGCCCTTGTTGGTATCCGTGCTTGTTCCCAAATTGGAAGAATCATTGCAACAGTTTCCTTTATGCTCTCATCCAACTTCAATTTCTTACGTGTATGAAAATCGAACAACACTTTTAAAACCTCACCACGTGAAGGTAGCTTAGAAGGATGAAAGTGGTCTTCTGTACCACCAATCAACCAAATCTCTGTCTTCTTTCTTGTTGCCTCCGCCATTTTACCTGTAAAGTAGAAAAAATAATTAAATATCTGAAATAGTGACCGAATAAAAACATTCACTTTATTGGACTGATAATATTAATGAATTAGCAGCAGCAAATGTCTTACTCGTCGTTATATAGGTAATTATTCCAAGGCAAAAAAAATAAAACACCATAAGTCGATATAAATTGCCCTGATAATTTTTTATGGCGATGTGCACCTGTAACCGTAGTCTAAGAATAAATTTAGTTAAAATGAATATTACATACAAACCCGAAGTGTTAAACATAAGGCTTACGCAATAAATTAAAAATACATCTCACAACCACGAGAAAACTTAAAAATGAAAAACAAAAATTTATATGCTGAAAGGTTAAACTAACAACATATTTTAAAACGGTTGCGATGTCACAAATCCAAACATAGCTTGAAATAAAACCAGTACACTATAGGCACACCGTCGCCATAAACTAATCATCGACACAAAACATTTGCTTCTCAACTTTGATTGCATTGGGCAAGTCCTAAATATTTTGCTATAGTGATAAAACTTCATATATAGAGTAGTTTTTACATGAGGTGGCGGCCAGGGCCGTAACTAGGGTTTAGAAATTAGTGAGGTCCAGATTTTTTTCGAGCGCGGCGGGACGAGCAAAATTCAGACCAAAATGACATCTACAAACACAACCCAAGCTAAACACAAAACGCTCGACGCTCCCTCTTTTCAAAAGAAAAGCGGTAATATGCATTTCAATTTCATACACGGAGAACGGTTCAGTCTCTTTTTTTTTTTAGGAAATAATTACCGAGGTCCGGACCTCGGTGACCTCATAGGTAGTTACGGCCATGGTGGCGGCATGAT
>JAJOZX010003699.1:57500-200000 GCA_023014485.1 Bathynomus jamesi | reverse complement strand
AAGAGAAATAACGAACAAATGAAAAATGATCGAGGCCCGTGGTGTAGTGGTAGCATATCTGACCGGCAATCGGAAGATCCTGGGTTCGATTCCCGGGCGGTCACCTCATTTTTCATTTGTTCGTTATTTCTCTTCCTCGTGTGCAGAACACTCCTCTATACTTACGTCGTTTCTATACATATATATATATATATTATATATATATATATGCGTGTGTGTGTGTGTGTGTGTATTATATATATATATGGGAATGAACTCAGAATGGTATATATATATATATATATATATATATATATATATATATATATATATATACATACATATATATATATATATATATAATGTTATAATGTTTCAGACCAACAAAGACCTTAGGATCCACTCATGGCTGGTCTACCTAACTGTGTTCGTAATCGTGTATTGTGTATGTCCTCCGTGGTGGCGGAGGGGACCTACAATTTTACGTGGGTTCCGAACCACAAGAACATAAGAAACTTATTTAAAAACTGCCGGTAAATTGGCAACGACCAATTTTTACGAAACTAAATAATTATCAATTTAAAAATAATTAATTATCGGTTTAAAACTAAAGATAGAATCTCTCGGTCCAGAGGAGCAAGTCATAATAGACTACTATCCACAAATATGTTACATTCTATATCTATTTATAACGGACATGCAAATATATCAGATCCAAAGAATCCAGTCAATTTCATTACGGTATCCATCAAGTCACGGTCCATATCGATTGCGGACCAAGTCAAAATTTACAACCATATACATTATCAATTTAAAAATAATTAATTATCGATTTAAAACTAAAGATAGAATCTCTCGATCCAGAGGATCAAGTCATAATAGACTACTATCCACAAATATGTTACACTCTATATCTATTGTATAACGGACATGCAAATATATCAGATCCAAAGAATCCAGTCAATTTCATTACGGTATCCATCAAGTCACGGTTCATATCGATTGCGGACCAAGTCAAATTTACAACCATATACATTACAATATATACACTTACGAGGAAAAGTGTAGGTGTGGCTGTAAAGACTGTACAGTAATGTAGAAATGTGTGTGCACCCATTATGGGTCCCATTTAAAGGTGTTTGTGGGGCAAGTGAAGATCATGAGTTTTTCAATACCTCACAGTACTATGGGGGGCACCGCTCGGCAGAGGAATCTCTCTAAATGGGGTGTGTAAGGACAGAGAGTATCCCCTAACCCAAGACGCTGCCTCCCTATATCCCACAACACTTGTGTTGAGCTGTGGGATCTATCCCCACAAAGCCTTAATTTTACTACCTTAAACTATACCCTTTCTATCAACATGCGCGTCCAATCGATTCTGAAACATGTTTATAGACGTGCTACTAATTACTTCTACCGGCAAACTATTCCTATTTACTATTCTATGCGTAAAAAAGTTTTTGGCAACTGCTGTCTCGAACCTTCTACTTGTCAACTTAACCCGTTATTTCTAGTCCTATTATATTGAGATATTTCGAAAAAGCTATCTCTATCTACGTTATCAAACCCATTCATAATTTTGAAAACCTGGATTAGATCACCCCTTAACCTCCTAGTCTCGAGTGTAGTCAATTTTAACTCTTTAAGCCTATCCTCGTACGACTTTGACCTAAGAGACGGAATCATCTTAGTTGCTCGTCTTTGAACTCTTTCGATTTTGTCTATATCTTTGCGCATATGCGGATTCCAAAATTGGACCGCGTACTCCAAATGGGGTCTAACTAATGATTTATAAAGAGGAACTATAATATCGCGCGATTTGTACTCAAAATTTCGAGCTATAAAACCTAACACTTTGTTCGCCTTATTGACCGCCGCTGTACTTTGTTTCGCTACTTTTAAATCACCAGTGACTCTAACTCCTAAATCTTTTTCCTGCTCTACGCTTGTTAAATCTTTCCCTGACATACTATACGCAAAATTACCGTTACGCGAACCTATATGCATAATTTTGCACTTATCCACGTTAAATCTCATTTGCCATGTGACTGACCAATCAACGATTTTATTCAGATCTTCCTGAATTTTACCTCTATTTTCGTCATTAATCGCCCTACCACCCAGCTTCGTGTCATCCGCAAACTTTGAAACTGTACTGACTAGGCCGACATCTAAATCGTTAATATATATAAGAAAAAGCAAGGGGCCCAGTACAGAACCCTGAGGAACGCCACTCGCTACATTAGCCCAACACGACTCCGCTCCATCAACGACCACCCTCTGTTTCCTGCCTCGCAACCATTCTTCTAGCCAATTTATTACTACACCCCTGATTCCATGAGCCTTAGTTTTTCAATCAGTCTTTTGTGCGGCACGGTGTCAAACGCTTTTTGAAAATCTAAATACACTACATCAACCGCCCGATGTCTATCGTAAACGTTAACCACGCTTTGGAAAAATTCTAAAAGATTAGTTAAGCAAGATATATATATATATATATATATATATATACACAGGGCGTCCCAAAAAAGTGTATACACACTTTAACAGCTGATAGCTCAATTGATGTTTCTTTCTTTCCAAGTTAAACCCATTAGAATTAATAATGGCAGTCAGACTAAGCTTTGAACAAAGGAAATTCATTCTAAAATGCTACTGGAAGTGTGAAAACGCAGTTGAAGTGCAAAGACAGTTTAGGAGGGAGTTTCAAACAGATCCACCAACGCGACTTACCATCACTCGAATTAGAGATAAGTTTGAAGCCGATGGAACTGTTCAGAATGTCGACAAGAAGCGTTCCGGAAGACCACGGACATCGACAAGCCCCACAAAGCAAGAAAGAGTACTGGAAACGTATCACCAAAGTCCAAGAAAATCTGTGCGGCAAGCGAGTCGTGAGGTAGGAATTTCAGAATCGTCTGTCCAACGCATTTCGCTGTCAATGGAAAAGTTACATTCCAAGATTAGTCCATGCTATTAATGAAGATGATCCGGACCGAAGAGTGGAGTATTGCGAGTGGTACTTGGCACGATGTGGATGTGGATTGGACGAAGGGGTTTCGTAGAATACCCTCCGCGTTCACCAGACCTCACACCACTAGACTTTTTTATGGGGATACTTAAAAGACAAAGTCTACGCTATAAAACCTGCAACAGTCGCTGAATTGAGAGCAGCCATTGAACGAGAATGCACACAAATACCAAACGAAATGTTTCGTGATGTTTGCGATTCCATTGCTTCGCGTTATCAGCAGTGCCTGGACCAGAACGGACGTCAGTTTGAAAACAGGCGTTGACAAAACAATTAAATAATGTCTGTAGATTCTATTACATTTTGAAAATGAAATGTATTTTAATAAACACTGCCTTTATAATTATTTAAAGTGTGTATACATTTTTTTGGGACGCCCTGTATATATATATATATATATATATATATATATATATATATATATATATATATATATATATATATATATATATAACCTTTGTTTTACTTTCGCCCGAATTGTTCATTCTGACAAAGGTCAAGCTTGCCACTCCATCTTAGACCTACAGTTTAACGTGGAATCCGAACCACGCCCCCAGCAGCAGCCCAGCGTCTTAACCACTATGCTACCCATTTATCTACCAACCACTTAATTGTGTAGAAAGATGAACAGCTGGGTTTTGTTGTGCGCTGCCTCATTTTCTCAAAATCATGGTTTTGAGAAAAATGAGTTTTGAAGTTTGTGACCCATCAGCTGATGGACATAATCATTGGTGACCTAGATAGATAACACACTATTAATAGGTCTTGGGTATAAACACTTCTGGCAGAGAAACTACACTCATTAACGAGCTAAGTGGTGGATTTAACTCATTTTGGCCCAAAATGGATATAACCAGTTCTGGTTGTCAGCCGTCGAATTATATTATATATAATAATATATGTCGGACTAACATCATGAAAAAGAAAAAAACTATAGTGTTTGTCATTTACCATTACTTATTCGGACTATAGTGGATTTAACTTTTCCCAGAAGAGTTCCTTGTTCCATGCACGGTCTGTGTGTATATGTAGTGACCAACTGAAGTGGCAGAGACGTTTGCAAACACCTTAACAATATTCCATCAACACAATTAGCGATACTTCTGTCAACACAAACACGACCAAGATGACGTCACAGAGCGGAATAAGGCATCACCTCTCAACTTCGTTACAAGGACCTGGACGCAGCTTCTTCATCTCTCCCTCCGAAAACACTCAAGTGACATGAGAACATTCGCCATGTAAACACCATTTGTGCAGGCCTCACATGGGCCCGGTGTCATTCTCCGAACTTTATATGAAGACTAATCATTACTTTGCACGTCATTAAATGTCAAGCCATTATTATATATTGAAAGCATTATTTCAAGTGTACACATTATTGCAACTGTAAACAATATATTTCTGTCTCATTCATAAATCATTTATTTTGTGTAATAAAAGAAGAAAAATCATTCTATCAATCAACCCAATTAATAGCATAATTTGATCTGAAAAGATCTGGTGACCTCGGCCAAAGCATTAATCATTAACAATCAATCACTAATCGATTAACCGTAATTATCATCATTCCTTATAGTACCAATTTACGCATCAAATTGTAATCATAACTGGCCACGATAAATTGGTATCTATAAATTGGTGATAATTACGGTTAACTGATTAGTGATTGATTGTTAATGATTAATGCTTTGGCCGAGGTCACCAGATCTTTTCAGATCAAATTGTTACTAATTAAGTTATTAATTGGGTTGATTGATAGAATGAGTTTTCTTCCTTTATTACACAAAATAATTGATTTATGAATGAGACAAATATATTGTTTACAGTTGCAATAATGTGTACACTTGAAATAATACTTTCAATAAATAATAATGGCTTGACATTTAATAACGTGCAAAGTAATGATTAGTCTTTATATAAAGTTAGGTGAATGACACCGGGCCCATGTGGGGCCTGCACAAATGGTGTTTACATGGCGAATGTTCTCATGTCACTTGAGTGTTTTCGGAGGGAGAGATGAAGAAGCCGCGTCCAGGTCCTTGTAACGAAGTTGAGAGGTGATGCCTTATTCCCGCTCTGTGACGTCATCTTAGTCATGCTTGGGTGACATCATCTTGGTCGTGTTTGTGTTGACGGAAATATCGCTAATTGTGTTGATGGAATATTAAGGTGTAGTGGTTAGCGTCGCTGACTACGACTCCATCGGCCCCGGGTTCGAGACCCGACGGCAGCCGGCGCGCAGCAAAACCCAGCTGTTCATCCTTCCACACAATAAAGAAAGTGGTTGGTAGATAAATGGGTACCGTAAGTGGCCTAGTGGTTAAGACGCTGGGCTGCTAATGGGGCGTTGTTCGGATTCCACGTTAAACTGTAGGTCTAAGGTGGAGTGAAAAGCTTGACCTTCGTCAGAATGAACAATTCGAGCGGAAGCTAGCCAAAGGTTAAAGGTTATATATATGTTAGTCAATGTCTAAAATCAGACAGTTTGTAAATTGACTGAAATTTTTAGTAATGTCAAATTGATGATACACACAAAACCTAACCTAAAACCTAATGAATTTTTAGGCAGCATATTGGGAAATACCAGTGGGCATGCATATGCAGCATTACCAGAAAGGTTAGGTTAAGTTTTGTGTGTATCATCAATTTGACGCATTGCCTAAAATTTCAGTCAATTTACAAATTGCCTGATTTTAGACATTGAATGTAACATATATATATAAAATGAAAACTACATTTTTTTGACGACCTTGTTAAATGCGTAATGAGCATCATGCATTTTGAAATACATTTGGCGCTTTTAGATACATAAATTCTATTTATGTACTGAATAATCTTATTAAATATACAGTAGGTTATTAGGTCAAGGTACAGACGGTTCTTGTCTGATTGTCTGGCTTAGATAATACTTGAATATGTTGTATGAAATAATTTAGCGAATTTTTACAAGGTAATATTTACTAGTGTTCTGTGTATATATATTATATATATATATATATATATATAAGCTGACTACGAATCCCCGGCCCCAGGTTAGGTTCTGTTTCCGGCGAGGGCAAGCGGCGTGCAGCTTATCCAGCGGTTCATCCTTTCATAGAAAAAAATTGGTTTATAGTTAAATAAGTACCCTGGGTAGCCTACTGGCTAAGACGCTGGGCTGCTAATAGGGAGCTCGTGGGACCGAGTTTTGGGCGAGGATTTTGTAATTTCTGATTTCCCTGGTGGTTCGTGGTACGGACGCCACGTTAAATTGTTGGTCTAAGGTGGGGGCAGCAAACTTGATCTTCGTCAAAATGAACAATTTGAGTGGAAGCAAAACTAAGTTTTATATGTACGTGTGTATATATACAAAAGAACCAAGGTACAGACGTATAATATTTGTTCGAAGGTCGGCCAGACTTTTTGGAAGTCACACTTTCCGTTTTCAGCGGCTAAAAATGGATTTAAATCGCAAAATTGTTATGCCTTTTTTTCCCTTTTCTTTTATCCAATTTTCGACATTGAAAATGGAAATTGTGATTTGTGATGCATCTAGTCCATATTTGAACCAATATTGTACGTTTTGTACCTTCGTCCTTTTTCTCCATAACTAGAATGAAGTTTTCTATGAAAAGATTGTGTGGTGTGTGTGTGTGTGTGTGAGTGAACCTAGTTCGTTTTTTAATTGTAAACCCTTAAGTATACCCTATACATACGTTATGATCCGAAAATTCAAAGGTTATACAAGTACTGTACTCTGACAGAAAAATATTTTGCATATATGCGTAAAGATGATCACCCCTTTTTCCCCTTTTTTTTAATATATAAATAAATGTATTTCTTTTATATTTTACAAACGTAAAAAGGCATTTGTATTAATTTAGTTATTTCTATATATTAAATATTATCTATCATTTTATTTCTTGGCATAGAAATTCATTCTCGTCAGGTCGTTGATAATCGGGAAATTTGGCACATCGCTCGGTGTATAGATATTTGGTGGGTGTTTTTGTTTTTCATTCTCATTATTAAAGTGAACGAAGCTTTTGCCCCCCCCCCCCCCCTGGAGTAAGTTAACTTAGCTAAATGTGTATATATATATATATGAACTATTATTAGGTGTATATATTTAAGGTATTTGTACTTTGTATTTTGGAAGTATTAAATTATTTAGAAGAATTCTATTCTTAAGATTTCCGCTTTGAAGTCAACACGCACTGTTGTCTCTTTTACTGAGGTCCTTCTTTTCCCCTCAGATCTTACGAGGCCAAAGGTGTCAGTAGCGCTCAAGTTTTTCTTTGGTTAAGAAGGAAGCTGAATAGTCGGTTTCTCTTCGTTTCTTTCTTTATATTTTGAATTTTTTTTAGATTTATTTAAGGTGCATAATTGTTGCGAGATTTTTGTAGCCTAAGTTAATTTTGCTGATTTAGAAAAGATAAGGTAAGTTCACATATATATACATATACACACACACACAGTATATTGTATAAACTGTATATATGTATATTATTTTTTTTATAAAATGCCTAAGAAATTTGTTTTAGCAGATTTTGCTCTGAAAAGGAAACACACACATTTTGCCCTCGTCCAACAGAGATATTTTTTCTTTGTATTCCAAATTGTTTTAAGCTTCCAATGAATTAAAAATAACTGTGAACCGAAGTTGTACATTTATTTAGCAATTCGCGTAACTCTTGTAAATTAATGTAATTAAATGAAATTTTAGCTTTACACACTATAAACTATTTTATTATCTTAATATTTTCTTGAAATGATTTTTCTTTTTCTTCCAAACCATACGAATGACGTTAAAACATCATTTCCAACGTTAATGGTCTCGTTTATCTATATTCAAATTTCTGCGAGAAATCCGCGATATTTAGCGAATTCTTTGGGTAGGTAATCTTGCAGTTTAACGTCGCAAATTTGGTGGTTGTACTTAGTTTCGAATTAATTTTATTTTTATTGTAGAGGTCGCTTTGTAATGATCGTTTTAAACGTGGCAGTACACCTAACCTAACCTAACAATATGTGGTCTAAATAAAATCAGTTTTTTGTTTTTTATTTCAATAATTTGGACGTTAAATTTCCTGAATGAATTTGCGACGTTAAATTTCCTAGATGTATTTGCGACGTTAAATTTCCTGGATGAATTTGCGACGTTAAATTTCCTGGATGAATTTGCGACGTTAAATTTCCTGGGTGAATTTGCGACGTTAAATTTCCTGGGTGAATTTGCGACGTAAACGTGTGTGTACAAGATTACTTTTGCATGATTTTCAAAATTGAATTTCCTCATTCAAAAAAGAAAAAGAAAAATTGGCTAAATATTGTCACCTGAAAGCAAATAATATTGGAGACGCCCTTTTAGTTCTCAGTACGCAGTAGTGTATTGGCGTTTTGCTGTGTATGTTTATGGCTACCTTACGTCATTGTGACAATATTTAGGATACATACACGGCTCATCGCGACACGAACGTACGGAAACCGACACTAGCAGTGTCGCCACAGATTTACTTATTTTAAATTTTAAATAATTAAATATAAAAACGGGATATGATTATAGTGACGCTAGATTAGGATAGGTGTATTTAATTAGACTATTTAGGTTAGGTTAATTGCTGCTCTCTCTAGTTTATAATATAAAATTGTTGGTCTCGTAAGATAGCCAAACGTGTGTGTGCGCGTGCGTGCTGTTGGTCACCGTCATTAGTTCTTGGTTCAAAGGTATCGGTTGGTCCCCATTTTTCAGTGATGGATTTGGTAACGTAGTTGCCTCCCATAATTTTCTCTCCATCCTAAGTCTTTCCCATGTTAATTCTTTATTTCAACAGATTAATGACCCGCTAAACTGCATTTTAGTCATTCTAAGTCTGGGTAAAATTTCAGGATTGTGATACCAAGTAATAATACGAGACCATAAGTCACCATATAACTGTAGTTTTAAGCCGACTTCATTCTTATTGTTTATCGCGAAGCATGATAGAATTCATCAGTGAAAAACCAGTCATTCTTTCAGCACGTTAAGATTTTGCGTTTCAAGAATTAGCTCACAAGAATAAATGTTTATAACAAGATTTCGCATTGTAAACGTAGTTATATACGAGTACCTTAAATGAACTGTAAAAAAAACTATATAAATTTAGACTATGATTATTTTAAGACTTAGTTTTAATCAAACTTAAACGTAAAACAGATATTTAGTGATTGAAATTACTTTCGAATTTTGTATTCATGAAATCACGAAGGGCCTACTAGGGTCTATTCCTACAGATCATCTACTTTTTAAACATTTATTTAATTATAAAGTAAATTTGGAGTATTTTATCTACCAGTAAAACAGTAAAACATTGTAAAACCAGTAAGCCTTTAAAACACTGAATAATGTTACTGGTATTTAGTGTATATTTCTAATACATTTTAGGACAAACCGTGAATTCAACTAAATTTATAGAACTACAGTATTTAAAAAAAAGAGTGCGCATTTATGTGTGTTGTGTGTGTGTGTGTATATATATGTGTTAGTGTTTGTCGCAGTCTTTCAGTCTTGTGGTATGTTTGTTTACTGTTTGTACCACAAGGAAATGCAATGAAACTTGACACTTAAATATTTACACTGCTTCAGTTCACGCTTTGCTTCGTGCAAGAAAAATGTTTCGCATTGAAAAAAACCATATATTGGCTAACTTTTTTTGTTTATCTTTATTTTGTCAAGCAAGTAAATATTTTCCTTTGAAGATTTTTTTTAATTTATTTATTTTTTATTTTTTTACAAAGGTATCTTCTCGAATATGTCAGATCATTGCTCTGCGTTAAAAAAAGAAGTTACAGATACGTTGCTTAAATTTAGCCTTTAGTGACGTCATTTTATGACGTAACAATGAATATAAATATTTTGGGCATCATTTAAACACGAATTTAGCGTGTTTGTATACTATGTGCCCAGCGTTTTAGGGCCTTCTTTCTCCTCGCAAAAGAAAGAGAGAGAACTCTAATTATAGATGTCGTTCCGTTAAGAGTGGATAGTGTCGCGCAGCTGCATTAACTACACTTTAAAAGAGAACGCTAGTAGAAGGTAATAGGTTGACTTTTTCTTAAGATACCCTCTCACCTCTTCAGGTAGTGCGATGATGATAGTAGCTTTGCTGCTTTATATTAAAGTTTTAGGAATGCGTCGTGGCGATGTCGCAACACCTCTTCCCGTTAGATCAGCGAGGTTAAACAAATTCGGATCCTGTAGTTAGATGGGTAACCATATACAGACCCGTATAGATGGTTCGGATCCCACGTAAAGTTGTAGGTTTTCATCGTCAAATGACTTTTCCCGTTAGAAAAAAGTTAGACACCTCCCCTCGCTAAAGTTCTAGGTCATCTTAGTTAAGTTTATTCCGTTGGACGCGCTTGCATTTCTGTATTACACACAAAGGGTATTGACTGTATCGTCATTTGTTTGTAATGTATTTTTATTGACTTTTTTCGTGATATGAATTGAGTGAAAGAATGGAACATCTTTTCTTTTATTGAATTAAAACGGGAAAATAGAACGGAATAACTCGAGTTCGCTGACGTCATATATAGTACCTTCGGTTAGGCCAGTGTAGTGTCCATGGGTTACGTTGAAGGATCAGCCATTCGTCTGGAGTCTCACTACAGGACGGAAGGATCTTAATTTCAGGCTTCCATGATGAATCTAGTCCACCCTAAGATTAAATTAAGGTGGGCTTAGGTCTAGTTAGGTCTAAGCTGGCTTCATTTGAACTATCTTTGGCCAATATAAGTCCAGTGTTACAATGATGCAAGATCAGAGCTTTATTTCATGCTTATAAATGAAGTAAATTATGCTCTGGCATAGGCTTCCAACATTCTTCAAATGTATTTTTTTAATACAAATAATGTAGCGAGCTCACGAAAAACCTCACTTTATAATGGACCTTGATTTTGGCTCTTCTTCTTTGGGGGTGCCGCTTTTGCGGACATTCGCCCTTGGCTCCTTCCTGCATAAAAAAAAATTAGGAAAAAATACATTCACTTATGGTCGACACACTTCTGGGAAAACTCGAAGTGAAATAGAATCTTTTAGTTTGAATTAGATTTTGACCAATAGAAAGCGGGCAACTTAGGTTTCGAGGAGCTCTCTCTCTTTTGGGGGTTATTTAACCTCCTCCATAACAACAAGAGTCGTGTGACCGAGGGGACCAACAGCTTTATGTGGGATCCGAACCACGAGTCGCTACATAATCTGGAAGTGAAGGACGGTACCCCATTCAACTACAACCTTGACTTGACCTATTGTCGCTTAACTTCTCTGATCGACGGGAAGCGATGCTATTACATTGGTACGACGTAGCTGACTTAGTCATTTGGAGCGCGCGCGCGCACACACACACACACACACACACACACAGTGCTTAATTTGTAAATGAAAAAGAAGTGGAACGCAGGTGAAGCCCTCACAGTTAGGGGGTCTGGGGGAGCGCTGTAAGCTCCCCCAGCGGGGTCCGGGGCGGCGCCCCGGAAACCAACGCATTTTAACCCTTTCCTACCCAAATTAAGTCGAAAAGTAGGCGGAATCAGTTGATGCAAAAATCGTCCTTATAACCTTATAAATAAGGTCTAAAATTGCTTCCAAAGTTAACGATGAAAATGTCACACACTGGGCATTAAAGGGTTAAGCGCTTTTTCTGCGAAAACTGCGCAACATGCAAATGAAAGTTCTTCGAATACAGTATTATTTTAAAGAAAAAGTTAGACTGTGATTGCAACATCTAAGTGAAGTGTTATTTCATCTAAGTGAAACAAAATATTATATGTATTTGAAACAAAATAAAATTGCTTTACTTACATGCTATTGCTATATATAGGAAGTTGATAGAATAATCACATTAATTTCCATACACACTCCAAACTTCTTTCTGCTTGATCGACTAGTTTTCGCTTTCTACTCTGTATTTCGTTGGATTTTAAATTACGAAATTACGTTGCTGACCTTTTTATTAAAATAAAAACTTTTTTTTAATTAGGTTTTAAAATAAAAGTACCGGAACGGCGTTCCGGAGCGTTCCGTCACAAATTAAGCAGGGTGTGTGTGTGTGTGTATACACACACACACGAGGGGCGGTACGAAAGTAATGCCTCTTTTATTTCTCACTAAATATAATTACAATGAACATTTCAGAGAATATGCATACATACGTGGCAAATATAAAGTAAATATAGTAAATAAATATAAACTGAAAAATAAGAGGCATTACTTTCTCACACACACACACACAAGGGGCGGTACGAAAGTAATGCCTCTTTTATATATATATATATATATACACAGAACATATTCCATACATATTCCATTAAGAGAGTTATCCCCACACATGAATTAGTTACTCGCCACCTACCGTATGGAGTGAGAACTAAGCTTTGCATGCTAAAAAAAAAATTTACTTATCACATTAATCATTAAAAAAATACAAGCTTACAGTATATGCTTAATTTATTAACTGATCCTATATTTGATTACATTTAGTTATATAATAAATATTAAAATATAATTTAAAATTACTGTATTTACTTAAGTGTTTTAGCCAAAATTTCACTTATTCTCGGTGGTCCACACAAGATCTGCCAGGGGCCTAGATTCGGACCGAGAGGTCCGCCTATTGGTGAACCCTGGTCTATGGATTATAGAACTTTACCATACTATTATTGTATTAATATATTTTCTTATTCATCCTCCAAGGATTGCTGTTTGATATAAATTAATTTAAGTTATCTAAAAGTTTCCTGTAGCTGTAATTACAGTAGATTATCTTCGTAAATAAATTAACGTAGAATGAATTGCAACGTCCCAACAAACGGGTACGTTTACTAAATGTTCATAAACATTAATAAAATGTTTGTAAACGTTTCTAACGACCATTGTTTGGAGATGATCGCGCCATAAACTGCATGAAAGCAAACGGACGAAAAGGTAAAAGATCTATTGATTTCTGTTGATTTTCCTCTTCATTTACGCTTTAGAAAAAAAACGACCTCGGAAGAGAAGTTTTCCTTCGCTTATTCCTTGTAAACATTTTAATTATTTACGAATTATTTTGGCAACGAGTTGGTTCAACCACATTCTTTACTTACCATAATCAAACTCAAACAAAACTATAATTAGGCCCCTGTGGCCAATATCTCGAAAATATTTTGCATATGAATAATTTCTCCAAAAATAATTTTACGGGTTACGCTTGCAGGCATAAATAGTGAGAGTTACATTCCCTTTTACAATTAAAGTAATTTGAAATTGCTTTTTACTTTAATTCAACCACCTTGAATCACAATTCGGAGTGAATTGAATTTAAATTGAATTGAATTGAATTGAATAACCTTTATTAATAATAAAATAAATACATTGGTTGGATCAAATGTAGAATTCGGACCCCAGCCTTCTTTAGTTAGCTTTATAAGGCTAACTAACGAAAATATCACGACCTAACCTAACCGATCGTTAGGTTAACTGTACGCCCTTGACGATTGGTTAGGTTAGGTCATGATATTTTCGTTAGTTAGCCTTAGAAAGCTAACTAAAGAAGGCTGGGGTCCGAATTCTACATTTGATCCCATTGGTTTTACAATTTACAATGATATAAATAATTGTGAAGCTGGACTGTTTATTTTACTTAATTTGGCTCTTAAGGCTTTAGGCTTTACTGGGCTCCATATTTACATATTTCACATATTCGAATATGAATCAGGGTCTGTCCTAATGCCCTGAATTAGTGCTGTAATTGGGGGAAAGGGGGGGGGGGGGTTCGCGACCATACGGCGTATCCCCACGTTAAAATTTCAGGCATGCCGTATAGCTAAGAGTAGAACCCTGGCCATACGCTGGTGTACGGTGTATGGGGGCTCGTTTTTACTGAAATTAACAATAAAATATCCGCTTAAATTCACTTTGCATCTATTTACCAGCGAAATTTCCAAGAATGGCTTCTTGATGGTTCGGAATGATATGTAAAAGTACTAGTCATATTAAACTCCCACATTTCTGCCAATCTGGCAACTCTGTAAATTATCACCCCTCCCTACCGAAATCCCTGAATACGTACACTACTTGTCGAATGGTGGACACTGTACGTTGACTGATCTCGAGATATACTAAAACACTGGTGAGAAGCTAGGTACTGCAACGATTTTAAACCCACTTCCCATCGTCGAATCGTCATAAAACATACACCATTCGATTCAGCGTCATCTGTTTAGTAATGCAAACGACTTTCAGAAGCGTAAGTCAAATATCTTGACCAAGTCAAAATGGCCATATTCATTCAATGCACCGATTTTAAACCTACTTCCCATTATCGAATAGTCATAAAACATACGTTATTCGATTCAGCGTAATCGGTTTAGTACCCCCCCTCCCTTTCCCTCGCTGACCAATGGTGGGAGCAGCGTTATGGGCAAAAAAAAAGTTACCATTTGCAACACTGCTTGGAATCCGAGTCCATATTCCTTCCTGATAGGACGTAAAAAATAATTTTTGCTTGAACAGAGGTAGGAATACATTTTAACCCATTAGTGCCCAACTGCCCATTGATAGAATTTCCTACCAAAGATCACGTGAATTTGGTAGAATTTCCTACCAAAGATCACGTGAATACGAGAAAAAGTGATGCAATAATGACGAACAATTTTGGCGGTAGGAAATTCTACCAATGGGCACGAATGGGTTAAGAGCAATAACGCATCATATTAAGGGCGATTATCGCGCTTAAATGCATTTATATGTTTTATAAAAGCGAGGAAGTTGAATGTTGGCGTGTAAATGTTGGCGTGCCAGGTGTGGCTCACAATCGAAAATTGACAGGTTATTCTAACTTTTCCTCAAGTCGGGGAAGATACCGAGTGTATAATGGGGCAATTTATCTCTGAAATTTTCAAATTTTGACCAAATATGATTAACATGAAGAATCAAAGTAAACACGTTAGTTAATGTACAGCGGAGCTCTCTCATCAAGTATACAGTACAGGGTGTCCCAGAATTAACTATCTATTTCAATGAAATCGGACAAATTTTTTAAAAACACACTTTTATTTATGTTTATCATGTTTAATATGTGTTAAAAATGTATAAATTTCTAAATTTTTTTCATAATTTTATTTTCATAATTTTTTCATTATCTGGTCCAATGAAAGACCGTCTGAAGTCATAGAATGGCAAAGAGACTCCAAAAGTTAACGTGTGGCTTGGAATGACCAAATCCAAAATTTATGGCCCATTCTTCTTTGCGGAAGCAACTGTAACAGGTACCGTCTACCTTGATATGCTTCAGCAGTTTCTCGAACCACACCTTCTTGATGATGGCATTCTTGATAATGTTGTGTTTCAACAAGATGGAGCACCATAAATTTTGGATTTGGTCATTCCAAGCCACACGTTAACCTTTGGAGAGTCTCTCTGCCATTCTATGACTTCAGACGGTCGGTCTTTCATTGGACCAGATAATGATAAAATTATGAAAATAAAATTATGAAAAAAATTTAGAAATTTATACATTTTTAACACATATTAAACATGATAAACATAAATAAAAGTGTGTTTTTAAAAAATTTGTCCGATTTCATTGAAATAGATAGTTAATTCTGGGACACCCTGTATAACAAAATATGTTTTTAATATGATGAGTCCATATGAGTAGTGTTAAGATTTTTAATAATTGGAAAATAACTATAATGGTTAGAACCGGCCTTAGCCAAAATGGCACACCGGGCGGAATAAGCATTTGGAGCTCTGTACATTAGGGCGGAGTGAAAAACTCATTTTTCGAATTTTCAAATTGGCTAGTGTGGAAAATGTGTGGAGTAGTAAGGAAATAAGCTGGTATAAATTTAAAATCATAACATTAATATCTTCAGGTGCCACAATGACCTTCAATATTGAAAAAAATTGAAAAAAAGCAGATTTTAACCAATAATTACAGAAGAGTCCATGATGCACAATAGACAAGAATTTATTCACACTTGTATAAAAATAGCTCAGTCAACCTTTAAAAAAAGTTTTCTATAGTCAGCTCACTCAGCTGTCACGCGAGTACCTCGGTTCAGTGTAGCTGTCGCTCTCGTAGCAGGTGGGTGTTCTGTTGTTGGCGTTACTCAGATAGTCTAAACTATATTTCTTATATATTTTGCATTTCTGTATTGTGTTGCCCTAAGTTTGCTATGTACTATTAACTGAAATTAACGTATAATTGATATTAGCTCTTTCTTTTTCAGATTTGTATACTTTCAAAATGTCTCGAGTTTGTGCAAAATCAACCAGGGCCTCAACTGAGTGCCCCATGTTTGGTATGGGGGAAGATTTGTGGCACAGGAATCTTCCTACATACGAAGGAGTTTTTAAATATTACTTGTTTGTAAGAAACGATTTGAAACAGAATACTAATAAAGATCCTTCAATATCTCAAATATTAGAACAAGTTGTTGATAAATTGAAAACAATTCGGGAAAGTGCTTCCGTCCCAATTCTGTCAGACAGGCGAATTGAAACAATGTTCAGAAGCTACCACGAAAAGTATCGTGTCATTATGAAGCCATACCAAAGCAGAAAAAATTCTGAAGCTTACAAAGCAAAGATTGATATGTTCAAAAAAGAAGCACACACGAAACTTTGACATTGCAGCGTGCAAGTGCAAAGTACTAACAATGTTCTTGTCCCAAAGAAAAAACGGTTCCAAAGGAAGAAGTGACGTTCCTCTTAGATCAAAGGAGTGAAAGAAAACTGTTTATTGATAGAGTAGATATTAAACTCTCAAAGAAAAAAGCATCTACGTTGCTAAGAAAGCAAAAAGAAGCTGTGAGGCTCACCAAAGAATCTTCACAGGAGAAATTGAAGGATACAAATGTTGAATTATCATCATCGACATCAAATAGTGAAAGTGAATCTGGCGAAATATCAGACGATACATTTCCAGAGCCAGTTAGCTCGAAGATAAAGCTCGAACAACCTGAAGAACAATTATTCAAGAAAAGGAAAACTACAAATCTACCTTCAGTGGCTACTGCTTGTGACAGGACTGCAGTTTCAGATCGAGCTGCAGCATTCATTGTTAGTGCAGTATTGCAAGATATTGGAGAAATTTCTATTGACAATACATCTGAAGTAGTGGATAGGAGTAAAATCAGAAGAGAAAGACAAAAGAAGAGATCAGAAATTATGAAAGATCAAAATCAGGTCCCAATCAGAGGAATCTATTTTGATGGTTGAAAAGATTCTACACTCTTCCAAGAAAAAAAAGAGTCCAAAGTATATCAGAAGAAGGTAACAGAAGAACATATCACTTTAGTGAGAGAACTTGGTTCAGATTATTTGGGCCATTATTCTGTGAATTCTGGATCAGCTGAAGAAATATGTAAAGGAATGTTTGAGTATATTGGAAATAATGACATGAACCTGGAAAACCTTGTTGCCATTGGATGCGATGGTGCAGCAGTCAACATTGGAGAAAAGGGAGGCGTTATAAGGCTTATAGAATTGAAGCTGAAGAAGCCAGTTCAACATTTAGTGTGCCAGCTCCATGCCAATGAATTGCCATTACGCCATTTAGTTGCAAAGCTGGATGGAAAAACATCTGGCCCCCGCGGATTCACCGGTCCTATTGGCAGGGAATTAGAGAACTGTGAGTCTTCCTATTGTCGAGTTTGAAAGGATTGATGCTGAGGAACCAACTGTAGACTGTGAAGATCTTAGCACCGACCAAAAATATCTAATTGATATTCATCAGGCCATAACAAAGGGATATTGCTCTCCAGATCTTGCTCATCGTAGTCCAGGCAAAATGGCACATTCACGATGGCTGACTACAGCAAATCGTTTGCTTCGTCTATACGTTTCAACTGTAAGTCCATCTGAGAACCTCATGAACATTGCTTCTTTTATAATGAAGGTCTACATCCCAATGTGGTTTTCTATTAAGCAAAGTACGTCTTTTGTCAATGGCTCAAAACATGTTTTCAAAACTATTGAACTAACAAGAACAGTGAATGACGAAGTAAAGGATATTGTAAACCCTGTCATACAAAGAAATGCATTTTTTGCAAATCCCGAAAATATTCTAGCATCAATGATTCATGATGACCGCAGCGCCATAAGAGAATTAGCGTGGAGGCGAATAAAGAAAGCAAGGCAAACAAACAAGGAAAAAGTTGTGAGGCGTTTCACAGTACCTGTTATTCAATTTGAAGCTACTGATTATACTGATTTAATTAATTGGCAAAAATGCATTGTCACTGAACCACCTGTGACAAGACACCTGACAGAAAATGAGATTGAAGAATTCATAGAAAACAAGAGTACCCCTCCATTCGAGAAATTCCCTTGTCATACACAAGTAGTAGAAAGAATGGTAAAATTAGTGACTGAAGCATCATCAAAAGTATTTGGATTGAACGCGCGAGATGGCTTCATAAGATCAACACTTCAGTCACGTAAAAAAATGCCATCATTCGAAAGTAAAGCTGAATATAAAGTTTAAATAAAACGTTAATAGAAAAAAACATGCGCAAGGATGGGTGGTTGGGAGGGCATGGGTGGAGCTCGACACGCAGCCACCTCCTCGTGGTGAGTTCTGGATTATTTAGATCATTAATCAAAAGAACATTGATCTAAATAAACTAAGAGCTGCGTAATTCAGTAACTATTTTGGTAATTGGAACACTTAATATATAATAATAACAAGTAAGTTTCAGTTATTGTACTAATGCAGAATATAAGAAAATCATTATATTTCACTTTTTTCGACGGCTTTGTGGCACCTGAAGATATAATTTCGCAGGACTAATATTTATGCACAGTCATTATCTATAGCACCCACATATTTTCCGCACTAGCCATATTTGAATTTCGAAAACAAGTTTAAAAACCTCATTTTCGATCCGCCCTACTGTACATGTCTTAGACATTGTATTCACGCAATCGATAATTTTTACGAGAGGCTTTTGGCGCTCCCAGGGCAGTTGCGCCCCGGGTGGTTGTCCCTAGGGCAGACTCTGACAATGGTGACCGAGTTTTGCAAGAGGTACTGAATGGTGAATGCAGTATAAGTAACAGTATTTTACTGGTAGTTTTGGGTGCCAAGATTTTACTATTAATTATTTGATGAACAATATTTGGTTTGTTTAACACACTTCTATAATGCAGACCTTTAACAGTGGTTTCAATTGACTGTATCTTTTAAATTTATCCCTGTAGCGTTAATTCAACAGAAAAAATAGCATTTTACTCGATAAAACGGGCCTCATTAATATACGGGTTTGTTACTGTTAGTTTAAAACTAAAATTAATTTTTATAGTTGATGTTTAAACACCATTTAATTCGTGTTTATTTCAACCAATCAATATATTTCCGATATAACTGACTTTGTAGATTTAACAGTATCGTACTGTAATTTTGAACGAGACCGTTCGCATTTTAATAGTCAAGCAATCGATATAAAACCAAAAATTTTTATCATTAATATTTGGATAGAGAATGGATACGAGCAGACCGTGGGGGGACCTTCAATTTTAGGTAACATTCCCCCTCCCAAATCGATTAAGACGGGTTTCAGAATTATCTATCATAGTTTTAAAATTAGATAAATTAGAAGCGGATGGAGTAATAGAAAATGGAATGCACACGAGTCTGGATGCGCCCCCGCTAACGTACCGCAAATAAAAAATTTACCCCTGAAATTATTGTCAAATAAATAATCAGATGCAAATATAATTTTTAACATTTAATTTTAATTAATTTTATTTAAATATTTAATTATATAATAATCGTTAAAAATTCAAAATAGAGTATGGTGGTACTTTTAAAGTATGTCCTTGTAAATCTGAAAGTACTGCAGATACGCCCTAATATTGCGAATTGTACACGGGCTAACTACCGTTGTACTTTCGTACAGTACATATTTTCGAAAATATATTTTAGCACCAATATTTTGAGTATCTACTTTGAATTATCAACTTTTAATGTAAACAAAACTGCGAAGCATTCTCTAAATTAATTACTGATGTTTCGATTTTACTCTTACCATAAGTGCGAAAGATACAGGCGTTGTTTTAAGGGCTACAACTATTGGCTGTTAAAATAACAGAGTTTATAGAATGAAGATTTATAATGCATTCTCTAAAATAATTCAGGGGTGGGGAAACTTTTCAGTACCAAGGGCGAAAATCGATAACATAAACATCCCCGCGGGCGTCTGGCAAATTTTAAGCTTATATACAGCGTGTCCCAAAGAAATGTATACCCACTTTGTTCGATAATACCAGCTATGAGGATAATAAATATATTACTTTTTATATGTTTTTTAATAAAGAATTTTCTCCTGAATCTAAATATGTAATTATTTTTATTAAAAATTGAAGAACAAAAAAGTTACAGATGTTTAAATTAGAATTATTATTTTCGAGACTTCATGTGCGATATTTTCTAATATTTTAACCGACTGTTTTGAGATACTTATGTTTAGTTAGTGTTGATATTGAAGTATAAATGTTGTAATTATTAGTTAATTCAAAAAATTTACAAATTCCATGGTTAAATGACACTTTATCTAAGATGTTCGACGTCTTCCAGAACGTTGTTTTTGTAAGTTTTGCACAGTGCCGTCGGTTTCAAACTTATCTCGTATACGTGCAAAAATATTAGAAAATATCGCACATGAAGTCTCGAAAATAATAATTATAACTTAAACATCTGTAACGTTTTTGTTTTTCAATTTTTAATAAAAATAATTACATATTTAGATTCAAGAGAAAATTCTTTATTAAAAAACATATAAAAAGTAATATATTTATTATCCTCATAGCTGGTATTATCGAACAAAATGGGTATACATTTCTTTGGGACACGCTGTATATAAGATGTATTTTAAAAAGCTATTTGCTCGGCTGTAAATAAATAATTTTTAGTAAATAATAAATACCTAAGCGGGCGAATTGAAATTAGCTCGTGGGCGAAATTTCGCCCGCGGGCGAGGGTTTCCCCACCCCTGTGACTAAATTAACAGTACCGGGTTATTCGTTAAATTGATACTGTACACGCCGAAGATACGGACATTTTTTAAGAACAGTTATTTGCTGTTAAAATAACTGTGAGCTGTCAACATGAAAATTAACAGTAATAATTTGGTGAATTAAGTTACTATAAATATACTGGTTACAGTCATTCTTTAACCCGTATGTTTTTACTGTTAAAATATAACAGTGGCAACTGGGATTTCAAAATTTACAGTTTTAACTTTTAAACTAGTAGGTACTGTAGCTTAAAATTATCACATCTACTGTTATTGTACAGTTTTGGTTTACGATCACTGTATCCAAAAATTGTATATACTGTAAAATACGGAAGACTGTAAACATAAAACTTTAAACTGTACAATTAAACATTACATTAAACTGTACAATAACAGTAGATGTGACAATTTTATTAAACTGCTAATTTAAAAATTAACACTGTAAATTTAAATTTAACTCTACAGGAGCTTATGTGACGCATTACTCGGCTGATACGTCACATAATAAGCTCCTTGGTTGTTATATTCACATTATAAACCCGTTGAAGTAATACGATTGTTAAACTGATATTGTTTATTTCAAAACAGCAAAACCCAGTTCGGATAAATATTCTTGTAATTCGGATTTCAAAATGTATTTTACTGTATTTTTGAAAATTGGGAAAATACTGTTGGAAATGACAGTCATTTACTGCTAATTTAACAACACTTTTAGTGTAGAGACAAATAAAGACGTCGAGAAGTGTGAAAAATCAAATAATTTCTTGCATTTCTTTTAAATTTAGTGTGCATAACCCACGAAAACTTCGTGGGCTGTCAGTGTGATCGAATTTTTAGAAACTTTGAGCACCCTCGAATAACTGTACACCTACATATTTTTCAGTCAACTCTAAACTATTTTAATCAAATGTTGAAGTGTATATATATATATATATATATATATATATATATATATATATATATATATTATATATATATTTATAAAATTTGTAACAAAGATCATGATTGGCCGAAATGGGTCACGTGGGAAATAACTAACCAATCTAAAACTTATATATATAATGATAGGTAGACCACAAGTCGATCCTGAACCGTCGTACGAAGCTATAAAATAAAAAGCAAGTATATATATATACTGTATTTATAATCCACACTAATTATGGCATACGATTTGTAGTTAGACATGAGAATCAATTTATTAATAGCATTTTTCCATTTTTTTTACTGAAGAAAATGCAAAATGTTGTATCATTGTTTCATTCATTAAGGATTTTCTTCACTGCTTCAAGATTTGAATTTTGAGACTAAAGCTTTAATTGTCTAATTTGTTACCTGGAAACTCGTCTCGAAGGAAGCGTATTTGCTTGTGGCAGTTCTTTGCCGCTAATATGTTGAATTTTGAAGCTTTGAATTCTTAAGGTATTAAACAGGTTACATTATTCACTTTTGTATTTTTAAAAGGATCGTTACTGCGGTGGCCCTGGGGTCTTCCTTAGACGGTGACATGATCTCGCGAGATTGCCTCTTGGAGGAGAGATTTGGCACCAGTGTCTGTTTGGCCGTCTCAAGAGGCGTAGTCTGTGATGGCCTCCGCCGACGAATCGTCGGAAAGGTGGGAGAATCAGGAGTGATTCTGAGTGGCATTCAGTTTAGTTCTTGGTTGATTATCTCCTTCGGATATGTCGTGCTTGATCAAGGGTTCCAGCGGCAGTCGAGTCTGAAGAGGTTGCCGGCGCCCATCGCGAACCTAATGGACGAGAAAACGCATTTGAAAAGTGCGTTCTTTTACGAGTTATACGTACTTTAAATCTTAAATCGACGCCAAATTCGCGGGGTTTTGTGCCACACGTAATTCTTTTCTTTTTCCTCGTGTACGGATTAAACGCGTCAAGAAATGCGTTTTAGGCCTACGTAGTAAATGTGAGACATTTTTGTTCTATAAGAAGTTTCTTTTAAATACGTGAAAATATACTGGGGACATTGAATGTGAGTGCAGTGAAGTCATCTCTTGTTTGGGAATGTTTTTATCTTGACACTAGTTTTTATTTTATGTGCCGAATTTTTCTTCTATATAAAGATTACTCGCCAGTCCGTGTGTATATATTATATATTTGTCTGACAATTTCCTAAATTGACACTACAGTATTTAGAATTTCTTTAATCTTCCGCGTCGACCAGTTAGGCCTTGGCCCACTGAAGACACGTATGTTAAATTCGCTCGTATAGACCCGTACTTGACTTACATAGAAGACTTTAATAAGTATCTTGAAGAATTAACGCGTGTTTCAATTTATTTATAGTTCGTTGGCAATTCCTCAAGTATGATTTAAAGGACTGACCAAAATGTGAAATATTTCGTCAGTATAGTTAGTCTTTGCCTTCGCTTCTCTACAGGATTAGCGTAGAAACAGTTACCGAGAGAGCTGTCAGTAGTTTCGCCCTTTAAAATGAATCAAATGGGTGACGTTCATCCGTTTTTCTGTTATAATTTACTAAACATCTAAACAAAATTAAGGTTTTTCCTTCCATTCTCTCTCTCTCTCTCTCGTCTAGGCAAGACAAAGCATTCCCTCGCGCGAATTGTTACTCATTTCATTTTAGTTGTTTGAAATTGAATTCATTGATTATCATATTTTTTAGTGTTGTGCTAACAATTTGGCTCACATTATTTATAACTTTTAAGATATTTTCCGAAAGGCGCAGTGTCAATATAAGTTTTTTTCTCATAACTTAAAGCTATATACTCTCCAGTCCCATGATTTTAAAATTTTCCCTCGAAGAATCTTGCCTTTCATGGCAATCAAAATGTGTTCTACACCCGCTGAACTTCTTAAAATAACTTCGAGGACATACCGCTTTGTCTCTGATAATTTTTGTAGTCTTTAGTGTCGCTAAAACTACATAAATGTTCGCTCTTACTTTCATGAATGTTTGAATACTCGCGATAGGCTATTTTAATCTATCTCGTAATTCTTAGTAAACCTTTATTGGTGAACATTTTCGAGCACTGTCTGATAACACTCGTTTGGTGCCCTTTATACCGAAAAAAAAACAAAAAACCAGATTTTTGTCCTAATAACGTAAGAGAAATATTTAATATGAAGTCCATTGATGCGTAATGAGAAAAATAATAATAATGTACAAAAAATGAAAATGGAGTATTGAAAATGTTTCAACAAAATTATAATTGATGTCGTAAGCTTTGTTTCTCTTTTGGGAACGCTTCTACATTTGAAATTGATGGTGTGGGTGAAAATAATGAATGATTCGTCAAAATCCTAAAGAATTGTTGTTTATATATTTATAAATTACATTTGAGATGATGGTATCTTTCATCTTTTACTTTTTACAGTTATTGGTTAACAGATATTTACCAGAGAGAAGTATTTAAGTATGTGATCCAAAGATATTGCATACTTATTATGCAATAAAACACACTATACATAGGTACTATATTCTTGCTGTAATATTATTAACATTTTTGGCTTATGTCACCCGTTTCTACCTCGCGTACTTTATAATTTTGCCGTCAGTTCAACTATTAATAATTTGGTGAAATCCTAGAACTTAATAACTTTTTGATACATTCAATAGTGATACGACTGTCGTGGTTGGCCAAGTACAATCAACGTTAATTTTTGAACAAGGTGAACTAATTTGAATTTCTTCGAGTGCGAATTATGTGACAAACTTATTTTTACACTTATTTTTAGAAGTTTCTCGTTCGTACGTATTACTAATTAACTTTGTAATATTTCTTTTAATCATTATTATTATTAAATAATACTATTCTAAGATGTACAAAACATTTGGTTTGTTTGACGTATTGAGGTATTCAAAGAATGTGGTCCATCAGGATTGGGTCCCACTGCATAATTTTCTAAGGTTTCTTAACAATACGGCTGTATCAAAATTTTCGTTTTTAATCTTCATTTTTGTGGTATAGAGTAATTTAAGACTGTAGATTACAGTGGTTCCCAACCTATTCTCAATCGAGGCACCCCAGTGTCATTTTTTTTTTTCGTGGCACCCAAGAGGATTTTCGTTCCCCGAGCCTATACAGTGTCTGTATAGGCACAATAAATCGTGAATGTTTTGTTTCGTTTGAGGTTTATATATGTTTAGTAACTTTTGAATTTTCATTTACTTAATTTTGTCTTTTTTGTCATGAAATTTCGCGGCGTCCCGGTTGCGAAACGCTGCCGTAGAGCGTCTCCCAAACCAAACATCACAAATTCAGCAAACATTTGGCCCAAAGTCAGTTATTATGTTGGAGTAACGTCGTTACGTAACGATGTTACCTTTTTAGTAGCTGTAGCGGTAACGCCGTTACTTTTGAGATGTTTTAACGAAAACGGTAACGGCACTACTTTTTAGAGTGATTTCAATCGTTACTCGCTACTCGTTACTTTCAAACTGATCATTTGACTAGTATCATTTAGTAACTGTTAATTAGCTGTTACCTCCTCCAAACGAGGATTAGTTTTTTTTGGACACGCTATTTTTTAAAGTTTTTTATTTTTTTGTCGTATAGAGTATAATTTGGTATTATTGAAGCTTTTTTACTCTAGTCTTTTCTTAAAAGTAACTATAACGGTAACGCGTTACTTTTTTATCAATGTAACGGTAGCGGTAACGCCGTTACTTATAGAAAGTAACGTGCCCAACTCTGGATATAAATAAATATAATTTATTATATCCATTCTAGTTTATCTCTGTGCCATAGCCTTTTGTATCGCAAGACCTTTTGCTATAGGATGTTATGGTTTCTAAGTTTATAAAAAATGCAGTATACTAAAATGTTTTCTTGAAAGTGTCACAGCATTTAGATTAAATGTTTAAAAATATTTTTATCTCCGAGAGATGGTACGATAATGCCGTACGACTGAGACTCGCATTGTCCTCTAACGTAAAAGGTTTGCGCAAAAGAATGCAAAACATAACTGTTAAGAGGGCCTTTGAGGGGAAAATAGTGGTATACCAGGTGTCCTCAAACAATGTTCCTGTTTCTAAATAAATGTTCTAAGCTAAAACTAAAAGGGAATCTAGACACAAAGATAAATGCAATACGTACGTAAAACAGTTTATTAACCCAAATTAAACAACATGTTCAGTGTAATCTTTAGGTCTTTGGGTCTTTGTTTTCAAGCGTCTTTAGTAGAATAGATCCCGTCTTTTATGTAACCCCACAAAAAAAGTCAAGGGGTATAAGGTCAGGTGAGTATTGGAGGCCATTCCACTGGCTATGAAGGGAGATTAGTCGCTCGGAAAAATACTTTCTCAAAAAGTTATTTCATAAGCAGCGCGTTAGGGTGTGTCAATTTTAGGGAGCAAAGTGAAATCTTTAGATTTTCAGACTACTAGTGACCAAATGATGCATTTTTATGTGCTAAATCGAAATATGGTTTTAAAATCCAGATTTGACCACTCCTAGCTACTTATATTTGAAGTTGAAGTTTGCGAAAAATCAGCAATTTTTGCAAGTATTTTTTTATTGTATATAACTACATTTTACATACATTACATACAATTAAAGACATTTTGACTGTATTTCAATATTAAAACTTAGAAATATAGATAGGTTTCTTGAACTTTGCCAGGGATGCTATGTCTGCCTTGCTCTTGTTCCTGGACATGAGCTCCCTACTAGCCACTGATGTATGCCTCCCTCCTCTCTTGTGAGTAAACATGTTGTGTTGCTTCAGTTGTCATCCTTACACACCTCTCTACTGACTGTGTATGTGAGGACCATGCAGGAACTTCCATTGGTCTATCCAGAAACTCCTTGATTGGAGCAGGTCAGAGGAGGCTCAGTCACGCCAGAGTTCCAGTCAATAAACTCCGAGAGTTTGGTGGCATCTGGATTGATGTCAGGAGTCTTCCTGGGTCTGACACTGCAGTCTCCTACCTGTGTGTCCTCATCTTCACCTCTGATTTCCAGTAACCTCTTCACTGCCTCCCTCCTCTTCTCCTCCACCTCACTGCACAGCATGGCCTGGAGCACAGCCTCAGAGTGTGCATACTAGGCTGATCTCTTCAGTGTAGGCATCACTATTCCTATCACCTCCTTCTTCTGACTTCTGAGCAGCTCCAGCTGGTACAGTACATGCTTGGGAACCTCCACCCAGCTGTGATTTAACTTGATGTTAAACCAGTTTGGCATGTAGACTCCCACTATGAATTCCACAATTATCCTCAGATTCTTCAGGTTCCTACCCTTCAGCCCAGGTTTGGAAATCCACAATCTGCAGAACCTTAGAGCCGTGGTGACCCACCTACTGTGACAGACTGGCTCAATCTCCAGGAGAGTTAGACTCTGAGGTACCTCTCCCGATCTGATGACAATGATGATTCTGTAGCCATATGATTGGATTGTGCTGAGGTTCTTGACTACCTCCTGACTGAGATGGGGTAGAGGAGGACCAACAGTGATCCTCGTGAAGTTTGGGTTGATCTCCAGCTCAGTGGCAGTGTCTAACATCTTCCCTAGGGGCCCAGACCACTTGTTGTTGCTCAATGTCTTGCCATCCAGTGCAGTCACCAGGTGTCTGAGACTCAGCTCCCCAGTGTGCAAGTCACAGACAATCCACACCAACTTCCTGCTAAGTTTGGCCTCCACATAATGCATTACTCCTCCCTCCCAGCCAGTATTCACATTAGTACTGTCACTTCCTATGGCCAAAAGGGTCTGGTCTGCTCCTCTCTGTCTTAGCCAGTTCACCAGACGATCAGCAATGACTTCAGCATGACTTCTCTCCTTTGCAGCTTCCTCTGGTACAAAATGCCACAAATATTTCCCACCTGGTTCATTGCACACTGTAATGTTCTTCCTTAATGAGGCCAGGAAATTGCCTGTCGCTGCCCTCAGCTTCCATCATCACTTTGGTGTCATCTCTTTTTCCCATCAAAGAAGATACAGGTGATGCCATTTTCCCTAATCTCTTCATCAAACTTCTTGACCAGCTCCTTAGTCAGTCTCTCCTGAGCCATCCTCACCTTGTTGTGGTCAATCACCAGTGCTGTGTCAAACTCTGCACTCTCTCTCAGCTCAGTGCGATGTCTCAAGCTAGCCAGAGCTATGTTGGTGATATCTTCAGTGTTGTATTTCTTCTTCTTAGCCACAGGCAAGGAAGAAGTTGTCGCAGCCTCTGGTATGAAGTCTTCGTCCTCCTCTCTCCTCCCTGCCTCCTCCAGTATATCTCCAGTCTCCTCCAACTCCATCTCCAGCAGTGACTCCTCCCTCAACTCCTCCTCTTTCTTGGCTGACTCCTCTGCCTTCCTCCTCCTCTTCTCTTCGGCCTTCCTTCTCTGCTCCTGTCTCTGCAGCAATGCTTCCTGTCTCCTGGTCTCAGGGTGATCAGCTGGACCCATCTGGTGTGCCCCCACACTGCCTACCTTTTCTCTCTGACCTTTAATAAAGGCAAGCTCCTGCACTGGTATCTTCTGCTCGCTCCTGCAGTTGCAGTCAATGTGAACCTCACTGTTGCAGACAGGGTTGCACCCAAGCTCCCTGCAGCTTCTGATCACACAGTGACAGGTCAGGATGTCCACCAATTTGTCCAGTTTCATCATGAACCTATCTTTGACCTCTAGCTTCACATTGCCAATGGACACCTTCACTGCCTCATCCCACAGTGCCTTCACTTTAGCCCTGATCCTGACCTCAGTGTTGATTACAGGTCCTGTGAATAGAGCGTTGGCCTTTCTCCACTGAGCCAGGAGCCCTGGAACAATCAGGTCATTAACTGGGTAATTCCTCCTGTCTTCCTCACTCATCTCTCTCCTCAACAAACCATACCTCAGCAGATCTCTGGCTGTGGGCAGCTCAGCAGGGGGAAGTTCCCTCCCAGTCCCCACCAAATGACTTAGGTGACAATTTGATTTGCATGACTTCCCAGTAACAAAAGTTTTGCTTATTAATCCCTCGGGCTACGTCGTACCCAATGTCGTAACACGCTTCCCGTTGATCAGCGAAGTTAAGCGACATTGGGTCTGGGTAGTAGTTGGATGGGAGACCGTCCTCCGTGTCCAGATTATGTCGCGACCCGTGGTTCGGATCCCACGTAAAGCTGTAGGTCCCCTCCGTCATATGACCTTAGATGTTACGAAGAGGTTAAACAACCCCAATCATTATTATTATCTCCCTTAACAGATGTACATAACACTCGTCAGTGAAGTGGTGGGTGTGTTTCAAAAACTCAGGATCTTCTTTTAGCTTTGTTGACATTCCTGTTGCGAATTCTGTTCGTTTTTGTTTTTGACCATTAGTCAGTGAAGCTTGTGAATGAGTTTTATAGGGAAAAGGGCTTAATTCGGTACGAAGTATGTGATACACAGATGTTCGTGAAATACCTACTGCTGCTGACAAACGTCGAATTGACTTCTGCAGACTGCGCTCAATAATTTCATGAACCATATTTACGTATTGCGCAGTTCTGGTGCCTACCACTATTATCATTACGCTGATTACTTACAATTCCTTTTGTTTGAAATTTTTTAACGATTCGTGATACTGATTTTCTAACGGTTTGATCTCTGCATTCATTTTCTCTGCAAAAGTCCCTCTGCACTCGCGTCACAGATTTCACACGAAACACTCAACGATCTTTATTTTTTTTTCCAGCTGCAAACGCGGCATCCCTGTTTGAGTTGAGGGTTCAGCCATATTGTTCCGTGTAGACGAGGTCCTTAAGCAGTGCTGGACTTACCTATAAGCTAAATAAGCTATAGTTTAGGGCCACACACCCTCGGGGGCCTCATTTTTTTAAATATATTTTTATTTTATCATTAGTTTTTATTCTTTAACACTAATTCATCAAAAATTATATATATATTATTTTTTCTTTATCATTAACATTAATATAAAAAATAATAATTATAGTAATAATTATTTTAAATTTTTTTACCCGAATTTTTTTAGAGAAGGGCCTCAAATTTCATATAGCTTAGGGCCTCAGCAGGTGAAAGTCCGGCCCTGTCCTTAAGGAGACTTAGCTTCCCTTAAAGACTATAGCCCAGTAAAGCCTTCTTATGCCCTTACTGGGCTATAGTCTATTGGTAGTGGTATCATCTTTTCCTAATTTCATTGAAATTAGGAAAAGTTATTGCTTTAAGTATGAAATGATGAAAGAACCGTTTTAATATACAATATTTATCAGTTATTAATTAATGAAAGATTAGAAATGTATAGATATATGCGGAATAAAACCCCCAATGTATCACCTTCCTAAAGAAACCCCAATAATAAAATATCCATTATAAAATAACGGGCAAATAAAAATGGAACATTTTTGGGGGACACCCTGTATATACTTGAAAAAATTAATAAAAAACCCTTCGTTAAATTTTGAGTTTTAGAACTAAAGCATGCCGTGTGGTACTCTGAGAGTATCATACAGGTCTGGTAATCTATTTTTAACAACCGTCATTTTAATTAAATTAGAACCATCATTTGCTGATACACTGGACCCAGGCCTATCATACGCCTCTTTGTATCCCTACTTTGGTTACCGATGGTACATTTCACTGAGATGTCTCTAATAAATAAACTTTAAATTAGGCTCGTAACTTAGTTACTTAACAGTTTGACGCTGTACTTTTGTCACCATATGAAGTATCCTTAACAGCGTCTCTTAAACTGAACAGAATGTGCTTTTGTACTCTTTAGTGTATGTTATAATGTTACTGAGAAAGTTTGTTTACTTTGGCACTCTACAGTGCCATATACTACAGTTATATGGTTTTTAAGATTAAGGAAGTAAATTTTAGATGAAATAAGAAAATTTAGAAATAACTGAAATGATATTATTAGTTATTACTTTCGGGCTGTACGTTGTTGTGGTCAATATCATAACACCGTTTCCCGTCGATCAGCGAAGTTAAGCGACATTGGCTGTGGGTAGTAAGTTAGATGGGAAACCATCCTCCGCATCCAGAATATGTAGCAAAGTTTATTAAATGGGGATCTGAGCATTTTTTTTTTTTAATTTGCATTTTATAAAATCTTACTATTTGATTTTACACGAAGTTGTGGTGAAGACAGGATTACTAAAATATATTTTCTTTTAATGTACAGTTTTTGAAAAACGTTTGCCTAGAAACTAAATTTCTAAAAAGCATGAAAAATTACTAAGTGGTAAAATTGTTTTTCTTTGAATATTTTATTCTTTTTGGTGACGGTAATAAGATTTTAAAAACAAAACCAATTATTATTGATTAGCAGAGCTGTGCCTAGCGGCGCTAATTAGCGACGCTAGTTAATTATTAGCGCATCCATTGGCGGCGCTATTTTTCAAAATAGCGGAACAGATAGCGCCGCTACATTTTTAGGCAATGTTAGACGCTAATCGCTAAGCGCTAATATAAATTACAATTAATAGTCTTAGAATGGTATTCTCTATATTACGTTGCTTTTTGTGCATAATGCTGAACGCAGAATGTATAATAATAAACGGTTTCCTGAACTGAGTATGTAAAGGAGGACAATGTCTTTCCAATAAATAAGTTTAATTATAAATATCAAATTACACAATTTTCTTGAATACCCAATAATCATTTTAAAAATATAATTTTGTTCCCATTTGACACTATAAAAGATAATAACAAATAGCGAACACACATAAATATATACAAATGTATTAGTATTATTAAAAAATAGTACTTAGCTATTCATTTCATAAAAATTAGCGCCAAAATTAGCGTTAGCGCCGCTAATTTTAAAACTGTTAGCGTTCGCGGCGCTAGAATTTATTTGCATTAGTGTTAGCGGCGCTATATTTATCATTTAGCGCGCACAGCTCTGTTGATTAGTAATTATGTCACCGCTCAAATAAATTTGAGTGGCCATCAGACTTTGGGCCGAGTACATGACAAATACAAGCACGATTCCTTTTTTTCTGAATGTACTCCAGTACGAGTACTTTCAAAAATATTCGAGTACATGTACGGGGCTCCAATAAACCTTAGCCCCCCCCGCCCATGGCCTAAACCATTAGAGGTACAGTAAAACTAAACATACCTTACAAAAGAGAATTTAATCCTGCATTTAATGAGAAGCAATTAAAACTTGGTGTTCCCGCCATTGGCTTCCAAGACAGCCTGAATTCGCTTTGGGTACCTTGCCAAAAGTGACGTGAATAGATCTTGATTGTTACGCAAATTTGCTAAAACAGTTTCAATGTGTTGCGTCATTGTATCCTTCGAAAACCGATTTGCTGAAGGTTCTTGAAACAAGAGACATTCAACCTTGTCCTTTATAACTGATCCAATGTGTTCACAGACGTTCAGGTCAGGAGAATTTCCTGGCCATTCTTCATTTCCAAAGAAGTCGATCTCATGGTTCCGCAACAACTGTTGAGTGGCTAATGCCTTAAAGCAGGGGGCCTTATCGTGCAGAAGTGTGACCTGATCGACATCCATAACATTGTTTGGGTTTCTTAGAAAAGGAATGACATGCTGGGATAGAATAATATCACGAAAATACTGTCCATCCCAACTCTGACCATTTGGCTTCAGCACCCACATGAGCTTCTTTGCAGTGAACAAAACAAACACACCAACACAGTCTGGACTTTTTAATAATTCGCGATAATGTTCATTGTCATTGATTTCATCTGGTGGTGTAGCCCACACTCGATCATTTTGGTAGTTAGGCTGACGTGTTACGTAAACACAAAATTCATCGGAGACAGCTAAATGCATGAAATCATCCACATCCCAATCTTCAAGATAATGGGCAAACCACATTCTGTCATCGATGTTGTTTTTCTTGGCTTTGGAAGTTCATGCCAAGGCTTTAAACCTTGCCTATGACAGTACAGTCGAATGATCTCACCACTAACGATCTTTCCTCTCAACACTTCGATCTCTCTAGAAAGTTTAGCACAGCTGTTTTTCCGCTTACGCGTACCGCTTTCAATGATGTCCTTTGTTTCCTGAGAGAGTGGCAAATTTGGGCGCCCAGATTTGGTTGTATCTATTTCACATTCATCCAAAGTTTTATTCCAATTTCTTTTGACGAAGTCCTCACTTCTTCGCAACTTTTTGGCAACCCATGAACGTGTTATAAAGGTGGCTCCAGCATCACGAGCTTCCCGAAATGTTATTGCTCGTATGCGATCTATCACACGTTGCCTTTCCGAATCACCAATTAATTGAGAAGCCATTATATTATCACTTTATCAGCTAGAGTAATTTTAATACCTGCAATAAATAAAGAATTTTATATATTTTTATAATCACTAAAAACTATTTCGATATAAGTAAACATGTAAGCTGCAAATGGGGGGGCTAAGGTTTTTTGGAACCTCTTACAAGTACATTGTAGGGCTTTTGTGGAATGAGAAAAGAACACGACAAAAATGAGCGAAGATTATTTACTTTATTTGTTATCTGCAATGGAATACAGTCATTATTGTCATTCAGTCATGGGTTCCATTGCATCGAATAAACATCAGCGTTTCAAAAGTTTTTTCTTCGGGGAAAAACGCTCAGGACGGAACACCCTTCCTCCTATACTAAACAGCCTTTCCACGGTGGCTGAGGAGGCTGGTACACTTAAGTAGTCACGTGCGAGTTGTGCTAATCTTGGGAAGTTGCATTATTGTGGTTCCCAGTATTGAAGTGGGTCACTGTGACGCTCAGTGCGAGGTTGTGAAAGGTGGCTTGTTACCTCTGTGACTGCAGCAGATGCTGAAACAGCGGTGGTTGGTGTAGGATCACCCATGAAGTCAAATAGATCATAGGTCGTTGCGTGAAAGGCCAAGGTCAAATGGAGGTCAAAGGTCAAGTGGAGGTCCACGCCATAAGTTCTGGACCATTTAACGCAAATTGATAAAACTTCACATATATGAATCATTACAAGACTGTGTGTTTTGAGCAAAACCGTGTCCCTGTATTAAAGGTCAAGGTCACAAAGAAGTAAAGGTCAGATGGAAGTTCATGCTACAACTTTTGAATTGCTGTACATAAGTTGATGAAACTTCACACACGTGGATCATCACAAGACGATGTGTCACGATCAAAACTCTGGTTCTTTCACCAAAGGTTAGGGTTACAAATATAGGAGGGGACATGGTTTCGTTCCGACATAGTCCTTGGTTTTGTTTTTTAGAATTTTTGTGTCTAGGCGAACTTTTTTCCAAATTATGAAAAGCGGTTAGAGAGTATGAGTTTAAAATGGTATTTGGAAATAAAAAAGTTTTACAAATTGTTTTGTGGAATGCGTTCGAATCGAATCTTGACCAAAACTATATAATAATAATCGTAAGGTCTTTTCTTTTTATGTATCAGGTTTTATCGAGTAATTGTAGTGAGTTGTACAAAGAAATAAAAACGGAGAGGGGTTTTATCTTTTTTACGTTACATACTGAGTTTGCTTAGCGGACAACTGAGACGTTTTGCAATCATCTTCGCAACTTTCAGCAAAGAATACTCGTTATTGGCTACTTGTAGAGATTAGGCCTAAGCCTTGTCTGGATCATAATTTATTTCTAATCCTATTATACTCAGTTTTTATCACCGCATTAAAGTCTCCTCTTGACTGATTCAAATTCCAAAAGTGTGTGTGTGTGTGTGTGTGTGTGCTACCTTTCCTTGTGGATTTTTATTTTTCTATAATTGCTACTCAGACAAAATTTATTTTCCTTATTTTATTAGGTACCAATTTTCGATAATTATTTTAAAACTAAAGGTACACACACACACACACACTTTAAAAAGCCATCTATTTAACTAAAGGTGACATACAAGTTTTACTTTTTTTTAATAACTGAAATTATGGAAAAATATTAACCCTTTAACTTCAGAGACGTATGTGATACGTTTCCCCAGCTGTATGTCGGGACGTCCCCCGGAGTTAAAGGGTTAAAACAAAATAGTGTTAATTTTAGTTTATCGAATCTCAGTTCTCAGAGAAGATAAAATTACTTCATTCAAAATGTGTTTTAACTCGCAGACGAGCGATGAGCGGAAATGAAGATGATTCGTACAAAGTGGAGCTTTATATTTATGACATGAGCAAAGGGCTGGCCAAGCAAATGTCTTCAGCACTTTTAGGTAAGATCCCTTTATACTTTGCCAAAGCGCTAATAAACATTATTTTTACTAAAAGTTTGTATTTTTTATGTTGTTATCATTATTTGTTATTATTATTATTATTATTATTATTATTATTATTATTATTATTATTATTATTATCATCATCATCATCATCGAGTTTCAGGGTAAAGAAACGCCATTCGAAGTACGTATATTTAAGAAATAAAAAATATTCGGGTACTTTATACAAATTTTAAGTGTAAATGTTTGAGTTCAGAAATAGAATTTGTAATAAGTACACGGTTGCATTTTCTGCTTATCCTCCTCTTCATTATTTGCATTCTTTGTCCCAAGGAAAACAGATCGAAGGAATTTGGCACACGGGAGTTGTTGCGTACGGCAGAGAATATTTCTTCGGGGCGGGAGGAATAGAATCTTGTCGACCTGTAAGTAAAACATTCCTTTTACTGTTTCCTATGGGCATGAACATTTTATTTTTTTTATAGAAACGGTATGGCCTGTAAGTAAAACATTCCTTTTCCTTTCCTTTTTTTAGAAACGGTAGTGTCGCTCATGTTTGTAGGATCAGAGGAGAACAATCTAAAATTACAGTGTGTCCGCTGCTCTTTTAGAAGCCGTTTCAAAAGTAATTTGAAATTTGCTATTGATGATATACCATTGATGTTTGGAGAAATTTAACAAATAAAAAAATTAGTTTAACTCCAACATATAATGTAAAATATCAAAGAATTTGAGGAAATAAAAAAAAGGTTAAATGCAAAAGTTTTCGTACATTTACTTAAAAAATTACTTAATACTTTGTGGGTCTACCTTAGGCTTGAAGAATTTAATTTTTTTCTTAGTAGTTAGCTGTTTATTGACTAGAGACTGTTGGCAATTCTGAATTCTAGAATTTTCTCTTTGAGAAATCATTATGGAAGTTGGACGACTGTACAAGCCATTAGTAAGCAATGGGTCGTCGTGGTAAAGAGCTGTCTACAGAACTTAAGATATCTATTATTGCTGCGTACGAGTCTGGAAAGAGTTATAGTAACGTAGAAGAGCTTCGAATTCCATTTACGACGGTTGCTGCAGTTATAAGGAAATGGAAATGGTTTGAAGCAATTAAAACTCTACCAAGGTGGGGACGACCTTGCAGAATTCCAGACCGTACAGCTAGACGGATTGAAATAATGGCTGCTGCGAATCCACGAGTGACTGCGGGTGAATTTGCCAAACATTTAAGACCAACATCGCTGTCCATCCCTCAACTGTACGTCGTACATTGAGAAAAAATGGTCTGCATGGAAGAGTCGCACGAAGAAAACCTCCGCTATGAAAAGCGCACAAAGAGGCTCGTTTAAAGTACGGCAAGGATCATCAAAATGATGAATTTGCATTCTGGAAGAAAATTCTCTGGACACAGACCAAAATTCTCTGGACAGACGAGACCAAAATTGAATTATTTGGGAACAACGAGCGACGGTATGTTTTGACGAAAATCAAATACTGCATTCGAGGAAAATAACACCCTTCTTACGGTTAAACATGGTGTAGTAGTTTGCTTCTTTGGGTATGCTTTAGTGTTTCTGGTCCAGGAAAGCTCGCTGTCATCAATGGAATCCTGAATTCGTAGAAATATCAAGAAATTTTAGAAGAAAATGTATTGCCTTCAGTTCGGGAGTTGTGAATGGGTATTACAACAAAATAATGATCCAGAACACAAAAGTAAGAGTACCATGAACTGGCTTCAACAAAAGAATTTCGAGCTTCTCCAGTGGCCCAGTCAAAGTCCAGATCTCAATTTAATCGAGAATTTATGGTTTGATTTGAAAAAAGGTGTCCACAAGAGAAACTCTTCAAATCCGAATGAATTGTAACAATTTTTTTTTAGAAGAATAGGCTAAAATTTCTACTGAGAGATGTCGAAAGCTCGTAGAAAAATATCCAAAAACGAATCATTGAAGCCATTCAAGCGAAAGGTGGACACGCAAAATATTAAATAATTTTGTAAATAAATGTACGAAAACTTTTGCATTTAACTTTTTTTTTATTTTCCTCAAATTCTGCATCAAATAATTTCGATGAAATGCTGGTCATTACCTCAAGTGCGGAAAGGTTACCCTGTAAATGGCTCTGGACACGAAATCGCTGTGTGATTCTTCGATTGTTTAAATGTATGGCGGGTTGTGTTAACGTTTGTCCCATCGTAATGTAGTAGCTAGCGCCCTCGCTTTCTGTTCAAAAGGTGATGGGTTCAAACCCTGGTGGGAGCAAGTTTTTGCGTATGTATGTACCATTGTACCTATATAAATACCCAACCGAGTGCACTTGGGTGAGGATAAGCTGAGGTTTAGTTCGTGAGTGCAAGATTCGCTAAAAGTTTATTGCCATTAACACGACTCTCCACAAAACGGAAAAGATTGCCAAACATAAGCTCATAAAGAAAACGTTGTGTGTGTGCGCGCGCGTTAAAAAAAGAGAACCACAACAGCTCTACAGCCGACACAAGGTGGCACCCAGACAGACCGACAAACGGACAGAGAATATATATACTGTGTATATATATATATATATATATATATATATATATTAATAATAATAATTAATTGTGTCGTTGGCCTTTGGAGAAAACGAACGTCGTTGTTGTTATCGTCATTGAGCTGAGAATTGCGGATCGTGACAAGTAAATGATGATAAAAAGTAACTAATGGACAAGGTTTTTTTTTTTCTTTTTTTATGTAAAATTGTGATTTGGATTTGTGATCAATTTTGGGTAACTTAGATACTGATTGAGAAATCCCTGTCCCGTATCCCACGTTCTTGTTGATTTTGACACAAACTCAGCTGAGGAGATTTGATCATTACTGTAAGCGAAACGACAAGATCAAAGCGTCGGGTGTCATTGAAATCTCAACATGAGATACAGGCTCGTATATAAATGTTTTATTATTTGTTTTAATAAGTCCTTTTCAACAAGGTAAATGGGAGAAAAAAATAAGAGGTACGTAATTATTGTGCTAAAAATAACGTAAAAGAAACGTCTGAACACTTTTATTTTTTCAGCTTTTACGAGTAAAAGATTCACTCAAAAGAAAAACAATCCATAATGTTTATCTTAGTGCTTTAGTTGGCTCTAGTTTAGACGTAACTTTTATTTTAAATGAAAGGGAACAAAAATATTTCACGATTTTTTTCAAATAGTTTTATATTAGCGTCTGTTCGTTTCTCTTTCAAATATCGAAAGAAGGTTCCACAGCCAGACATCATCATCATTAGCATCATAATCAGACCACATAAAAAGGCTTCCCTCATTAATATATTATTTTGTAAACAATGATGAAATGAGAACAAATTTGTATGACAGACTTTGCAAAAAAAATTTCCGAAAGTAATTAAGAACTATATAATTGTCAGTTAAATGAACCCATTTGATCGACCAGACATTCTTTCCACATTCCAAAAAACAAACGACTTAACTTAACCTAACCTAACCTAATCCAAACCACAATAATTTGTCAGTTAAATGTCACGTCGAGAGAGTGACTTTGGTCCGGTATACACTACATCCCACCAAACACTATCTTTACTATTACTCCAGTAGTTGGATGGGTGACCGTACTCCGCGTAAAGCTGTAATAAGTCCCCCTCCGTCAAGTGACCTTTGCCGTTACGAAGGTTAAACAATCCAAAGCATCATCGTATCGACAAATGTGCTGTAGCTGAGGTTAGTTCAGTTAGGTTAAGTTTGGGTAACAAGAGTGTTTATAGAAATGTGTCGAGATACAATTTGGGAAAAAAGTTCGTCTAGAAACATAAAATTCCTCAAAAACCGAAAAAACCAATAATGGTTAAGTTTTGTTTTTTAAATTTTATTTTTGTCACCGAAAGGAAAAACACTTTTATCAATTAGTAATTTTTTATACTTTTCAGAAATTTTATAGTCGAATTTTTTTCTCAAAATTAGTACATTGACCCAGAAAATAAATAATTTAATAATAAATTAATTAAATTTACTTGTTTTTATATTATTTAATTTGCATTTCACATTTAATTAATTCCATCTCTCAATTCTTTCTGTAGAGTCTTGTTGTTTTTTTTTGTTGTTTTTTTAACCTATGTCCCATTTTAGATGCCAAAACTATTTATGATTTGATATAAACTTTGTTAATTGCGAATGAAAACCGTAAATATAAATTAATGTAAATATTATCAAGTTTTTTAATATATTTGTAATAATATAAATTTCTCTTCGTAAAGATCATATA
Organism: Bathynomus jamesi; assembly: GCA_023014485.1. NCBI lineage: Eukaryota > Metazoa > Arthropoda > Malacostraca > Isopoda > Cirolanidae > Bathynomus > Bathynomus jamesi. The sequence goes on along the minus strand of JAJOZX010003699.1, from coordinate 160,661 downwards.
TTAAGACAAGTGACTGGTTGTTTTTAGGCGAACAACGTTGGTGATAGAACGAGTGTTGATTTTTGTGATTATCTTGAGTGAAAATCTCGGCGAAATGAAATTACTGCGAGTGGATGGGGGTCGGGAAAGAGATTTTGGGTTTTAAACTACGTGTAGGACTACGTCTTGGCCGTCTTCGGGAGCCTTTAAAATTATTATTCTTACCATTTGCTATTGAATAATAGGTAAATTTATCTCGCTTTTTGCTTTGCTCTTGTAATCTGTTGACGTCGTTAGTATCGGTGACAGTGACTGTATAAGCCCCGTGCTCATCCCACTAAATGATTAGACAACAACAGTGCTTAACTTGTAAAAAAAAAAAAAGTGATGGAACGCTAGTGAGCCAGAGGCAGAGGCTGCGAGGCAGCTGACCGAGCCCGCGCAACGGGCGAAGCGCACAGTAGCGCCGTGGCCCGGAAGGGCACGGAGCGCGGGGAGGTTGCAGGAGGTAGTATTTCTTCCTGCTGGGCGGGAGGGGTCCCCCCAAAAAATTTTCTGTCAGGGTGCTTCTGGATGCTATTTCATGGCGCTGTTTCATTTAAGAGACCTCATCCAATGTTTTCATACACTTAGTATGTATGAAATATATTTATTTTAGGTATTCACTTAACATTCCTCTTTATGATCAATTTCACAACTTAATAAACCTCAAGAACAAAAAAATAACATGCTCCGACTATTAGTCGGTAAATATTTTCAGCGAGACAATCGGTGTAAGAAATACTTTATACAAAAAGAAATGACAGGCCAAATATAAGTGCCGGCGGAACGCCGTTCCTGCATTCCGACACAAATTAACCACTGGGTAACGGCTAACATCATTCGCAATATTCCCTACCTAATAAGGCAGAGACAGAGCTTGAGACTGAAGTATATACTTTATAAGACTGATGACCAGCTAATCCAAGTCGTAGCCCTTTTCGTAAAGGAAGAACACCGCACACCTCTGAGACTCTCACAGTGGCTGTGTAAGTTTGAACACGTGACCTTCACATTCGCGTCTACCGGACGACTCCATGCAGCACGTTTTAACACACTGGGCCATGAGAGCTCTCACAATATGGACAAAATCCTTAAGAACTGTTGAATTAAAAGTAGAGCATATTGTTAAGCTACAGTATAGATGTTTCGAATATATATATACAGGGCTATTCAAATTGATTCATCCGATTTCAACTGAGAATACGTCCGTACCTATCAACCGTGCATCAACTGTGCATACACCACATGAAAGAGGAAATCTCCGAGTTTTACAAGATCACCGCGAGAGGGCTCCAAAGTCACGCCGTGGCCTAGCCTAGCAACAAACAGTCAGTGTGAAAATGGAGTCCGCACAGCAGAAGGCGTTTTGTGTTGCAGTTTTCGAGCTGTAAATCGACCCCTAGGTCGCCGGATCTTACACCGTGCGACTTCTTCCTTTGGGGGTACGTTAAGGATAATATGTACGTGCCACCGTTGCCCACATCTTTGGATGAGCTCCGAACTCGCATTGTTACTGCCGTAGAGTCAGTGACAACGGACATGCTGGAGCGAGTATGGGAGGAATTCGACTATCGTGTCGACGTTGCTCGTGTAACTAGGGGAAGTCACATAGAGCATTTATGAGGTGAGAGACAAAATTTGGACAGTTTTTCTTTTGGTTGATGTATCACAAATCACACTGTATTTGTAACATTAAAAAATATTCTCATTTGAAATCAGGTGAATCATTTTAAATAGCCCTGTATATATATATATATATATATATATATATATATATATATATATATATATATATATCCCCCTCCCCGCGGGCGGTCTTTCTGGGGTGGATCGCCCGCGGGCTCCTGCCTCCATGTGGCGAGGGGGGTCAGCCGCGGCTGGGGGCCCTGCCGGGTTGCGAAGTAGACTTTTAACATACCCTGCTATCCTACAGCCCCCTCTTTCCTGTCTTCCCCTCTTCCTTGCCCCCTCTGTTTTTTTTCTGCTTTCTCTTCTCACTTCGCGCGCCCCGTGGGCTGCTGGGGCTGGTCGCTGGGGGTCTCGCTCCCATGGCCGGGGCCGGACTAAGTTGGCTGGTAGGGTGCCCGGGCCTGGGACCCTGGGAGGCCTTGGTCTTTGCTGCCGGCGGGGGAGAACTCTCGATGCTGCAAGGGCCCCTTTTGAAACGGGGGTACCCGCATGGGACGAGGCACCCACCCCCCGCCGGCGTGCGCTTGGTCCCCTTGGGCCCCGTGTAATCGGTTCCCCGCGGCCCCGGGCGCGAAACAACAACAAAATTTTTTGTATGGAAACAGTTACAAATCTAATGGACCTCGTTGACGACCCGGCTTGTGCATATGACCTCCCTCTGACTACCTCTTTGGACCGTGGGTCTGGTAAGGGCAGTCGGCAGTCCTCGCCCACCCCGTCTGCTCTTCTTGCCGACACCTCCTCTCCCTCTCTTCCCCAGGCTCGTGGCGCCGCTGCCCGACCCCCGCCAGTAGCGGATGGACCTGCAGTGGACCCCCCGACCCCTGGATCCCCCCATATTCCACGTCCCGATAGGGACCCACCTGCTTTTTCGCCCTCAGGTGGGAAGCCCGCGGCCCCGGTCGCCTCCCACTCCGGTCTGGCCTCATCGCCCCCGGCCCCCTCGGCCCCTGGGGGACGTGGGACCCGACGTCGCCGTCCGCCTTTTTCGTCTTCCCGCCCCCTCGAAGTTCCGGTGGTGTTTGGCCAGACGGCTTCACTCGGCCTTAGGACGATGGACAAGTTCCTCGTCCTCCGCCCCTCCTCCTCCAAGCCCCTCCCCACTAACCACGAACGCCTCTTTCGAGCGATCCATGGGAAGACGGGGACGGCGCGTTTTGACCTTCGGCCTCAGAGGGATGGCTCCATTTTGATAAGGTCGCGTTCCTCTGCCGAAACCTCCTCTCTGCTCGCTATCCCCGATGTCCTGGGCTGCGGGATCACGGTGACTCCCCACCCCCGCCTCAATCAGTGCCAGGGCACGATCTACGCTGCTCGTCTTCTACCCATCCCGGTGGAGGACCTCCAGACTGACCTCGCCTCCCAGGGTGTGGTGAGAATATACCGTTTTCCCGACAGATCGCGATCCCCATCCGTCCCTTCTCCTCGCCTTCTCCTTACTTTTGACTCACTGGTGCCCCCCGTTTCGGTATTCTGGGGCTTTGGTGAGAGACGAGCATGCGAATTCTCGGTTCGGCCATACGTGCCAGAACCTACGCGCTGTTTTCAGTGCAATAGGTTTGGCCACGTGAGCAGTTCCTGCCGTCAGCCGGCCCCGTTGTGTGTCCGCTGCGGCGGCCCTCCTCACCCCTTGCCCTGTACTGCTCCGCCTTCCTGCACCAACTGTCATGGACCGCACCCTGCTTCATCCCGCTCTTGCCCGTCCTTCCTCTTTGAGAGGGAGGTTCGGGCCCTCTGCTCATCAGAATTTCTCAGCGCTCGGGAGGCGCGGGACCGGTTGCGTGGCCGCGAGGCCCGGCGTGGTACCTCGTACGCCGAGGCTCTCCGTCCCCGGCCGCCGCCGGCCCAGACCCCGTCCTCACCGGCGGTTCCCGACGCGCCTCCACCCACCGTGTCCGCTACTCCCTGTCTATCCTCTGCCGCCCAGCGGATTCCCGCCGCGGCTCCCTGTACTACCAGCGCGTCCCCACGTGCTCCCTCCGCGAACGCCGATGCTTCGTCGGCAACCCCCCCTGCCCCTTCTACGCCCTCTCCACCGGCGCTTTCGGCCACCCCCATTCCAGACCGTGACCCACCGTCACCCATGCGGGCCGCACGACGGAGGGGAACGGGCCGCAAGCGCCGCGCCAATAGTGACCCCGAAAGGTTCGAGGCCATAGGCCTCGCATCACCTTCCTCTCCCAGACACAAACGCCCCCTTCGCCCTACCATCCCGGTGTCCTCACCGTCCCCGCTGCGCAACCGTTATGGACGCTCCCCCCTGGGGTCCCCGACGACCCTCGTGGTGGGGGGGAGATACATCCCTCACCGGTTCGGTCGATGGACCCACTGGAGGGGGAACTCGCCCGCCTGGTCGGCGTGGGTGGGATGTGCACGCCCCCGCGCGTGACCTGACCCACCTCTCTCCTTGACCTGCCTATGCATCCGGGTGAGGTATCCTTGTCCACTCCCCCTTGTAGTCCAGCCTCCCCTGCACCTCCGGTGAAGGGAGGGACCTTCTGGATACCCCTCACGTCCCCTTCTCTGCATCGCTCTCCCCCGGGCGTCCGGGTGACTCCTCTTCAGGAGGATTTGCCGGCGTCAGGTTCCACATCGCCCCCCCTTCGGGGTGACCCTCGCCTTCGCCCACGTTCGGCGTCCCCCATTGGGCCCCGGGGCTTTCCAATCCCCTTGTTAATCTCGGGCCGCCCGATCGGCCCACCCACCCCATAACCATCCGTTTCGCAGACTTTCCTACCCCTCCATATACTTCGCTCCTGCAGTGGAACATCCGCGGGCTCCTGGTAGGCCTCGAGAGTCTCTCTTCTCTCCTGGCCTCCAGGTGTCCGGCGTGTTTCTGCCTTCAGGAGACGATACTGGGCTCCCGTTCCCTCCCTCGAGTGTCCGGCTACTGCGGGCTCCCTTCCCCGCCTCTCGATGGGGCGGGTAGGGGGGCTCCGCGGTCTTCGTGCACCGCTCCGTCCCTTTCCGCCCCCTCCCGCTCCGTACTGTCTTGCAAGCTGTGGCCGTGCGCCTTTCTTTGTGGCGTCAGCTCACGGTCTGCTCTCTTTACCTCTCCCCTAACGTACGCCCTCCACCCGATTCTCTCCGTGACCTAATTCTGCAGCTTCCTCGCCCTTTCCTGCTTCTCGGGGACTTCAACAGTCGGGACCCGGCCTGGGGGGACGTTTGCTCCACCTTTCTCTCCGGGACCCTTCTCTCCCTTATGGACGAGCTAGAGTTCACCTTTCTGAACGATGGCTCCCCAACCTGCCTCACTCGGCCCATGACAGTTTCACCTGTATTGATCTTTCCCTGGTTTCCCTCGATATCGTGACGGAGTTCACCTGGGAGGTCCTGCCGGATTCTTCCGGCAGTGACCATTTCCCTGTGTGTCTTACCCCAACCCGTCTCCTCCCCCCCACCTCTGTCCGCCCGAGCGAAATGGGCCTCATACACGAGGTGCACGGCGATCTCGCCGTCATTCCTGCCTTTCCCTCCGTTAGTGAGGCCCTCGCCTTTCTCGAAAGCAAGATCCTCTCGGCTGCCACCAGTTGCATCCCCCGTACCTCAGGCTCCCCCAGGCCGCGCGTCCCATGGTGGACCCCCAGAGTGCTCCCGTGCCGTTCAGGAGCGGCGCCGTGCTGGCCGTCGCTTCTACCGGACCCGCCAGCGGAGCATAAGATGGCGTTTCAGCGCCTGAAGGCAGTGGCCCGTCGGGTCTTGAAACTAGCCCGGCGTACCTCCTGGCGGAGTTACGTGTCCGGGATCTCCTCCTCGACCGCCCCCTCGACTGTTTGGCGCAAGGTGCGTAGCTTTGAGGGGACCCGTGTCCCCCCTCGACCCCCGGTGCTTCGGGTCGGGGACGACGAGTTCGTGTCCGATCCGGAGGCCGTCGCGAACGCACTCGCGGCGCACTTCGCAGCCATCTCCGGTTCCGATTCCCCCCACTCCCGTCGCGACCCACCGGAATTTCCACCTCATAGGGATGACCCCTATAATCACCTCTTCCACATGACAGAGCTTCGGGAGGCCCTCCGCCCCCGGCCCCGATAATATCCCCTATGACTTGTTACGGCACCTCCACCCCTCTGCTCTCAGCTTTCTACTGGACCTCTATAACCGGATTTGGTTGGAGGGTTCATTTCCGGACCGGTGGCGTGAGTCATCGTCGTCCCCATCCCGAAGCCCGATAAAGACCCCTCACTCCCGTCGAACTATCGCCCCATTTCCCTAACATGCTGTGCCTGCAAGGTGATGGAGGCGATGGTCGCCTCGCGGCTGTCCTTTACCTTGGAGGCGAGTGACCAGTACCCTGCTACCCAGGCTGGTTTCCGGCGCTTCCGGTCTACCACCGACCCCTCCTTCTCCTTAGCCATGACGTGCAGGAGGCTTTCTCCCGGCGTCAATTTGTACTCGCCGTCTTTTTCGACCTCCAGAAGGCCTACGATACTACCCGGCGGAGCGCGGTCTTCGACTGCTTACGCTCCCTGGGTTTCGTAGGCTTTTCCCTTCCTTTATTTATAACTTCTTGTCCGCCCGTTCTTTCCGCGTCCGCATCGGTTCTACCCTCTCTGACCGCTTTCCGTTGGAGGAGGGTGTCCCTCAGGGTAGTGTCCTTAGCGTCTTGTGTTTCTCACTCGTGATGAACACAGTCGCTACGGTCCTGCCTACATCCGTTCGTAGCTCCCTCTATGCCGATGACCTGGCTATCTATTGCTCTGGCCGCCTCCCGTCTTTGGCTGAACGTCGACTCCAGCTAGCCATCAACGCGGTGGTTCGCTGGGCGTCCTCGGTTGGCTATGCTTTCTCACCCTCTAAGTCTTCCAGTATGCTTTTCCGTCCTCGGCGCCTCCGTCTGTCGCATACCTTCGCCCTTACCCTTGCCGGCATCCTCTTCCCCTCGTCCCATCCGTTAGATTCCTGGGTATGACCCTCGACGGATTTTTCGGTTGGGTTCCACACCTTAGGCGGTTGCGGCAAACATCTCGCCGCACCCTCTCCCTTTTGGGTCATCTGTCCCACACGACCTGGGGGGCGGACAGGCGTACTCTGCTGCGCCTGTACACCTCCCTGGTGCAATCCCGTGTCGACTACGGCTGTGTGGTCTACAGCTCCGCCTCCTCTCCGGCACTCCGTATGCTGGATCCTCTTCTCCACCGTGGCCTTCGCCTGGCGTCGGGTGCCTTCCGCTCGTCCCCTGTCGCTAGTCTTCAGGTGGACTGTGGACACCCCCCCCTGCCCCTTCGCCGGGGCCTTCTCATGGCGAAGTGTTACCTTCGCATCTGCCGCCTTCCGAGTCCCTACTCTTCTCCGCGATCTCCCAGGCGCTACCCCGGCCTGACACGTGGCATTTCGCTGCCCCTCTGGCCGAGATTTTCTCGTCCCTGGGGATCCCCCCACCCTCTATTCTGCCGTTCTCCTTCGATCTGTCGCCCCCCTGGCGGACCACCCCTATCTGCCGTTGCCAGGCGCTCCGTGGCCTGCGTAAGGAGTCTCTCCTGCCGTCCTCCGGTCTTCTTTTCTGGCCCATCTTCCCGTCCATTCGGACGACGTTCCCGTCTACACCGACGGCTCGCGCTCCCCTGCAGGTGTCGCGGCCGCCGTCTTCTCTCCGTCATTGTCACCTACCTCCCGGGGTATCCCCCTGCCGGTTCAGGCCTCCATCTTTTCCGCGGAGCTCTTTGCCCTTCTGGAAGCCCTCCGTCTGGTATCGGGTTGTTCGCGGTCCTCCTGTACCATTTTTTCGGACTCGCTGAGCGCCCTCCAGGCGCTCGAGCGCTATGATTCCCCGGACCCCCTCGTACGCCTTATTCAACAGGAGTACTATGTCCTGCACACCGTTCACCGGATCCGGGTCACCTTCTGCTGGGTTCCTGCCCATGTTGGTGTTTCCGGTAATGAGGCGGCGGACCGCATAGCCCGGTCCGCCGCCTCGCTGCCTCCCCTCCCCCGCCCGCTCCCCTTCTCAGACTATGTGCAGGTCTTTCGTTCCTTTTACGACCGCATGTGGCAACAGTCCTGGGACGATGCCACCGGAAATAAACTATGGTCCATCCGCCCCCGTCTGTCATATTGGGTGTCCTCTTTCCACCGCTCCAGACACAAAGAGGTCGTCCTTGCGCGGCTTCGCATCGGCCATACGCGCCTCACGCACGGCTATCTTATGTTCCGGCAGGAGGCTCCTCGTTGCGCCTCCTGCCAGTCGCCCCTCACCGTCTCTCACATCCTTGTGGAATGCCCACCCTGTCGTCAGTACGTCGTCGCGCCTTCCCGTTCCTTTCTGATTTCCCCCTCCCCGAACGTTTACGCCTTATGCTCGCTGAGAGCCCTCTCTTCTCGCTTGACCGTCTTTCCTCTTCCTCTCCCAATCTCGCATCCTATCTGAGCTTTAGGTGACTTCTCACCTGTAGTCCGCTGTTCTCCCTTTTCTAGTGCCTTTTCTCCGTCTCCGTTTCTCTTTCTCGTATTCCGCCTCGCCATGATATCCGCTACCATATAGCGGGAAGTGGCGGTAAACGCCCCAATACAAAAAAAAAAAATATATATATATCAAAACTATTGACTTCTCCTTAGGGAAACGGAGCTTACAGATGAAAAGAAGAATCAACACAACGGCAAACATTTTCATTTATTTGTACATCAGACGTTTCGACAAATCTTTTGTCATCATCAGTGAGTTAAGTCTTAAAACCTTAAAACAAAATTGAAAAGTGAAAGTTACATCAATACAATATTAAAACCATTAAAATTAAAACCTTAAAGCAAAATGAAAATTGCATCAATACAAAATTAAAATCATTTAAATTTCATCACTATAAAAACTAAAATTAAATTAAATTTCATCACTATAAAAACTAAAATTAAATTACCTCAATAGGTAAATACACAATGTTTACATCCACCTCCATACTTGGCAAAGTCTAAGGAATACTGGATGGTCAGAGGATTAGAAAGGATATGTCTGTGAAAAACGGTTGGTTAGTTAAAAGAGTTGTAATTTGTAGGATGAGCTATTATTATTAAGGGAGGGTTTGTTTCTATAGATGTACAAAGATTCTAAAATTCGGAGTTCTGTGGTTATTGGATCTAGTTAAAATTTCAAACTGAGTTTTGTGAAGGGGATGGTCGTTTTCATTACTATGGTTTCTAATTGCGGATTGTGGAGGGCTACTGAGGGGACGGTTGGTACGGACTGACAAGCCCAAATGTTGAGAAAGGCGCACCTCCAGTTGGAGTTGAGTGCTGCCAATATACGCAGCCTTACAGCTGTCGCACGTGTATTTGTAAACAACATTGGGGCATACAGTTTTGGGGAATTCATCTTTGAACTTTAAAAAATTTGATAATTTAAGTGGGTTGACGAAGGCGAATCTAAAATTTATTTGGGGATAACTAGACTTGAGTAGTTTGGACAATTCACCTCGAATACGCAATGATAAATAACCATAAAAAGGTAATTTAATATATCTGGTTTCTTTTTGTACTGTAGTTATGGGGAGTTTAGTATCAAAAGTGTTATTTAAAAATTTCTTTAATTGGTTATCGAATAGATGAGAAGGGTAGTAATTGTTAATAAAGTACTGTTTTAAAAATTTAAATTCTTCGTTTACGAAAAGTAATCCGAACAAATACGGTAACTTTTTGTTAATAATGTTACTATAGCACTAATCTTATATTTATAAAACATACAACTTAAATAATTGGTTCCCAAGCCAGTAAAAGTTTGTTTCCGAAATAGTGAAGTATGGAACTTATTATGGGCCCGTTTAACTAAAACATCCAGGAAAGGTAAATTATTTGTTTCGTTTTCACACGTGTACTTAATATTACTATGTCGTTTATTAAGATAATCAAGAAAAAGTTTTACGTGTGAAGGAGGTTAAATATTAAGAAAGTGTCATCCACGTATCTTCTGTAATATATGGGTTTAAAACTACTAGGACAATTTTCCAACCAAATTTCTTCGTAATGGCAAAGAAATGCATTTGCAAGTGTTGGGCTTAACGGGGAACCCATAGCTACCGTATTTGTTCGGATTACTTTTCGGTAAACGAAGAATTTAAATTTTTAAAACAGTACTTTATTAACAATTACTACCCTTCTCATCTATTCGATAACCAATTAAAGAAATTTTTAAATAACACTTTTGATACTAAACTCCCCATAACTACAGTACAAAAAGAAACCAGATATATTAAATTACCTTTTTATGGTTATTTATCATTGCGTATTCGAGGTGAATTGTCCAAACTACTCAAGTCTAGTTATCCCCAAATAAATTTTAGATTCGCCTTCGTCAACCCACTTAAATTATCAAATTTTTTAAAGTTCAAAGATGAATTCCCCAAAACTGTATGCCCCAATGTTGTTTACAAATACACGTGCGACAGCTGTAAGGCTGCGTATATTGGCAGCACTCAACTCCAACTGGAGGTGCGCCTTTCTCAACATTTGGGCTTGTCAGTCCGTACCAACCGTCCCCTCAGTAGCCCTCCACAATCCGCAATTAGAAACCATAGTAATGAAAACGACCATCCCCTTCACAAAACTCAGTTTGAAATTTTAACTAGATCCAATAACCGTACAGAACTCCGAATTTTAGAATCTTTGTACATCTATAGAAACAAACCCTCCCTTAATAATAATAGCTCATCCTACAAATTACAACTCTTTTAAACTAACCAACCGTTTTTCACAGACATATCCTTTCTAATCCTCTGACCATCCAGTATTCCCTTAGACTTTGCCAAGTATGGAGGTGGATGTAAACATTGTGTATTTACCTATTGAGGTAATTTAATTTTAGTTTTTATAGTGATGAAATTTAATTTAATTTAGTTTTTATAGTGATGAAATTTAAATGATTTTAATTTTGTATTGATGCAATTTTCATTTTGCTTTAAGGTTTTAATTTTAATGGTTTTAATATTGTATTGATGTAACTTTCACTTTTCAATTTTGTTTTAAGGTTTTAAGACTTAACTCTCTGATGATGACAAAAGATTTGTCGAAACGTCTGATGTACAAATAAATGAAAATGTTTGCCGTTGTGTTGATTCTTCTTTTCATATTATATATATATATATATATAATTATATATATATATATATATATATATATATATGAGGTAATAATGACCGATGATGCCAAATTCGAGACACAAAATCAGATATCAATAAATGAAGCAAAAAGAGTCGCGGGACAGGTACTAAGAACGTTCAAAAGGAGAGAGAAGACAATAATGATTCCCTTGCTGAGAACTCTGATCATACCAACACTTGAATACTGCTCAGTTTTTACGTCCCCATATAAAAAGGAAGAAATCAATAAACTATTAGAAACGCAGACACATTTCACAGCCAAGATTGATGGCTGCAAAGAACTCAACTACTGGGAAAGACTACATAAACTAAATCTGTCCTGGAAAGAAGAAGAGAGGTATACCATAATGTACATATGGAAAATGATCGAAAAACTGGTACTAAACCCAATTACCATCCAAACATCGCTGGACAATAGAAAAGGCAGAATATGGTGTTCCCAAACTAAAGGCCCGACAAGGGACCTCCTCAACACTGACGGAAAATAGCTTGGTTGGCAGGGTGCCAAGACTTTTTAACCAGCTTCCTTAGTAAGGACCTCAGAAACGTTACAGGGGGTCAAAGTTGAAGTCAAGAGAAGACTAGATGCCTGGCTCAAGACGGTACCAGATGAGGTGGGTGTACCTGGCTGTGTGTGGTGGAGCGCAAGAGAGCAACTCTCTCCTCCACCAAGCCAGGCCTAGAGGTGGGGTCACCAGCTTGACCTTCGTGTGAAGAGAGACCGACGCACGAACCGCAACGAGGTTAACGAGGTATATATGGATCACTTGGAGATCTTCCCCTCCCCGCAGTGTGTCCACCTGAAGAAACTCCACCCCACTCCGCTCCACCTGGAGATACTCCCCCCCCCCCAACTTTAATACTTTAGAATGTATACTATCAGAGTTTTTTTAAATGATTTAGTATTTTAGGTATTTAAAATCATTTAAAATTATATATATATTATATATATATAATTATATATATATATAAAATACTAGGTGAGGTACCCGGCGTTGCCCGAGCTAATTGAATGCCCGATTGTGTCATAAGATATCCCCCAAAACTCCCTCACCCCCCTTTATGCAACTTGGGGTCTAACCCCCTCCCCATTACCCCCACCCCCACCCTTCCCTCATTACTGCCCGGGATAAATTTCACAAACAGACAGGCTAAACTACAGAAAAGAACGCAGCCGTGAAAATTTTGAGCTTCACATTGTGTCAAGATTTCTGAATCTGATCAGATATCTCCCAAAACCCCCCTGACCAAATAATAATTGAACTCCCAATTACTGTCGGTTCAGTTATTTGGTCAATAAAACTATATAGGAAAGAACACAGTCATGAAAATCTTGAGCTTCACATTGCCGCCCGTAATACAAACAGACAGGCTGACCGACTCTGTGTTGACATTCTTCATCCCATAAGAGGTTCACGTGCCAAATTTGGTAGCTCTAGGTCAAACGGTTTGCGCTTGCATAAAGGACAGACAGACAGAAAGGCGAAAATATATAATAGATTATATTGTATACGGTACTTACTTTAGGTGAGTTTGAACGACGGTTCAGGAGCGACCTACGGTCGACCCCTCTGCATCATCCCGCCTCATTTGCGGTATTTGGTGAAGGAGGGAATTGCTGTCTGATCTCCTGCCCTCGTAGCCAGCCACGCATGGCTGGTCAGGACTTTGCGCAGGAATCTGTCCAGCTGGTTCTTGAAGATATTCAGGTCGGTGTGCTGGAGATTCCTCACTTCTTTAGACCGGACATTGAAAAGCTTTGGGCCTCTTATTCTGAGGGTATTTTCCATCCTCGTTTTCATGACCCCTTGTCCCACCGCTGCTGGGACCGTACAAAATCTGCTTGTTCTCTCAATCCAGTTTGTTTCTATTTCATTTCTAAGGTTAGGGACAGAGCCCTCAAGTATTTTCCATAGGTATATTATTGTGTACCGCTCGTGTCTTCTTTCCAGAGAGTAGAGTTTCAGGGATTGTAGTCGAGACCAGTAGTCTTCACCTTCCGTTAGCTCTATCTTAGATGTAAAAATCCTTTGTATAGCTTCAATGTTCGCAGTGTCTCGTTTTCTGTATGGGCTTGTGAGTACTGAGAAATACTCACTTATTGGTAGAACTACTCTCTTCCATAATTTGAGCATGCTCTCTGAATTCTGCATCCGACGACATTATTACTCCAAGATCCCTGACTTGTGGATTTGGTGTATTCTGTTTGGCTTGCGGAGTTTTGTACCCTTTTTTCTGTAGCTCCTTGTTATTATCATATCTTAGAAGTTGGAATTTTTCTTCGTTGAACTTCATATTGTTGTCCTCTGCCCACTGGAATAATGTTTCAATGTCATTTTGTAATTTTCTTATGTCACCTTCGTTCAATATTTCCTTGCATATCTTTGTGTCATCTGCGAAACATGATACAATGCTGTCATTGATATCTGTATCAATATCTGCAATCATTATTATGAACAGCAAGGGAGCCAGTAATGTCCCTTGTGGGACAGAGCTCTCAACTTCCGAGACTTCCGATTTGACTCCATTTACCACCACTCTTTGTGTTCTTTGCGTCAAAAAATTAAATATCCATCTTCCCAGCTTTCCAGCAATTCCTGTATTAAGTTTATGTGCTATAATTCCATGGTCACATTTATCGAAGGCTTTAGCAAAGTCAGTATAGATTACAGCTATGTTTTGTTCTCGTCACAGCGTTTCCAATATTTTCTCTTGGTGGTCTAATAGCTGCGACAGGCGTGATCTTCCAGCCCTGAAACCATGTTGATTTGGGTTGTATAAGTTCTTTTCTTGTAGGTAGTAGGTAGTTTCGCTTCTAATTATGTTCAAAGCACTTCATGAGGTGGGAGCTCCTGGCCAATAATTCCTGGGCACTGCTGTTACCACCTTTGAATAAGGGGCAATGTTCGCGTTCTTTAATGGCAGTAGAATTTGTCCTGTGTTGAGTGATTTCCTCCATAGTAAGTATAGCAGTTTGGCAATACTCCCTTTACACACACACACACACACACACACACACACAACACACACACACACAGAGGATATAGGATCACCTGAAGATCCTCCCCAGTGTCCAAGTGAACGCACCTGAAGATTATTCCCCCAGCCCGATCCACCTGAAGATCTCCCCCCCCCCCGCTCTACCTGGGGGTAAGATCTTCAGGTGATTTGTATATATATATATATATATATATATATATATATATAATGATGAATAAAACCACGAAGAAAAGGAAACACAGAATGGTGCTCAAGCGCTTTCGTCTAATGACATCCTCAGGAACACTGAAGTACATAAAGAGTTACAGCCTATATATAGGTTACAGAAAAAAAAAAAAATATATATATAATAAACGAGAATTAAATATAAAAATTAAACATTAAAGGATTGTGGGAGGAGCATACAAATTTGTCAGGAAAACTACCAATTTTTAGCACAAGATTAAATGAATTGTTTCCAACCAATGTTAAAAAAAAAAAAATACAAATTTATACTGGAAATCTGCCCAGGTTTTAGCACTCTGCCCTTCTTGTTTAAGTTCGATATATATAAAAATAAATTGAAAAATAAAAGTTATTAGAGTAGCGTACAAGTTTACCAAAGATTTAGCGTTCTACCCTTCTTATCTAAATCTGTTCTGAAGGAATTCAAACCAACAGGATTGAGTTGAAAAAGACCTTTGCTTATGTTGAAGTTATTTGTAAGTTGGATAATGGCAGATTCAAGAATATTTCTATTAACAATGTTGCTAGAGTGAAATAAAACTGAAGCATTATTCCAATCAATACAGTGGGATCACACTAACAAATGGACAAAAAGGGCACTGGACGACTGTCATGTTCTAACGGAATATTGATGCTGTTTATACGTGTGTGCAAATCTTTTCCCGTCTAACCTATGTAAAAGGAATCACATTGTTTACAACCAATAATTCAGGCATTATCTATAAAATTGGTTGTAAACAATGCGATTCCTTTTACATAGGTTAGACGGGAAAGGATTTGCACACACGTATAAACAGCATCAATATTCCGTTAGAACAGGACAGTCGTCCAGTGCCCTTTTTGTCCATTTGTTAGAGTTATCCCACTGTATTGATTGGAATAATGCTTCAGTTTTATTTCACTCTAGCAACATTGTTAATAGAAATATTCTTGAATCTGCCATTATCCAACTTACAAATAACTTCAACATAAGCAAAGGTCTTTTTCAACTCAATCCTGTTGGTTTGAATTCCTTCAGAACAGATTTAGATAAGAAGGGTAGAACGCTAAATCTTTGGTAAACTTGTACGCTACTCTAATAACTTTTATTTTTCAATTTATTTTTATATACAGGGTGTACATAAAGTCAGGATCTATTTTTGTGAAATAATTATTCTTTTCAGAAGCCCTTAAAATGAATACAGAAGAGCGTGTGGCAATAGTAATTTGGCGAATCGAGGGAAAGAAATACAATGACATCAGAGAGAATTTTAGAAGGAGATTTCATAAGCCGGGGCCAATAGACAAGACAATACGAAAATTGGTGAACAAATTTAAACGAACGGGATCTGTAAATGATCAAGCAAGATCAGGACGACCGTGTATGTCAGATCTTACCGTGAATGCAGTACGTGGAATTATCACTGAGGGGCCACGTACGTCCGTTCGTGCTGCATCACACAGACTCGGCCTCCCAACGTCATCTGTGCACAAAATTCTGAAAGTTAATTTGCACAAGAAAAGCTATCATTTGCAGGTTTTACATGATTTACATGAAGATTTCCCTCGACGAAGTCGTGTGTGTGCTGATCTCGTAGAACAAATCTGGAGTGATAATTTAATGGACAACATTCTCTTTAGTGATGAAGCCACTTTCCATACGTGTGGAAAAGTAAATCGCCATAACTGTCGAATTTGGGCAGATGAAAGACCGAATGATTTCGTCCAAAATTGGGAGAGAGACTCACCTAAAGTTAATGTCTGGATGGGTTTAACAAAATCTAAGGTTTATGGTCCTTTTTTCTTTGCTGAAGCTACAGTTACGGGGCTTATTTATCTGGACATGTTGCAGCAATTCCTTGAACCTCAGCTGATTGGGGATAGGATTGTTAGTACCGTCGTCTATCAACATGATGGTGCTCCTTGTCACTATGCCAAAATTGTTCAGGATTATCTAAATGGACGTTTTCCAAATCGCTGGATCGGACGCGGAAGCAACAGACCTTGGCCAGCGAGATCACTAGATTTAACCCTTTAGATTTCTTTGCATGGGGCTTTATCGAATCGCACGTCTATCAGACGAAGATTACGAGTCTTGAAAACTTACGTACACGTATACGAACTGCTGCAGATAACATAACCCCGCAAATGCTCCAGAATGTGTTTAGAAATGCTGCGGAACGATTTGAGCTGTGCAGGGATACTGATGGGCGTCACGTCGAATCCTACTCTTAATTATTTAATAAATGTTACCACTTTATCATTTTATGATTGAATTCCATATAATTTCCAAGTGCTTCACAAAAATAGATCCTGACTTTATGTACACCCTGTATATCGAACTTAAACAAGAAGGGCAGAGTGCTAAAACCTGGGCAGATTTCCAGTATAATTTTTTTTTTTTCCTATAACATTGGTTGGAAGCAATTCATTTAATCTTGTGCTAAAAATCGGTAGTTTTTCCTTACAAATTTGTATGCTCCTCCCACAATCCTTTAATGTTTAATTTTTATTTTTAATTCTCCGTTTATTGTATGTATATATATATATAATTTTTTTTTTTTCTGTAACCTATATATAGGCTGTAACTCTCTATGTACTTCAGTGTTCCTGAGGATGTCATTAGACGAAAGCGCTTGAGCACCATTCTGTGTTTCCTTTCCTTCGTGGTTTTATTCATCATAAATATTTTTCACGCGTTACTTTCGTGAAATAATTTTCATATATATATATATATATATATATTTATTGCGAAATGGCCAATATGCCGGCCGTTTGCAAAGTGGCCTGGCATTTAATGCCATTATGCAAAAAGGCCGGGTTTTTTGGCCCCTTTGCAAAAAGGTCGTAATATATATATATATATATATATATTATATATATATATATAATTTTCAGAAATCTAAGGCCATGACCTTAGCAGAAATGCCCATTACCCACGGACAATTT
The DNA here is from genome assembly GCA_023014485.1 of Bathynomus jamesi. Lineage (NCBI taxonomy): Eukaryota > Metazoa > Arthropoda > Malacostraca > Isopoda > Cirolanidae > Bathynomus > Bathynomus jamesi. The sequence goes on along the minus strand of JAJOZX010003699.1, from coordinate 143,715 downwards.
GTCTAACTTGATTCTTTGCTACCCCTGTTATGGCACAGCATGACACCTCTCTCTATTTTGGTCTCATTGATGGCATTTTGCCTGCCTGAATTAGTCAGCCAACTATATCTAAATTAACAGTGTGAAGTATCATAATTTGATTTTAATTATTTTTTTAATTTATCCACTTAAAAAGATATACTAAATTTCTGTTCGACCAGAATGGATTTTTAAAAAAAATTATTTTGTATATTTTAATGTTCGAACGTCAAACGTAAAATCTGTTATTTTTTCTTCCGTAAGAGCATACGTTCTTCGAATGCGATTGGAACATTTCATCGCTTTCCCCTTTTTCCCGAAAAGGATATGGATGCTCGGTTAACTAGAAAACAAAAAAAATTACTAAGCGGTGATATTTTGTTTTCCTTTTGATATTTTATTCTTTTTGGTGACAGGAATAAAGAAATTTCAAGAACAAAACCCAGTTATTACTGATTTAGTAGTTTTTTATGAATTTTGGATTTTTTTTCTTGTTTCAGAAACTACCATTTGTTCCAATGTCTGGAAACGCTGATCCGTTAAGCAGGCGTAATTCATCGCATCTACTTCAGTGTATCCTGACTATCAGAACTGATGGAAAACGGATGTAAAATTATTTTGACGTGATAATAAATAACATATTCGAAAGAAAGACTCCAGTTTATTTCCTTTTATACGTACGTGATTGTGAAATCCGAAAAAAGAAAACCATTGTACGAAATTATAAGTTCGTTCGCGAACGGTTCATTCACCTTTCCTCACGTTATCACTCCAAGTAAAAAAAAAAAAAAAAGATGTAATTTGGGTAAATATAGTTTTCGTTTCTACCTTCAAAGTCTCTCTTAAATCTATGACACGTTTTTAGGGTTTTCATATTTCGCTCTCATTTTTGGTACGTACTTTTACGGAATTGACGTAAAAAGAGAACGGTTCCAGTCTTATCAGACTTGTTATTAATGCATAATAATAATAATACGGTTAATCCTAACTTGTTAGTTTTTGTCGGGTACAATTTTTATCCCTTATGAAAACTGTTTAAGTAGTTTACTTTTTTCCGTTTGAAGACTTTAAAACGTTTATAGATATTTTAGGTATTTTAGCGGATGAAAGTTTTTAGCCTTTTACGTGACCAGTTTTCTCTATTTTGTACTTCAACAAATCATCTCTATTTTGTAGTTGTAATTATTTTAATTACAATTTAGATTTGATTATATATTCATTCGAAAGATAAACTAATAATTAGTATAAAATTGGTTTGCTAAAGGAAAGCATAAGACGAGACGCCAAATTGTACAATCTCGTAGCTAAGTGGGCAGACATTACGGGTGAGACAACTTCTGGCATCAGTTCAGCTGAAGGCACTTGGCTGTAGGGCCAGAGGCACACAGTGAAACACCCTCGTATTTTCACGTACCTTGGGCAAGTGCTGCATTAATTGTTTGCTCTCGGAGAAACATTTTTGGTTAGTGAAGTGTTCAAAATGTTATTAAATGTAGAAATAACTACAAATACGTAGAAAGTAAAGCCTCTCGCGGCGTTCTGTTGAGTTTGTGTGTGGGCAGAACGACTGTTGTGTTACTAAGGGAAATTTTAGTTCATTTATCACTATAAAACTCAATCTTATTTTACACCTTTTATTATAATGTAAAAAGAAATAATTCAGTTTTGAAGTGGAATAGCAAATTATTATAATTATTAGGTCTATCATTTGAAAAAATACATCCCTACGGAGTTTTCAATATATTGATAAAGTTTTAGAAATTATTTTTGAAATTTCCTGTCAGTTGAAAAAAAAAAAAAAAGTTGGAAGCGTGTCACGTGATTCATTATTTCAGGAATTTTTTTTTTGTGAGACCGGCAGCAATCTATTGGCGTTATTTCTGATTCAGTGCGTAATGGGAGCTCGTGAAAGGACTTTTTCGACACATTTTTATAGTATTTGCATTGAATGAATAACACCGAATATCTAATTTGCCACTCGAAGTATTCCAAGTAAATAGAGAAAGTCGTTTTTTTTATTTTTATAGAGGGAAAAACTAGAAGCTTAACGGTAATACCTCAAAATGATTTGAAAACTGATGAGGGCAGTGACCCAAGTGTCAAAAAATAATCTCAATGAGATTATAGCAAATATTTATAGTATTTTCGTATGATTTAATTTTAAAGGAAACTCAATATTTATTGAAAAGTTAAAACGTGGCTGAAATATGGTTTACTTTAACACAATGGCATCAGTATTCATTTATAATTTTTATGAAACTTTCTTTTTTTATTTACTCAGAAGCGTCTTCGATAGAATTTTTTTTTTCAGTTTGATGTTAATCAATAATAATAATAATAGTCATTTAGGTACCTTCCCAAAACCATTTTATTTCGACCCTTTTAAGTATAACGTAGAGAACCGTATCGATCACGAAGTTGTGATAGCTATGCCAAAAATGCTAAAATTATCCTCAGAAATTATCAGAATAAATGCATAAATAAACCAAACCGAAAAGGTATTCATTTTATTAAACGTTGACACGAAATGCAAAGATGACTCGTTTTAACAGAACAAAGAATAAATACCTGTGAGCTGTGGCAAAGCAAATTATTATAAATAACTTATTTTTGACTGTGCCTTAAAATAATTCATTTTCAGCAACTGTGGGTTTTTTCGGGGTGGGGGGGTTCTGTTAAAAGGATCTTAGTTTTGCCTAGTTACGATTTGAAAAAGAACCGATAATTATTTCTTTTTAGAAATGTTAAAAGAATTACTCTCATTACATACGGCTTTTAAAGATAGCAAGAACAGTATAAGAATTTAAGCTAAAGTTGGTGAAGTTGGCAACACTCTCCTCACCAGTTAAGCTCCCCCATTTCCTCATGACGAAAATAACTTTGTCAGTATATATATATATATATATATATATATATATATATATATATATACATGTACAGGGTGGGCGGAAAGTAGCTCCCTATTTTGGATTGGTAAAAAAATACGTATATTATCCATTTATTTCAGAAAAAATAATATGAAAAGGTAGGCATACATGGTAGGTTTTCTGTAAAATTCAATGTGGGCTCCAACTCTTTCCACCAGCTTCTGGAGCCGCCCAGGAATGGCGTCCACTGACTTTAGCAGGAACTCCGGCGGGATGGAGGACATGACTTCCCGAATTCGGTCCTCCAGTTCTTCCAATGTCCTCGGTTTGGTGCGGTAGACTTCTTCCTTTACCCACCCCCACTACTGGGCAGGAGAGGATCCCATGGTTACCGCTGAAAAACGGCAGAATCGGTTCAGTGTAACGGTGTGGTGTGGTATGACCTCAGATCAGGTTGTGGGCCCGTTCCTTCTGCGCAACACCATGAATGCTGAGCGGTACCTTGCTATGTTGCGAAACGAGGTCTGGCCGGTTGTCAGCACATGGGAGAACATCGACGATCTGATATTTATGCAAGATGGCGCCCCTCCGCACTTCGCTCTTGTTGTCCGTGAGTGGCTGGATGCCCACTTCCCTGGGCGTTGGATGTGTCGTCGTGGTCCACATCAATGGCCAGCCAGGAGCCCCGACTTGACACCGTGCGACTTCTTTCTTTGGGGGTGGGTAAAGGAAGAAGTCTACTACCGCACCAAACCGAGGACATTGGAAGAACTGGAGGACCGAATTCGGGAAGTCATGTCCTCCATCCCGCCGGAGTTCCTGCTAAAGTCAGTGGACGCCATTCCTGGGCGGCTCCAGAAGCTGGTGGAAAGAGTTGGAGCCCACATTGAATTTTAGAGAAAACCTACCATGTATGCCTACCTTTTCATATTATTTCTTCTGAAATAAATTGATAATATACGTATTTTTTTACCAATCCAAAATAGGGAGCTACATTCCGCCCACCCTGTATATATATATAATATATATATATATATATTATATATATATATATATATATATATATATATATATATATATATATTAGTGGCGCTCATAAATATTCGAAGAGAGAAATATCTTTTGTACTATGCATAGGATAGTTTGGAAAATGTAACAAATTAAAAAAATTAGTTTAACTCCAACATATAATGTAAAATATCAAAGAATTTGAGAGAATGAAAAGAGAATTAAAATGCAAAAGTTTTCGTACATTTACTTGCAATTATCTTGTTGAAAATTTTGGTAGTTTTTTTTTTTTCGTCCAGTGATAAAAAAAAAAATTATTTTTTTTTTTATAAAAACCTTTGAAGCTATTTTTATTTTGGTTTTTAAATATAAAGAACATGACTGGGGTGTTACCGAGAGTAATAGTTGTACCTGTAATTCGCTGTTACAGTTAAATACGGCACCTCAGGTTGATTAACATAATCATCTTTTTTGGCACTGTGCCAGGTTGACAACTTCCCAGTAAATACCTGTACTGGGGAGTCTGTTTTCCTTCAGTAAAACGTTTGAAGTATTGATTTATCATTCAGTCTGTGTTTGTAAGCTTTGCTAACTGGTCAAATGACAAATGTGATAAGTTTACATCCGCAGAAACTGTAGTCCTTTAAATAATTTCAGGGTGGGACCATTTTGGGAGAGCCAGAGCGAGTGGAAGATTTGGGGTGTTCTCAGGTGCCTTATCAGCTCTTCCTCGAGTATATTTTTGGGTTAGGAGAATCTTCGTACAAGTAAGTTAATCAAATTTTTGCAAAGTTACTCCAAGCTGTCATTTTCCAAATGTTTAGCCGTCAAATTTGATTTTTAAGCATAGGTGTTGAAAAATGATATTTTTAGGCAAAAATAATTAATTGAATGAGACTGAAATATAATTGCTGACAAGGCTTCGATAATATTTTTTCTATGACAGATTTTGTTTATATTAATATACAAGTTGATGGAATAAACATTTATATATTGATGTACCTTGCCTGACATTTATTTCTCATACTTAATATCTATTTATCTGTGCATATAGGTTTGTATTGTATATTTTTTTTTAAAATAAGCAATGGTTGTGGGAAGATTTTTTTGCCAATGTCCATTCACACCCGTTTTACACTCGCTGGACTTGGTTTTTAGGCTGTCACACTTGGATAGAAGCAGCCCGTTGGAGCTTTTCAAAAGTGTTGCAGGAGTTTTAACCGCAACTTTATACATACATACATACATACATGCATTATTATTAGAATCTTTTTGCCCCAAAATGAGTTGAGCATGATACTTAAACAATAGGCCTAAGTATGCAAAATGGTTAAAACCTATTGTGGTTCTAACCATCCTTTGAAATACCCCAGATTTGGAGTATTTTATCTTAATAAAAAGACTGGAATAATACCTTCAATTAAGGATATGTCATGTAGATAATACGAAGGTTCTCTGTTTAGGGGGGGGGATTCGTTTTCTCCACTCTATTAATAATACTTGTGCTAGGAATATCAGCTTTACATATTTTACAAGCCTTATATCTGTAACTAATTTTATGATTATACAAAACTAAAAGATTTTACCATTATTGTTCTCAGATGATCAATACCAGTGTAACTTACTTTTCCTCTATTTTCACTCTCAAAGACATATTCCAGTAACCACTTCTTGGGTAGATGCGCTGATGCCAGTTTTTTTCTTTCTGAACCATAAAAGTTAAATTCTTTCAGTTTTTTCTGCTTTTACCATCCACATACGCCAACAAACCTTTTCTCTGCTGCAACCATCATCATTGTTGACCAGACGAGCTAGCTGCCACTCATTTCTGTGTGGAACTTTCTCCAGCCACACTTTATCATATAAAGAAATATAGACTATACGTCCTCTTAATAGATACGACTTTCGTGGTATAACATTTTGGTCTCCCCTCATTTTAGACCTGGCGCCTACGACCTTTTGAAACACAACTGCAACAATTTTTCCGAAGAAGTTTCGGAGTTTCTCTGTGGAAGAGGTATCCCAAAAAGTATTCTTACGCTCCCCGACGAAGTATTAAATACGTAGGTGTCCATTTATGTATGCTATTTTGTTTCTGTTTTAATTAAAAGAATAACAGTGTCTTTTTTAACTGACCTTACCTCGATTTTTTTTTTTTTTTTTTTTTTTTGCGATACATTTTGTCTCCAGAACTTGAACAATGGAGACAAAGGAAGTCTGAATTAAGATTACTCACTTATTTGTCTTTGTCTTCATTATGAGTTAGTTTATTTGACAAGCCCTCAGCATGAGCATTATGAAAGTTCTCAAATTTAATCTTTTTCTGGAAGTTAATGCGTCAGCTAAATATAAACTTAATCACTATTGTCAAATAAAATGTAGCGATGTTCGAAACTGTTAACGATCAAAATCAATAGATATGAAGAGGCTGTCAGTCAACATAATTAAGTTCTTCTTTTTTAAACATTTAACTCAGTTTTTTAGAAGATTCAGTAATTTAGATCTGAAATTATTAATACTTTTTAATGAAACTTTTGTAGCCATTAATATGTAATGCTTAACGTGCGTATCATAAACCCGCCACTAATGGAAATTCGCTTTCTTTGTACCATTAGACCCCTTGGTCAAGTTCTTGGTCCAGTTCTTGGTCCCATGTTGTCAAGCCTCCAAGTCACATCGCATGACCCCGTCTCACAACTCCCTCGAAGGAATTAGTCTAACCTTAGCTTAGAACTTTGTTTTCGTGTGGTCTTTTATTGCCCTAACAACCATCCTTCGTGTTACCTCATGAGTTTTATTAACATTTTGTAACACCGAGTAATAAAATATATTTTTGAGGATAGTTTATTTAAATTTCATCCGAAGATTATGATAGTCTCCGAACCCATATTACTTTATAAATCTTAAAAATATTTTTAAAATGCTTCCACTATGAATATGGCTACAGACATAGATGCCTAAAAGTAGGGGTATAGATACTCAAGCATAATAATTTATATTTTATTATGTATTAAGTATACTGTGTGTGTGTATATATGTATATATATGTGTATATATATATATATATATATATATATCGCATTATTTTTCAATTAAAATTAACGTACAATTATTAATTTATATGGGGTCACGTCATTGACCACGTCGCAGTACTGCTTCCCGTTAGATCAGCGAGGTTAATCGACGTTGGGTCTGTTCAATAGTTAAATTTGTGACCTTTCTATACGTTCAAATGGTGTACGTAGGAACCTGTAAATGGTTCGGATCGCGCGTAAAGCTATCATAGGTTCCCTCCTTCATGTGACCTTTGCCGTTACTAAGAAAGTTTAATAATTATTTGTTATTAATATATGAAAATTACCAAAGACTTTACTTTGTTAATATGAACATTTAAAAAAAATATATTAAATAATTTAGTTTTATTTATTTATTTATACTCTTTTCATACTTGAAGGTTTGTGTTGTTTTCAAATGCTAATTTTAATTTAAAAGTCCATTTTGGAATTCGGTGCAAATTGTAATATACATTTTACACGTAAATATACTGAAAATTGTACGTAATACAATATTGAAATTTTTATATAACAGTCATTTCAAAGTGTGTTAATTCTCAAATCTTTGTAGTATTTTATAATAAAGCAGTGTTCATTAACTGACCTTTCATCCTAATTTATAAATATTTCCCTCTCTACTCCGGATGCAGGGGAGGTAGTTTCGTAGTAGTAGTTCGCTCAGAAACAAAATTCCTGAAAAAACAAATTATTAATTGGTAATAATTGGGCTTCGTTTTTGGAACCCACCCACCCACCCACCCAAAAATGAATAAAATATCTAAAGTAAAACAGACTATTACGAATTAGTAATTTTGGCTAATATTCAGTTTCAGGGACACCAAATCTTGGTGATCCGCCCACTTCTTACTTCGGGCCAATCAGGGTAACTTTTACATCTGCGTTAGGTTACAGTAGGTTAAGTGGTGGTTCTAGGTTGGTTGGTTATTTACTACGTCACAAACTTTCGGCCATTCAGAGGTCCAAAAAAACTGGTCCCCCCAGAACTTGATATTTTAGGTCTCGAAAATAAAATATCAATTAGGTTACATCATGTATCACTTGAGCATTTTGAAAGAATTTTTTTTTTTTTTAATCAATTGCCAAAATTCAAATTTTTACCACGACAATATTTGTACGCCATCTTTGTCTGAATTGATATAGGAGGTGGTGTGTTCAAAAAGTTCCCGAACTGGTTATGCTGCGCGCGCATCACATGACACGCAATACATGTTGTAGTATGACTCAGTCTGTGACCAAAGACGGTTACCGTTTGTTGATATATTTTGTTCACTCGATATTTACTGTTTTGTAAAGTCATTTTGTGTGTTTTGTCGCATTTTGTGCATTTGAATAATGGCTACTGTTAAAGAAAATCGTGTGTGCATAAAATTTTGCGTTAAGCCGGGCAAGACTGCTTCTGAAACCCATGCCATGGTGAAAACAGCATTTGGCAATGACGCCTTAAGTCGGACAACCACTTTTGAGTGGCACATGCGCTCTAAGGAAGGCCGAACGTCGATGGAGGACGATGCAAGGGTGGGGACCTTCCATTTCAAGAATTGATGACGCTTGTGCTCGTGAAATGATTCGAGGGAACCGTAGACTGACATTCGGGGAAGTCGCAGACGAAATGGACATTTTGATAGGATCATACCACACGATACTTGGAGAGAATTTTGGGATGTGTCGTGTGTCAGCCAAATTTGTGCCACGACTCTTGACTGCCGAGCAGAAAGAGCAACGTGGTGGTGTCTCAAGACCTCCTTCAACGTGCCAATCTTGATGAAAATTTTCTCAGAAACATCGTTACGGGTGACGAGACGTGAGGGTACCGGTGACGTTAAAACAAAACGGCAGTCATCGCAATGGAAGTGCGCGACAGTAGCCATTATTCAAATGCACAAACTGCGACAAAACACGCAAAATGACTTCACAAAACAGTAAATATCGAGAGAACAAAATACGATATCAACAAGTGGTAACCGTCTTTGGGCACAGACTGAATCACACTACAACATGCGTCACGTGATGCGCGCGCAGCATAACTAGTTCGGGAACTTTTTGGACACGCCTCTAATATGTTAGTTAGAGGCAGAGTGAACACAAAAACTAGTAAAAAAAAATTTTGTTTATGTTCACAAAATATGTGTAATTCTTAGATTCATAAGAACATCTAGAAGATTTGCGTGACTGGCAATTACATTTCATTAATTTGAAGATAGTCTGGTGCAGATTGCATGTCCGATTGCAATAAAACTGGTTGTAGAATCTTGGTCTTCATCCAGATCAGTTTCTTGTTGTTGTTATTATTGTTGTTGTTTTCTGAAATTCTTTGAATTATATTACTGCTATTTCATGGAAATGTTCGTTTCTTAATTAGTTTTAATTCTTTACCTATACATTAACGATGGTATGGTGTCACGTGACCATATTGCCTTAATATGGGGTAAAATTAAGACCATTTTTCTCAAGGCTTCTTTTATCACTACAGTTGAGCTGCTCTAAAACATTTTCTCTAAGTGGGATCAATTTAATTTAAAATACTTAACTCTCTCTCACCCAGAGTATCACTTTATTCTGCTTTGGTCGAAGCCAGGCGATTTTACTTAATTTTAGAAAATACCCCTGGGCATTAAGAAAGGTCACTTGACAGCAACAAATTGATATGAGGGGGGGTATCTTAAAATGTAAAGTACCAAAAACCTGACACTTTTTTCCCCCCCTTTCTTAATTTTTATGTATAACATAAGGTAAGGTAATGTACTTTTATGAGTCTTATTGTGAATATATTTTGTTCATATTATTACATTCATAATAAACTAGAATGTCATCGAAGTTTAGAAGTTTGCTCTGTACCAGATTTATATAATTTGTATACATCCATTTCATTTCCAGTTAAAAAAAAATTTATATATTTTATCTATAATGAAAACTTTTTTACTTGATATTATTAACCACTGAAACTAATTTTGAGTCAATACTGAAAGCTTCAGAATAAATTTCAATCGAGCATTTTGAGTGATGATAATTTATTTATTGATAAATTATTATTTGTAAGTTTGTAATTTTGACTGACTGAATCTATTCGTTTAATGTAGAAAGTTTGTGATTTACTCTCCACACTATCATATAGAGACCTTGGCGAAACTCTTGCTCCCCTTGCCAAATCCTTGCAGTTAAAGGGTTCAGAAGCACGGAGTATTCCCTTCGGCGGTGCGGAAAACAGCATCAACTCCTACGTTCCGAGGGAAGTACCCAGTCACAGAGATGACCCTGAGCTAGACGAACTTAATTCTGCCATCGAAGAAGTTCGGTTAGTGACACAAATTTAATGTTGTATGTTGTTAACCTCAAACCATCATCTCGCTGACAGTATTTTCAGTTTTCAGTTTTTAGTTTTTACTTTGCAGAGTAGCGCATGATAAAGCGCTAGGCTCTTAGTCTGAAGGTTCTGGGTTCGAGTTTAGGCTGGAACTAAAGATTTGAGTGATTAAGGTGCTTTTCCGGAACCCACCTTTGGTGGGGTCGTGGTACCGATCCCAGGAAAAGCTACTGCAGGTACTCTGTCATAGGACCTTAAATGTTACAAAGGAAGCTGCTATTATTAAGTTCTTATATATATATATATATATATATATATATATATATATATACACACACACACGAGAAGTGATCAAAAAGTATCGATAATTTTATTGCTACGGACAAATGAATGCAAATAAGAAATAACTGTTTACATATGAGAGTCTTCCTGCCCTCTGGCGTCTGCAGTCTGAAGCAAAATCTGCTATCATGAGTCAGTAGTTGGTTGGAGCGCTTAAAAGGAGGGTGTGTTTTTGCAGTACGTATAAATCTCTGAAATGGAATAACGTGCGTTCGGAGACGAACGAAATAATTAAAACAGCTTTTGGAAATGATGCTCTCAGTGTAGCTAACGTTTACAAATGACACAAAAAGTTTAAAAATGGAGAAACATCGCTTGAAGACAAGGAACGCAGTGGCCGCCCTTCTACTTCTCGTACGGATGGAAATGTCCAACAGATTCGATTTCTGGTACAAGCAAATGTTTCTCCATTTTTAAACTTTTTGTGCCATTTGTAAACGTTAGCTACACTGCATCATTTCTAAAAGCTGTTTTAATCATTTCGTTCGTCTCCGAACGCGCGTTGTTCCATTTCAGAGATTTATACGTACTGCAAAAACACACCTTTTAAGCGCTCCAACCAACTACTGATTCATGGTAGCAGATTTTGCTTCAGACTGCAGACGCCAGAGGGCAAGAAGACTCACATACGTAAATGGTTATTTCTTATTTCCATTCATTTGTCCGTAGCAATAAAATTATCGATACTTTTTGATCACTCCTCGTATATATATATATATATATATATATATATATATATATATATATATATATATATATATATATATATATATATGTGTGTGTGTGTGTGTGGTTTGTTTTGTTTATCATTAAGAATTCACGTCGTCAGTCTTGAATCTCTCACCAACAAACCAAGCGGAGGAAATAGCGATTTTGACATGCTTTTAAAACTTTATAATTAGTTTTTTAACTAACGAGTGACTTTGGTTTTCAAAAATATATTAGTTAAAGGCCTTATCTTATGATAATAAATATAATCATTTTAATAATTACTTAAGTTCAAACGTACGAACAAGACCCAACCTCCAGCGTCGTCTTGGCGTTTTAAAAATTCATAGTTTTCGCCGTTTCCTAGCCAAACTACTTATTTCTTAGCTTAGGTCTCACATAAGGTTTTTCTCTATTAAATTTCCTGTCGATTGATACTCATTACATATTTCTACGTCAATTGCTTCCAATTATAGAGCTTATGAAACCTGGGCCTACGGTATGTTAGGCCCTCTCCAAAGCTAATTTATCGCAAATAAATTAGGCCTGGTGCTTCATTAAAGGTATTTTGCTTGATGGATATTAAAGTTTTTGACGTAAATGTTATGAAATATCCTAATTAGAGCGATTACTAAGCTCTCCAATTGACCCTTTTGAGAAAGCATATCAGAGTTGGCTGAAAGACTGGTCTCATATGGTAGGCCAAAGGACTATATTAGGCTTACCTTATTATTATTAGTATTGAAGGTTAAGCTAGGTTTGTGATGTTTAGTTGGAAGGGTTTATTTATTATCTAATTTTAACTCTCATGGTTCTTAACTTTAATGCAATATATACAGTACCCAAACTGAGAAGTTTGGCAAAAATTTACTAGAGTTGATACATCACTTGTTAAGCTAAAATTTTAGTTTTAGATCTGATTTTATCGCATTCTAGATTGATAATACTATCATATGGGGGTATTTGCATAACTTTCCTGTTTTCTACAGCATTTGACAGTCTACGAAAGTAGAAAAACAAAAACCATGATAATATCAGTTAAAAATTTCAGCCAGTGCAGTGCATTGGGCATAAGTAATTTTAGTTAAAACAGATAAAGCATAACCCAGACGGCAGAATCTACTCACATTTTCCAATGAGTCACGCAAGGATTCTTTTCATAATACTGTACTCGCATCAGACACGTCAGGCAAGAATTTTTACTGAAATTTGGAAGTTCCACTGTAAACCAGTCTTTTTTCAGTAGTTAGCATTGATTGGGCAGAAGTATTTTCTGTTCAGTCACTCTAGAACCAAATACCATTGACCGAATCTAACAATTGAAAAGTAAAGTTACCTCAAACTGTAAATTTATTTCAGACACAACACACTAATTCTCGAAAGTAGAAGGAATACACTGAACGAAAAGCTCTTGAGGAAGGAAAGAAAAGAGCGAAAAAAGGAAAAGAAGGAGAAAAAGAAGAAGAAAAATAGATCTTCGGTGGATATTGGAGAAGAAAGAGATAGTCGGAGGAGGAAGAAGAGAAGCGACAGCGTCCAGTCCGCGCCTGACCCCAAAGAGCCCTCTGCGGAGGGCCTCCAACGTAGGCGGTTCTCCGAACCCATTGACCTTCCTTTAGAAGGACCACGCCTTTCCCGTCTCCCCAGTTCTCCTAATCAACACCGTCCCCCACTACCCCCTTCCACCCCGAAGAAACCCCCACCACCCCCGAGTAACCAGTTGGAGTTATCCTCCAGTAGAGAGCATACTCTGTCACCTATCCCAAGCATCAGAATCACTCCTACGATGGACGGAGACGGGTCTGACATGCCTCCTCCTGAGGTGACGCCGCCCCCTATGGAAGCCCCTGAGCCCCCGCCCCGACAGGAGCCGGAGGAGGAGCTCGTGCCCGAAGTTCAACGAGAGCCGCCACTTGTGTTTAAAGAGGAAGTAGACGTGAGTAGTCGAGGTAGCTTTGGTCATGCTTGGTCTTCTTCCCTCTCACGCAGTCCATCCTTCCTCTCCTCATCTTCATCTGATGATGATGATGATGATGACTCCTCATTTTCCTCATCATCCTCATATTATTCATCTTCGTCTTCCTATTCATCCAGTTCTTCTTTTGTTTCCTCTTCCTCATCCAGCCAATCTATGCATGACTCTAACATCTCCGTTTTCACTAACAGCACTCCAGGAACTTCTCTGCCAGCTCCTGACTATACTTCACCTTTTGACTTAGACATCGAAAAAGGAGCTTACAATGATTTAGATAAAGATTCTTGCCTGAAGCTCGACAACCGAAACATTCTCCCATACCCAGGAGACGTTAGAAGTTCCTGTGAAGATGCTAACTTCTGTTCTAACACTTCTAACGATGGTGTGACAAAAAAAGAAAATAAAATTATGCCTCAGAACATAACAACAGACTGTCATTGGTTTTTAACAGAATTAGAAATCGATTCTGATACGCTTCGTAAAAAAAGTGGAATCTCTTCTGATTCAGACAAATCAGAGAAATATGTCTCAAATAAAGTATTTGTAAGGACAACAGAATCCTCGCCATCCGAAGCTCCTAATTCTGGCTCCTGTTATTTAGGGACATCGTTCAACGGTAACACTTCAGTCTCCCTTACCACGTCTCTAAATAGTCCTCTTGATTCCAATAATTTTAATTCGAAATTCTTCAAATTTTCTGACTTAAAGGAAATTGACACACCCTGCACGTCATCAGCTGTAATATCACTTCCATTTAAATCAGATGAAAATAATCCTTCTCGCACGTTTAAAATCGATTCACTGTCTCCATCATCGGATGAAAGAAGTTATTTTCATGATTGTTCCAATAATGTTCATAGTTACGTCAATGACCAAAACGCCTGTGACTCAAACAGTCATTTTGCCTCTTCTACACCTTACACTATCTCAACTTTCTTTCCAAATACAAGTTCATTATCAAATTCAGATATTAACCAACACTCTCATTTACGTAAGTATTTAAACTCTACAACTGATTGTTCACCCAACCCAAATTCTACGAATGTGCCCGTATATATGCTGCCCATAGCACCTAGACCATCAAATTTGCCTATTAGAAAGAAGTTTGAACAACCATCCGAAACTGCAAATTCAAACACTCCTCGTGGACAAATTTCGAAATTCTCAATCGGCACTCATTCTGAAAAGGATCCTAAAAAGGACAAAGCTGCTTCCTCTTGTGAAGTTGATTCTCCCGCAGTTGAATCTTCAGATAAAAATTGCAGCAGCCTGAACCATTATAACAATTTAAAGTCGTCTCACAAGCCTAAGTCGAAGTTTCTCCTTGATAAAGTAAAGTGTAGAGAAAAACCATTTATTCCAGAAGACCCACCGAGCATATCAATAGGTTCTTCCAGTTCGTCTAATTACTATTCTGGATCATTACGTACAGAAGGTACTCCTCCACCAGCTCCTAAACTTAAAATCAATGTTAATTCCAAGGCCACAGGAGAAGTATCTAATTCCTCTATTCCTCTTCCTTGGCATTCCTCTCCTTCAGGTATATCACACACATCAGTTTTTAAATTTCAGTCTCCAGTTTCATCACATGCAGCACGAAACAGCCGTAAAAAATCAAGTGAATCGGATTCAGACACTTTTTATACACCTGATTCAAATATTTCTCACATTGAATTTCCTATCTCAGATTCGTCTGTTAACTACAAATCATTGTCGGATTCGGAGAGTGGTATCAATATTTCAGAATCTCCTGATACCGAAACTTTTCACACGCCAAGTGACTGTTGCCCACCATTTCATTCTGACACTGACAGTTCAAAACACAATATGAATCCACTTGATTTTTCTACCTCAACTACATTACCTATGAACCTGAACTCTGAAGTGAATTCTACTCTCACTTTATCTGACAATCTTACTCCTTCCTCATCTAATTTAAGCTCGGTGAAAAATGACGATTCTTTTTCTGGAGTTAGTCCTTCTCGAAAGAGTTTACCTTCCACTTCCTCAGTTTTGGAAGAGAAAAATGTCGGGAACACATCTGAGTTATCAGAAAGTAACACCATTCATTCCTTTCAGACCAACTCAACGCCCCCTCTCTCGCCTATTTCTTCTTCCGTCTCTGAGAACGTCTCTCTACCTGACACGGATGAAAATATAGCTGATCTTTGTCCCCGTCTTCCTCCCTCTTACGAAGCAGCCATTTCCAACATCAATAAGACCTCAATCCTCTCACTGGAAAGTGAATCCTCTAATTCCTGTCAAACAGAAGATTCGAGCTTATCAAGGTCTTCTACTCAGTCTTCTGTTGATTCATCCATGTCCTTTGGATCGTCTTATTATACTCTCTATATTGTTGATCCTCTTTTCCGACCCAAAACTCCTGAGGACACATTGTGGTCTCCCGAAAGTTCCCCTCCTCCAGAAGACCTTTCACGAAGTTCCTCGACAACTTCCGTCAGTTCGTTTCGTACTATCACACCTGAACCAGAATATTTTGAAGAAAATACGCGCGCATTCCGAGCAATGCGTGGTTTATCATTGGGATCCTCAAACGAATCTCTTCTAACTTGTTTTTCTCGTTCTCGATCAGTTGGATCTACTTCCACGTTGCAAGAAGATTCGATGAATTCTTCAACGTTTTCCGACAGGGTAAAGGAAAGCCCTTCCCTTCCATGTGATAGAGTTGCCTCAGTTTCTTCGAAAACGGTCTTCCGCTCTCAACCCTCCTCTCCGAACGAAAGTCGAAATGTAATCTTAAACAGAACTACTTCTCTTGATTCCATGCATTCTATTTTACGAAAATATCCTGAAATTAAATCTCCTTTCGGGTCAATATCAACCTTTGCACTTGGATCCTGTTCTCCATCTCCCCCTCCCAATCTCACCCATGAGACGCCTGTCGATCGGCCTTCTTCCACAGACTCTCCCATCCTCTTTGGTTCACCTCATAGCTCCCAAGAATCCTTACTCCTCTTTCGACCTCTGCCTCGTTACTCTGCCAGCTCTATATCGCCTGAACCTGAGCCAGCCGTGCTCTGCTATCTTGGACCTGCGCGCCCATTTGAAAAGCCATTGACCTTCACCAACATCTTACGAGAGGTGGGTAGCCAATGGCGCCACCCTTTTGCTGCTCTAACATGTACACCAACCTACCCAGCTTTTATCCTACTAATATATAAATTACTTTTTTGTAACGACGGTACTTTGATGTTTATTAATATCAGTAAACATTCTATTTAATTCCCATTTTCTTTTGCTGAGAATTGCATATATGTTACAGACTGTCGCTGACTTCGATGGATTTGTTCACTATGTCGCAGAGATGCTTAGTACTGAAGAACAGAAGCACATGGAGGAGCTGAGAGCGTACGTCATTGAAGATGAAGGTTCGTGGGCGTTAGGAGAAGATTTCAATTCTCTTTTCGCTAGAATATTCCATGATCCTTCCATTCCAATGGATGCTCAACGACACCTTATTCGAATTATGGCCGCTGCTGCGTTAAAAGATGATGTCATTCTAATGCTTCATCAAGATCGAAAGGAGCACACAATAATGAACTTCGCAAATAAAGTCGAATCATTACCTCCAGAAATTCAAGAAGCCCTCGCTCTCTTTGTAAGTAATTCAGAAACACTCGTTAGTGTACACGATTGTCTTATAAAATTTCACATATTTTTGTTGTAAAACAGATCCAAATGTGAAGTTCAATATTTTTTATCCATTTTAGAAATATTTTGAATTGTTGTTGTATTTAAAAATTTCAGTTTCTTTTAATAGTTTATCAGAATTTATGATTCTCAATGAAATTTAGCCGTTAGGTAGTTTGTTTTTTATTTTTCTTTAAAGAATATTAGATTAGATTTCACTCACCAATCATATAACTTAAAAAAAACCAATAGTTTATATTTAAATACTAATTGAAGATACCAATTACTAAGTTATCTAATTCGTTTTAGTTCTGCAACATGTTTGAACATTTGAGTCCTTCTGAATGGTTGCTATACATTAGCGAATGGCCAGAAGGGACACAACAAATCAGCAATATCAGGGTCACTACGAAAGTTGCTGTGAATGCTCTTCTTCATGCAAATCCAAAGGTAAAAAAGGCAACCAGTTTTCCACTAATAATTTTTAGTGTACAATGGCAATGTTTTCTCATGAGGGAATTGTTATTCGAGCCTAAACATGGCGTATTTTGTGAACTACAGAGTGATCAACTTGTGTGCACTGCAAAGTTAACAAACTTTGCAGTGCACACTTTTAAGTTGATCACCCTGTATGTGACCTTAAACATCTCGTCTACTTTCCTTGATATTTTAACATTCACAAACTTTTTTTTTGCTTTTAAGGTTCAAGAATACGGGACGTCGCTTATGTACAATTTAGGTACGAAAGAAGTTAAAACTGTGGTATTTGATGACGTAGCTCCCGAGTTAGCTATGGCAATTCTTCAATATTTTGGAAGCAACCCACCCGAAGAATATGTTTGGAGAGTTATGACAGCTCTCTGCAGGTAATAAACAATTGCGGAACTACGTAGTAGCCTAATTATAGTTTATGAAGAATTAATAATTCTAAATTTTACATTATTATTCAGTTGCAGTGAAATTATTGAATTCCTCTTATTAATTGCTAATATATGTAGAAACATTTGTCACTTTACGTTTATTTCAGGTTTTGCTACGCTTCTTCCGAAGTGCCTGCTTTGATCAAAATGATCGGTCCCGATCCCAATTCATTCAAAGGAATGAGCGAAAGGATAGATATTGTCTTAGAAGAAGTCAACGGAAAACTGAGTCGAGTCAGGCAGTATTAAGGGATTTTCTTTTAAATACATCATCTGATACGTATCTAGTCATTATTTTTTAACGACAAAAGCTGGCAAAGAAATAATGAAAATAAGTAACAGTAATTATGACCCCCCCCCCCCCCCCCCCCCCCCCCCCCCCCCCCCCCCCCCCCCCCCCCCCCCCCCCCCCCCCCCCCCCCCCCCCCTCCTTGCTACGCAAAATGAAATTTATAAATCTGGCTTTTGTATTCACTTTAGATGTAGACTAGTTTTTAATAAATTTTAATAAGTTTTGTATACTCTATATTATTTATTACATATTATTCTACATATTTATTTGAATTTAAAGTTTTGTACTTATCTGTAAATTAGTAACGTAACTGATTTTTACTTTTTCTGCAATAGATTTGGATTAGAAATTGGTTAGTTTAAGTCTGTAAAATTTTAATTTTTCCCGTTAAAATGTGTAGAATATAACGAAAAAAATTATAAAAATGTATCAATTTGAGTTGCACGCTTTCTTATGCCTCATTGCTTCTGCAATTTTTTCTGTATATTTATTTAGTTCAGTATATATAAAATATGTATGCATGATATATATATATATATATATATATTGTATTTCAAATCTTCAAATCTCTCAACTCAATTATATATTTTAAATCTAGTCAAATGATTTAGGATGTATTAAGTCTCAACACTCGGATAGATTTATATAAATTATAGTTGCTCAATGTATACCTGTAAAAGGTTAAAATGTCGAAAAGTTGTTAAATTTTTTATTATTTTCTAAATCTTGGATTTTAAAAATAATGAGCCATCATCAATGCTTATTTATCTTTTGTTATTTTTAAATATTTTAATTTTTTAAGTCTGTCACTGCACTTTAAAGCAATGGAAATGATGCTTTCATTATAAATAAACTTTCAGTTACTTCTCACGGATGCTTAACCTCCGAATAGACTTGAGCATATCTGCTTTTGGCAAAGGGGTAATAGGAACTAATAAGGACACCATTATAGTACAGAAATGATCTCGAAACCAACGTAGTGTAAAAGACTGAAATAGTCATTTACTACCACTAAACCAGCGTGCTTCGATTCAATTTCCTCGAGTTCGGAATATTACTTCAATATTATTGTGTTTTGGAATTAATGGAGAATTTGTGCCTCAAGCTTTAAAACCTGGATTCTGAATCAGTCTTTGTCTTAATATCATCTCTATAAAAAAGTCTACATAAATGTAAAATTTTATTCCAAACAAAAAATTACGAAATATTTTCAGATGAATAGATTTAATTTAAAGTTTAAAATTTATAGATCTTTATATGACGTGGGAATGGGGATGTGCCGATTAAAATGAAGGTAACTGGTAATCGCTAAAGGCCACTTTCACAATCGGTACTGGCCGCCTTGTATTTCACATTTTGGCTATTTTTTAAACTACAAATATTTTGGTTACATTTATGAATTAATAAAGTAAATGTACAATTTTATATTACGTAAAATATTTTTTTTGCTTCCCCCCCCCCCCCTCCCCCAACTTCTTTTTCTAATTAAACATACATTTACATATAAAACTTAAATACACAACTATTTAAAATATAATTTTAAAACATCTATTTCTGGTTATAAATTTTTCAAATTGTTACGTTTACCACTGAACAAACATTGCTTCTGAAAGTCTATCATATACATCAGTTCATGCAGTATAACTGCAATCAAACACCTTGAAAGTAAGTTGGATAGTTTGGAAAGAGTGTGGCATATACATAAATCAGTCAGAGCGTCAGAAATTGGTACGGCTCTCAGGCCAGACGAATGCAGCCCATTGTGCAAACTCCTGAATTATATTACCATCACCATCGGGAGTCGAACTCCCGACCTCAGTGTCTTCACTTCGGTTACAAAGAAACGGCGTTACCCACTGAGCTACAGGAAGCGAATGAAGGATATAACCTAATATGTAGTGCAATATACTTGCAGTTGACAATAAATTCGCATTGCTACAATGCATAGGGTCTATTATAATATATTCTTCCTTCACGTTCAAAACGGAACTCCATATTTAGTCAAAAGTGTTTGTAAATAAATGTACATAATTAGACAAGTAAAAGAAAAAAAATTCCACTACGTGGATTTCCTTATAAAAATCAGGAAATAATTTTACGTTAAAATTAAAAATTTATAATTAAAACAAAATAGACTACAGACAATTTCATTTATAGTTACATAACTATTCTTTTAGCAGTGTAAACATTTGAAAATAGCTATTAATACTTTATTTTTTCTTGGTTAAAATTAAAGATCTAAAAAAAGAACAGAAGTAACAACTTTAAAAAAAAAAAATGTTCACATATTCAGGTCACTGAAAAACCGAACATATATAGTATATATATATACCATCGGTTCCAATAATTAGTATACACTGGGCTGTAAGGTAGGTGTGGCTCAATGTATTTCGACTACTGGAACTGAAGGTACAAATGGGTACAAATAAATAATAATAAGTAGTAATAAGTCAATTATTACAAACCAATTAGTCTCGAATAAGTAAAAAAATCATTCTTCATGTCGGCACATCCCTAAAATACAAATATTTAAAACAATCTATTCCAAAATTTAAATGGAAATATTTCTTGGAGGAATAATACTTAATGATCGTTGAGACCAATGACTGTTCTGAAGTAAATAAGGGTAACAAACAACCACCAATGAATACTCCCTTCGACTACGATACGCTACTAAATGCATTTAATTCTTTCGATCGAAATACTGACAATTTTATATGATATGGTCAATCAAAATACATTCACGCAGTTACTTAATCCCAGTACGTAATAAAACGGGAAAGAACTAATAAACATGATTTTGTTTGGACTCCCAATCGTTAAAGCATAAGAAAGGAAGGAATAGCAGTGCTTCACCGGCGCTTCGACTGCCGAGGTCATATCGCGCCGAAACTAAACTAGAGAGAGAACGCAAGGAAATGGTAAGAGGGGAACACGAGAGAAAGCACTAGGAATAGTGAAGAGAAGAAGAAATTATACCGGAGTCACACTAAATAGAGATCAGGAGGCGAATCTGACGGAGAAAGAAGTGTGTGTGTCCTTCGGTACAGGCGTAGAGTCGCTCAACGAAAGAGCAAGAGGAGCCTGAAGGGAAAAAAAGGAGGAATTGGTGGCGAGCAACGGCAGAGTCAGGACAGAGTAAATGTGAAACGGAGAGACGAGTGCCGTAAGGACATAGGGGGGGCAAGATCCCCCGTCATAAGATGGCCATGCATGAGACGAATATGACCAATACGCAAGCGCACCAGAATGGTCTCAAAACGTCGATCACGCTGACAGGAGGAAAGCCACTGACGAATCGAGAGCTTCAAGGCCCTCGGGAAATTCCCGGACACATCCTCCCATTGGCGTTGCCACCGGCAGAGGAGTACATCCTGGGAAACCCACGCAAAGTACGACGCTGGGAGCAGTATATTGTGGTCGAAAGGCAGGGAGAACACCTCCCTCGCCGCAGCGTCCGCGCGTTCGTTGCCCGGAACAATGACGTGGGAAGGTACCCAACAAAAGGCGACCTATTTACGGCGTGATGAAAAGAGAACAAGCCAGTCCTGGATCTGTCGCACCACTGAGTGCGGGGAGACAAAAGAGGACAGGGCCTCAAGGGCACTTACGGGAGTCTGATTAAATAACAAAAGACGTAGAGGAGTGTTGAGAGAAATCGAAGGGCCAAGAGAATAGCCGAGAGCTCCGCCATGAAGATGAAAGCCCTGGGGAAGAGGGATAGTGATTTAATCACCGACGGGAAGGCTACCGCGCAACCCATTCCAAGTGGCGAGGCGAGCCAGAGCCGTCAGTGAACACGGGGATAAAATCAGAATGGGAAGAGGAATGAGATAAACAATTGTCGGAGGGTGGAGGAAAGAGCAGATACGGAGGGGAGGAAGGGTCCACGGGGGGGGGGTAGAGGTGGTGTTCAAGTATAAATATGAATTTTTTGTTATGAAAACGCGTCACTGACCATGATAAACCTACAATACAACAAAATAACAATTACAATAACAAATTAATAATTACCTAGAAATAACATCCTATCGCAAATTAAGACCTGAAAAAAAGAAACCATCCAAATGAGTCAAAATCGAAGAAATAGGTTTACATATTTCAACTATTTTCAAACTATTTTTGGGCGACAATTCAATAGAAAGTACAGCAAATATCTGTGCAAAGAATACCAGGCCAAAAACTGTGCAGTAGAAGCGTAACCCTTTCAAAACATTAATTTTAAATGCTGCAAACACTTACAGAGAGATTAACAGGAATCAAAATGTCAGATTTAAACAAGATGAGGTGCCATTCAATTAAATTAAGTCACTTTCTAATAAGAATTATGTAAATACAAAACTTATTTTTAGTTTTTATCCATTATCCATCGTATAAATTACTTTAAAAATATATACAAATAAAGCCACGCATGTTCAAGATGTTCAAAGATATTATCGTGTAATATTTTACATACAGTTAAGTTCCTCCGGCAATAAATTATACTTTACCAAAAAATGTATATATATATTGGTATTAAAATGTTTTCACTGAATTTATTTGACGACAATACATGCGCTTTTAAAAGGAAATAAAAACTGGTGCAAGCAATGTCCAAATGGTTTCAATAACGATCAAATATAAAGAAAAAATGGTACAGTAAATTCAGTATGAGTGAAAACCAAAGTAGTGCCATATTATCATGTGACAGCAACGTCACACAAAACTTTTTTCGAATATATCCATTCCTACTTCAATATTATATTTCCTTTCAAAGGTTCTTTAAGAACTGAAACAAAACAGTTTCCATTCTTGAGAGAGACTCAATTCTAAGTCTACAGGCATTTCCTTTGCTCGCTCTCCTCCTTCACATGAGCGCTTTGTCTCTTCGAAGGTTCTTTCTCCAGCGTTTATAAGGCTCTCATTGTTCACGGGATAAGGGCTAGTAGAGCCTAGTTTATCACAGCGATCTTAAGCGTCACGCATCAAGCGTTTCTATGACGACGATGTAACACGCTCCTCTCCTCAAAAGGTCCCAACTCAAGCTTGTTTCCTTCCTCAGTCTCTGCTGGCACACACAAAATGCCGCACCTAATTCAACTGACCTCAACATCGTCTCGTGTCACTCCTTTAACTTAAAGAACTCTAAAATCATTCCCGTCTCTCTTACAATTCGTTAATCACCAACTTAGATACTGCACATTTGTCCTTTTGTAATCAACGTCAATCTCAGCAATTCACGCTCAATTCTTATTACATTTTTTATTCAGGTTTGTAACGTTATTCACTAACATTTCTTTTTTGGTCTTTAAATTAAAAAAAAAGAAAATCATGAATCCTATCACTCTCCTTTCAATCATTCATTTGGTGATCCCTCAAACAATCTAAGTACTGTATATATTACATATGAAACCTGAGATGATTTGAATAACTTCAAAAGATAAATAAATAGGAATAGCTTCACAAAAATTGAACTTTTTAGTTTTAGAAACTATTTATCGTGTACAAGAATAAAAAATATTTCATTTAAAGCACTATATCATTTCCAATCATTCATTTATTATTAAAAATATGAACACAAATACCATCTAAATATAATTTTCAATAAATAATTTTAAGGTAGTCTAGAAATGCTACGCGTATTCAATTTGTAAATGCGCATAAATTAATGATAAAACCCTAAACTTTAAAGAATATTTCAATAAAATGAATTATTTATAAAAACTAGTTAAAATTAATAAAAATTAAATAATATAAACAATAAATAATGTATAATATAGGGAAATTATAACTCCAAGTACTGGGCTTAATTTGATATTAAAAACTATTTATAAACCTAAATTAAAAAAATTTCTTTCAAGTGTATATATATGTATATATGTATAATGTATATATATGTATATATATGTATATATATATATATATATATATATATATATATATATATATATAACTTTGCTCGTCTTTAAAAGGGAAACTTATTATAATAAACTTAAATAAATTAAGGGAGGGGGGAATCTTATAAATGAAATACAAATAATCTTATGATGGACCCTTCAAGTGGAATAAGAGGAGTACAATCGATTCGAAAAATCTTCTCGTAAATTCGCGTTTCTTATCGATAAATATTGGTAAGAAACGGAGTCTCAAGATAGGACTCTTTGAAACGATTGCGTATTAAAGCCCATTTGAGCAGCTCAGGTTTGAATAAAATTTTGAAAAAGTCCCCTAACGCACGTGAATCTTTGATATTAATAAATTATTTACTCCATATTATTATCTAATCACTTAATGGATGGAGTAAAATTCTGAAATCAAAAAAAAAAAAAAAAAGAGTAATTTAAAATTTCTTATACTGATTTTAATTCTGTAAAAATTTTAAATTAAATGATCATAAATTCCAAAAAATCTTGCGATTTCTTTCTCTATAATTAAGCGTTTCAATAAACCTATTCCTTTTTGAGACTCTGGTAGTAGGTCGAGAGGACTTTCCACGCCTTCGGAGCCATGAACCCCTTTGGGGGATCTTCTCCATTCCTCGCTAAAGCCCTCATTTTGGTACCTGATATGAACAGGAATTCGTCTTTTCTTTCCGGTTCGAAATAGGCCATCTTCTGCGCCATTTTGTCGTACGCTGCCACCTTGAATGGAATGATTTCGAGCCCGGTCAGTCCCGGCGCCATTGTTAGGACCTTTCCGCCATGCGACGGTTCGTACAGATCCTTCTTCGTCTCCGGATGAGGCATACCAGCGGGGTCACGACCAACGATGTAGAAATTAGCCCCAGTCACCATTCTCGCCTTAGCGTGCCACTGTACCTCTGTGGGGCCGGCGTACATCATAGGTGAGGGGAATATGGCGAGCACTGTTGACTTTGGATCTAAAATGCCTTCCTCCAAAACTGAAGGAAATATAAAATTTAAGAATGAAACAAACCATTCATTTTTTATTTCAGTCTTCTCTTTAGTATTCAAGAAATGGTGAACTCACCCGAGTTTCAATTAAATTTAAGCCCATGAGGGAATCCAAAAGTAAAATTTATAACTTAACCGATAAAAGCTCACCTGCGTGATGCTGGTTCATCCTAGTGTGCAGAGGAACATCGTCGTCCTTGGTCCAACCGCCAAGGGGATGAAGTAACAACACGGGATTCTTCTTCCCGAATTCCAGAAGACGCCTGCGAGTGTCCTTTGGAAAGAAAAATATTTTTTAGTTCCGCGCCATCTAAAGCTATATGACGGAGGGGACCTACAGCTTCACGTGGAGCCCGAACCACGGGTCGATACATCATCTGGACGCAAAGGAAGGTCACTCACCCAAGTCCCAGCCTGAACGTTGCTTAACTTCGCTGATCTAACGAGAAGCTTTACAAGGTGGCCACGACCTTACCCCTGTTGTCCTTAGATTTAGTTACAGAAACAACAATGAACGCGCACTTGGATGATTTATTATTATAAATTGATTTATTTTTAACGTTTAACTTCCTAAATGAAGACCTTTTACCTGCATGAGAAGTGCATGACCATTGTGAACTGGATTTCTCAGCTGGAAGGCAAAGACTGCATCTGCTTTCATCTGGCGGAATTTTTCTCGCAGTTCATTGGGAGTAAGTCTATACTCATCTAATCCATCGTTCCATCTGTCATTTAAATTAAATACTTTTTTAAGTGATAAATTACACAAGCAAGACATACCAATATGCATGGTGACAGGACCTGCTCCATGTGTTAATGCATCCGAGAAATATAAATAAAACATGTTATGTTTTCTATATATCCCCAATACATATACATATACACACAAAGCTGGAAAAGTTACTTTTTAAAAATAACTAGTTATTTGCCTACTATGAAAGTAATTTATTTAATTAAAGGTTACTCTACTGAGAAATGTAATTCAGTTAAGTTAGATACAAATAAAAAGTAACAGAGTTACTTTCAGTTTCAAGCTACTTCGAGATTCCCTACGTTCCAAGGGCTTGGTGTTTTCAGAAGGTTAAACAATAGCTTTTACAAATTAAGTACTGATAACTTTCTACTAAAAAGTTCACACTGTTTTTATTCGAAATTCTATTTATTCAATACTGAATTGCCAAAATGGTCTCCTTACACTGTATTACTCATTTGATCATTCACACTTACAGTACGCATTACAACATGCAATAGTACAAAGAATATTTTGCTGGATAGTTGGGTTTTTGCTGGGTTTTTGCCAACCCTGCTAAATACGCTTACGAAATCTCTCAAACAATAACAACAGAATCTTATTATTTGAGATTTGAATATCCTAAAACTAAATTACTTATATAAACTAACTGTCAATCTCAGTATGTACAAAGTTTCTAATAAGAGAAACCATACTACGCCACAACTGCCACATTTCTTAATATGTTCTTCCAGAAATGGATCAGACTAACGAAGCGGCTCCAGTACGCCCAAGTAGTTTCCATTTTACCTTGTTGCTTAGGATGGTCTTTATTTTCGAAGTTTCGAAATGTTATGCTTCCAACCCCTAAAACTGTTCCATTTGATGAAAAAACATTCCATGGTAAATATTATGAAAACTTATTAATATTTAAATGTGGCACAAACTGCTTCAAGTTTCCTTTTTATGAGCAATATCTGCAGTTTTAACGTTTGGCCCAAGAGAATGTGTCAACAAATACAGTATTAGTTCAGGTTAGGTTATCCTATTGTCTGGTTGCCTAATCCATAGTTTACTCAAGTGGTGTTTTGGTTAAAAAAAACTCCAACAGTCTTGAATAAGCCTTGTCGAAGAATAGATTAAACTCTCCGGTTTCTTGACAAATTTTTGAACATCGTTTTTTTTTTTTTTTTTTACAAATTTCAAAATGCTTTCAAATGATTTCAGAAGGCTTGTGTAAATATAGAAAGAACATTCGTATTGCATATCTTGGTTCTCCCACAGTACCATAATATACAACTATGGCATATAAGGCAAAATTTCGTCACTCGTGCCACACCTGAATATCAATGGATTCGAATGAAACTTTATACAAGTTTCCACGCCAAACGGCACAACTTTCAGAATTGGGAGCAGGAAAATTCTATACACTTTTTTTCACCCCCAAATAAGAACCACCTTTATATACACAATATATCTTGCGTCTTTGCGACACTCTAAAATATACATCGCGGTTATTGCGACACGAACGTGCGTATAAATTATTATACAGTAGTATAGTAAGCCAAATGTAATTACAGTATAACGTTTCGCAAAATAGAGAACATTTCTTTACCTTATTCTTTCTAGCCCCTCAATATCACCTCCGCACAACCAATCTCCTCCCTCATAGACCATTTTGACGTAAGGATGATTAGAACACGAAGTACCTACAAGAAAATTTTGTTCACAGTCTGTTGCGAAAATGGTTTTTAAATCTCTCTCATTATTTGCCTTTTCTTAGGATTATTTCAGTCAAATGATGGAAGAATCATTTTCATATAATTCGACAAGTGAGAATCAAGTGCAAAAATGAGTGTGAACAAAGGCCCTAATGTTAAGACCTAATGTCGTAGTCCCTATAGAATCACTCAATAACATACCGATATTCCAACGCTGCAGTAGAGGAGTGGTAAAATTATTAGGTATGACCATAAAGTTAGAAACTAATTCATATTTAAATATCACTAAATTGAAATTGAAATTTCCACTGCAGTAAAGAAAATTCTCGGTGGACACTAAGTAAAGTACGGGCTTTACCCCACTGCCTCGAGCATCTCTCCTCTTTTCTATGTTCATAAAATTCGGGTTTCCTAAGGATGGCGAGTAATTTATTTTGGTACTTCAGAGTGAAAGCGGAACAACCATCAAGCCGTTCTTTGTCCTCTGTGTGAACTGGCAGAACAATTGGGATTGACTGATTTATGGTGCTGCCTTCAAAAAGACATCCGAAATGCTGGCACTGAAACGAACGGCCAATGTTTCAATCATGACTAAAGATTGAAATCTTATCAATTATAAATTTCAATGACGAAAACATCCAAAGATTTCAAGTGCAATATTAAAAATTCATTCGGAGATTCTGAACGTACTTGCAAAAATTCTTTCTCCCGCATGAATCCTTTAAGCGGAGTGGCCCAACCTTCACTTAACACCTGAAGCCATTGGGTATCCAACTTGGTTATATTAAGACTGGGTAATGTGGATGCTTCCTTCAAAGCGTTGACCAGTTGGTTCTCGCCGACAAAGAGCTCTTGCACCCGTTCAAGCGTAGTGTGAGGGACTATTGACTGTAATGATTAAAAAATGTTAAAACCTCTACAAATACATTTGCTCTAAGTTAGAATAATTCAAAAACCTTTTTAAAAAAAATGAATACCAGTAAACACTTAGTTATGCAGTTCTGAAGTCTTCCATTAACAATGAAGACAAGCGGTTTTTAGAAAAAAAAAATTATAGCTTACATTTTCCCCTAAGGTTTCAAGGACTTGTTGGACACACTCATCGACGGAACATTCGTGCGTTTTTAAAACTAAGTTGGGAGACTCGGGTTTTTCGTAGGCCGAATCAATACCGG
Source organism: Bathynomus jamesi (assembly GCA_023014485.1). NCBI lineage: Eukaryota > Metazoa > Arthropoda > Malacostraca > Isopoda > Cirolanidae > Bathynomus > Bathynomus jamesi. Next base: position 115,040 of record JAJOZX010003699.1, on the reverse strand, counting down.
TGAAACCTATAATAATAATAATAATCTTTAGTGTGAAAGAACACATTACATCTATACTGGTTTACACAATGCTGGGATTAACGTTTAATTTTTTTGTAGTTTCATTACTGTATTCTTATGTGAATATGCCGTTGGAAAGCATGACACTTTTCAGGCAAAAGTCTTTAAGATTCAATTCTATTTTTGCATAGAAAAAGGTAAAATATAAATAGAATTTGTGGAAAATAAAATAATGTTGCATTTAGTTAACTCTCTCTGAAATAATCTTTGAAATAATAGAAATAACAGAAAAGAAAAATGGTGAAGAATACAAATCATGATACAATCTTATAGTTACAAAGATACAGATAAGTGGGGCGTATTATAACTATAACCTATAATTTAAAACCATTACTGAAGATCCAACAGAGCGGCAGATGCCGAAAAAAAATTATTCAAGTTTTAAAAACCCATTCAAAAAGAATATGGAAATCTGTACGCAAAAGAATTATTGTAACTAAACTATCTACATGCCACACCAACGAAAAAGTAACCTCCTAGGAATGACACTGGTATGCATATGAAATTTTTTTGTCTGCTGTGAGGGTTTTTTCAACTCATATTATATAATTCGACCATGCTGAATTCGAAAATGACATTGGTTTTCCTCAATCAGGTCAGGTTTTTTCTCTATTGGCCATTTATTATAAGTCCAATTTTATCCCCAAATTTATTGATTTTTTTAGCTTAAACACTGTAGATACGAGTAATATTATAAGAACACTCGTGAAAAACGAAAACATTGTGTGAATAAATACTTTTATTCATACAATGAATATGGAAAAAAGTTTATTGAGGAAGGAATGAAGTTTTTTTGGCTTTCCTTCTGTGTTTTTCTTCGGGCACGTCTCGCTTCAAACACCAGCAATAGTCCGCCAGCATATTGATATCCCAGTTTCCCTGGTACCTCTCTTCCATTATTTTGATATCTGGTGAAATCGTTCACCCTGTTCCTCACTATAATCACCCGCATTTTCAGGAAAATAGTCCAAGTGGGACCACAAAAAGTGCATTTTTATGGACATGCGCGACCCATGAGCTTTGAAAGCTTCCATCAAGTTTTCGACAACGGACTCGTATTCTGGACTTCTACGCTTGCCAAGAAAATCAGTGACAACTGATTTGAATGCCTGCCAGGCATTCTTCTCAGTTGGAGTCATTGCGTTTTCGAACTGAGTATCCTTGATCAAAGTTCGAATTTGAGGACCATCAAAAACCCCAGCATTTAGTTTAGCATCAGATATTTGAGGGAATTTACTCTCGAGATATCGGAATGCTGAACCCTCCTTATTCATTGATTTGATGAAATTTTTCATCAAGCCCAGCTTAATATGAAGTGGTGGGAGCAAAATTTTTGTTGGTGGTACAAGGGGCACTGAAACGACATTATGCGACCCAGGTTCAAAATTCTCTCTGGATGCCCATTCACGCTATGCATAGTGCTTCTCATCCGCTCGGCTATCCCATTTGCAGAGGAAACATGGGTATTTCGTGTATCCCCCTTGCATTCCCAATACAAATGCCACAATCTAAAAAAAAATGAAAATATTTAAAGAATTTGTTCTATCAGATAAAAAAATCTATGCATTGGACTGTATCACTTCTGTAGGGAAGTTAAGTGTTCTTATACGCTCTCAAATAACCTTTGGAAAAACAACATAGTCAATAGCAATAGTTTACTTATGATATTAGTATTACCTTCAAATCTCCACAGATCCTCCAGTTATGTTGGTCATATACGAGAGCATCCAGTAAAATTTTCATGTTATCGTAGCTCTCAGTAAGTTGTACGGAATGTGCTACAGGGACTGATGCAACCCTATTCCCAATGTTGAGAAGTACTGCTTTCAAACGTCGTTTAGACGAGTCTATAAATAGCCTCCATTCTGATGCGTTATATGGCAGGCCCAAGGATTCGATTAGCCCCTCAACATTGCAGCAGTACACTAAGGAAGAGGTATTTTCGTGCACTGCAAAAAACTTGCTGAATTCTTCCTCTCGTTTCCTATACCAGGAGAATGTTGTTCCCGGAGCCATCAAGTTGTCCTCTCGAAGTCGTGAGCCCAAGATCTCGGCAGCTAATTTGGAAAGTCCTAAATCCCTGGTAAGATCATTAAGTTTGGCCTGGTTGAGAGGCCTCGGCTCATTTGAAGCGGTATTTTGAGATATATACGACTGGGACTGGTCATTGGTCATTGATTCATCATCAGAATCATCGAAGTCCAGGGTTTGAGGTGGGTCGGGTATTGGAATTCCAGGACCATGGGGTACAGGTCTCATAGCAGAAGGAATGTCAGGGTATACAACAATGTTTATTCTTCTTGTTAACTCCTGAAAATAGAAACACAGAAACATGGATATAAAACTTGCATATGAAATAGAAGAAGCATTCAGACAGTGGCGGCTAGTGAGGGAAGGCTGCAGTCTGTAAGATATGAAATAGGTCGATGGAGTCTGTATATTTTCTTTCTTTTTCATTCATATTGTCCCTTCGGGGACAATATGAATGAAAAAGAAAGAAAATATACAATCATTGTATATGTAAATGTAACTTGTATAACAATATGTAAGTGTAAATGTATTTTCTATAACAATATGTATATGTAAATGTATGATTACCATTATGGTGAATATTATGCTATATATGGTGAATATTACATTATGGTGAATATTATGTCAAGTTTCATACGAGGATTTCAAAATATTTAAGAAAAATAAATTTATAAGCCCACCTTGGAGGTTTGTCATGTAGAAATAGCAATCTGTCACGTGATCCTTTCCTTCTCTCCAAATCATGGGAATTCCAAAAGGCCAAGATTTCGCTCTGCCTTTGCTCCATCTTCTCAAATTTTCAATGCACGTCTTGCAGCACATATGAGGGGCGAAATTTTTGTCCTGGTCCCCTAGCTTAATTCCAAAGTATGCTCTATACATTGTCTTCACAAATTTAGTGATTTGGGACTGGTTATTTGGCATGGTAACCGTCCCACATATGTAGCAGAATCTATTGGGATCATTTTTACACGCTCTATTCATTATGAAATATTTTATCTATATGCCTGAAAAGTAAAAAAAGATATTATACAAGTGAAACAAGTGATGATAGATGTTACTGTTCCAATTCCGCTTTGACAAAATCACGAAAAATTATATTTTACTTATGAGGCCATAGCCGGATAACCTGAGCTGATTGAGAAAAACGGATTGCAGATTCGAAATCAGCAGGAAAAACTCTATAAGAATCACTTACAAAACCCTTGACAGCAAAATTGATGCATACCAGTGTGATTTACAAATGCTGATGGTATTAAGGTACAGTACAGTAAAACCTCTCAATAACGACACTCCACTATAACGAAACGTCTCTCTATCGAAAACACGTTTCGTTATAAGGAGGTGTTTTCGCTAACTCAGCCTGATTGGGAGCCATTGGTGATTGACCGAAACAAAATGGCAACTCCTCCCGCAGGAGACAGCAAAATGTGTCGTTTGGTTTGCGGAATCTAAGTCCGTGATTACTCTGGACTTCTTTCTGTGGGGATATGTAAAGGATTACGTGTACTATACTCCTGTTACTGACAATGACACTCTTCGTGCAAGGATTTGCGATGTCATCAACAATGTCACCAGAGATATGCTAGCGAACGTACGGCGCAAACTCTAATTTCGCTTGGTTGTGCTAAGTATAACTAACGGCGTACACGTTGAGATTTAATGAGAAACATAATAAATTTGATGTGTTACGCAATAAAGCATTACTGGGTCTTCATTGGATTTCATGTAATTAATTTTTTTTTTTTTGTATTGGGGCGTTTACCGCCATTTCCCGCTATATGGTAGCGGATATCATGGCGAGGCGGAATACGAGAAAGAGAAACGGAGACGGAGAAAAGGCACTAGAAAAGGGAGAACAGCGGACTACAGGTGAGAAGCCACCTAAAGCTCAGATAGGATGCGAGATTGGGAGAGGAAGAGGAAAAGACGGTCAAGCGAGAAGAGAGGGCTCTCAGCGAGCATAAGGCGTAAACGTTCTGGGAGGGGGAAATCAGAAACATGTAATTAATTAAAGTTTATAATCGGGAAAGGACTTTATGTACACCCTGTATATTCGTTATAGAGAGGTTTTACTGTATTTATTTTTCGGAAAAGAAAAACCAACTGAGGTTTTATACGGCAGTTACGCAGAGACTGCCTCAACTCGGCTATTTTCATCAAAGGTATAATAATAATTTTGGGTTTTCTAACCACCTTCGTAACAGCAAAGGTCATGTGAAAGGAACCTACAGCTTTACGTGCTATTCGGACATCGGGTCGCTACATCATCTGAACTCGGAGAACGGTCACCCATCCAACACTATTAAGCAGACCCAACATCACTTATGATCTAACGGGAAACGGTGTTGGAACGTGGTCATGAAGTAACCCTCTTTAAAGATATGCAAATAAATTATATCTCAAAAATAAAAGACTTCTAACCTTTAATGATTCCTTTTCTGGCCTTCTTGTAAAGGCCTTTCACGTCCCTCTGCTCACATATTTCGAGGGGAGTGTCCAAGAAAACCTCGATAAAGGGGAGGCCAGCAATTTCGTGGATCTCACGGGCACGTTGACGATCCTTTGAACAAATGAAGAAACAAAATTGATACTTTGTTAATACGTACTTCGGTTAAATATAAATATACGAGTATAAGAAGGAAAAAACTATAAATTAATTTGACTTTTAGTCTTTAATTTCGTAACTTCTTAAAAAAAAAAAGGTCATACCTTGGCGAAAGGAGACACGAAGGAGCAGAGAGAAATGACGCCGGAATCGGCAAACAGTTTGGCCACTTCGGCCACTCTTCTGATGTTCTCCTCTCGGTCTTCGTTCGAGAAGCCCAAGTTACTGTTGAGTCCGTGTCGCATATTGTCTCCGTCAAGGCCATAGGCGGGGATGCCGCGGGAAATGAGGTACTCCTCCATAGCAAAACTTACAGTTGTTTTACCTGGTTACATGAAATATCATTAGCGTCTTTTTAATTAGTTTGAAGTGAAAAAAAATTCAGCATCACTCCTTTCAGTACAGCAACAGTTAAATAATAGCAATTCTTACCACCTTTATACGACTAAAAAATGATGATGTTCGTTCCCTTCTAATGACCGAAAGCATAGAAAAGTATTCTTAACCTAACTCTTCTATTCAAAACAAAACTTAGACGGATGTAAATTTAAAAAAATTGTATAAAAAAACTATTTTCCCAAACATTTATAAAAAATGCTCACAATTTAGTTACGCTTACGCGCCAAAACGATATAACACGGGTTGTCTGTAGGGTTTACTACATCGGAATGTAGCTTCCTCATAGCAAAATCTATGAAAATGGCGTGCGGTAATTTTTCGCTTTAACGATGATTCTCATGACTGACGCTAAACTTGGGATAAAATATAAATCAAATAAAATCTCTTTAATATATTTTAAAATCAATTTCTCCATAAAGACTACAATGGAAGTACGATGTGGTTTAGTGATAAACTAACGGGTCATACACAGCACATAAATTACCGCACTACGTACAAATCTGCAGACAGATTTACCGGAGCAAAGTGGTTATGGAATGTGTCTGTTCCGCAAGATATACGGACATTAGTTTCCGTGCGACTTCTAATGAATATGACACGTTTTACTACATTCGAATAATATCTTCATATACAACTTGCCACTGTACGACCCTACAGCAAGTAGAGTCGCACAGTGGCAAATAATCTCACTATTTACAAAATACGTTACAACACGTGCTAACATCTGTCGCTAGTCGCAAGGATAGTTGAACAAATACAAGCCCAAATAACAGTAACTACAGAATAATACAGCTTTCTGCCTCAGCTCCGGCGCGTTATTTCTGTATGAAACTAAAATGTACGACAATGAAGACAATGTATCCGATAATAAAAACCCACTCTAATAGAGTTTATTTCCACAACAGTTTCGATGCCCACTAACATCGAAACTGTTGTGGAAATAAACTCTGTCTATTAGAGTGGGTTTTTATTATCATATTTTGACCTTCGCGTAGAAAAGTGAAGTTTTTTGCATTTACCATGTATCTGTGTTTTACAGATTTACGAAAACATGACACGAAGGATTCATTTAAAGAAGAAACTTATCATCATTAATCTGAATAATGCGACAAAGTAGGGGAAGATTGCTTACAACGGTATACTCGGGTAAAACGGGATACCAAGGTTTTCTCCCCTGCACCCAACGTCGTCACCATTCCATCTCAGTGACCTGCTTGTGAAACACTTTCGGCGCAAACGAGACGAGTTTGTTTGAATTTTGCAGGCTCTAACTATAGAAACATGAATTTGTAAACGTATTGTCTGTGTCTATCAAGAGAGAATGTGATGAAACTTTTTTAAGGATTATAAACAAGTTAGCGAATAACGCTAGGGTGGTGTTTGGGATTAGGCTTACATAGTTGCGTAGTAGTGTCTGTTGAAACACAGCGGCATGGGAATGAGTAAAAGGGGATACCTGTATCCCGTTTAACCCGCACGTATGAATGACTGGCGTTTTACAAGTAGGCCTAACATAGTACTGTAGTATGATCTGTATTCAAGGAACAGAAGCGGCGTAGATAGATTCAGCGTTTGTCGTGTCGCGAGTGAGCCCAAGATTAGTGTGCTGGTGTGAACAGTGACAACGACCATTCACTTGTGAATTGTGCTTATGGACTAAGCCTAGAATGGCCTAAACCTTACTTTTAAACTTTCATTTTTTACTTCAGCATTATACTTGTTTAATCTTTTGTCACTTTTACGGTATTACTGTAGCTAAACTAGAAATAAAGGTTACGCATTGTAGATCGTAATCTACAGACATGAGTGTGTGCCCCATTTTATCTCTATGACGTATCCCATTTTGCCAACAGTGTGAATAAAATGGGAAATTGGAACGCTTTTGAAAAAAAATTTTTTGCCCACTTAATACTTTTTTATTTTGCAAATTTCTTATGTTAGTACAATACCTCCTTGAGTTTCACGAGCAATTTCAAAGCGATTAGTGTTCTAGGCTGAAATACAGAAATGTCCAAATCTTACGCAATCCCGTTTTACTTAACATTCCCCTACTGACGTACCAAGGACGCACGCGGCTAATTGTAGAGTTACGCAAGAGATAGAAAACTATCTTAAAAGTTTTTCAGTTATGATTGAAACTTATCATTACAGTATCATGAGACATTTTATCTTGCGTATGCGTCGTGATAAGTGGACGTGCGGAATTTTTTTTTTTTTTAAGTACTTCAAGAACGTTAGCCAACCTCGAATTTTTACATTACGCATTACGAATCTAATTCATTAAAACATTAATATAAGTGTGTGTATATATATATATATATATATATATATATAATATATATATATATATATATATATATATAATACACACGAATTTCATGACCACTCCTTACCAGCACCAGAAAATCCCGTAAACCAAACTGTGCATCCGCGGAATCCACCCCGAACGCCCATGATCTGTCCTCTCTGTTTCTGGAGACATTGTGCTGCTGAAGGTAACGTTTGTCGATTTCTGGAAGGATAAATAAACTTATGTTAGTTACATCAGAACACATTCAGAATTATACCATTACAATTTCATTCGTAAGTACTACCGACATATTCATATTCCATACTTTCAAATCGGAGCAGGATCCATATGATCACTCATTTTCACTTACGGTTTAAAAAGGGATCACGAAAGACTTTTCTGAAGGATGTAACATATGCTATACCCTATATACCCATTTGGTTGAAGAGACATCCTATCGACACTAATAAACTAACCTAACCTAACCTAACAACTTGTCGATTAAATGTCTTAAATGTCACATTGAGAAAGTGACGTTTGTCCGCTTGCAGAGCGTTCACACTGAACATTCTGCGTACAATTCATGCTCCAAAATACGTGTTTTTCTTGAAGTTCAATTAACAGTGTGAAAGCTCTTGGCACTTTCACTCCGTGTTCTGCTTTTCTTTTTTTAAGTAACTTGTTAAAGTCAGCAAAACTACTGTGAACGCTCGGCGCAAATGGAATCCCAATTTTAACGCAACAGGAATTCTATAAACGTTCTTGGAACACTTTTGCGCAGAGGCGAAACACTACTCATGCCATAATTAGAAAATAATAGTAATTTGATAATACCAAAAACTTAAATAATATTCGTCACAAGTATCACATACATCAGGGGTGTTCAAACCTGTGCACGCGGGCACATTTGTGCCCGCGAAGCCATTTCGGTGTGCCCGCGAGTATCCCCGGATAAGGTTTTAAAGACCGGTTAATAGGAAGAATATTGCAATTAAAACCAGATAATAATATTTCCTTGTGTGTTTTATGTATTTTTTATCAGTAATATTTTTTGTGTGCCCGCTTGTACTCCAGCATTTGGAAAATATGCCGCCTGCGAAAAAGTTTGACCACCCCTGACATACATAGTCGAGTGATTTCTAAACGAAAATATCTTTGATTAAGGTGTACATGAGCGAATGCATCAGGCAATATTTAATGATATGGCTCCCTCCTTTCGATACCTCCATCCTCATGGCGCCCGGGCCAGTCGTCCCTCCTACCTACACCCTGCTACGGGGTTCCAAAGGAAGCGTGACTAGGGTATTAATATGACTTCATTTTATAGTGAAAAGGGATGACAAAAGAAACCCTAATTAAATACATTTTGACGTAGCGTTTTTCATATACATACTGTAAACCTCTTTAAAAGTAGGAAAAGTTAAGTTTTTTTTTACTTTCTACCCAAATTTGTTTTCCTCTTCCTGGCCTAACTTGGGGTGGATCCTCGAGTCTTTGCTAGTCTATAACGTGTTTCTAAGCTTAATATTATTAAATGCAACATACTCAATGACCCAACAAAATGTTTGCTTTCAGCGGAGTACGCGTAGGTACATACATAAATTATTAACCCTCTTAGATCATGATATTTTTACCAACTTACTAACACGTGAACATATATTAACCTCATTACAAATTCATCCAGCTAAATTGAAGTAACAGCATAGCTTAATAAACATGCACCATACCCGAACAGAATTCAGTTATATTCTACCTACAGCTTCATGATTTATCATCATCATCATTGTGGTTAACTTTTTCATTTACTGACGAGGAAATAAACAGCAGTTTCACCCGGAAGTATTTTTTACAAAAACTCTCGTCATAAGAGGTGAGCAGCGGTCCTGATTTTGATTGAAAGAAAATATGGGTTCTAAAATCTAAATTCCGAATGGTTACATTAACTCTCAATCACTCACGATGAAAAATAAAAAGCAGTTTGAAGCGAGAAAGATTAAAGTGTCACAATCACGTCATCAATAAAATCTTAGAACCAATAAAAATTTGATTATGTCGACTCTACGTTACATAACACTGGTCAACAAAGATTTTTCATCAGAGTAAAGTTTGTGGTGGCTGGATAGCATTTTTCACGCTGATTCCAAAACTGCATTCAGATTTTTTCTAGCACGTATAGTTTTCAAGATGAAGGCATATATATATATATATATAACTACACAGATTTAACCATTTTAAATAGGCAAAATACTAATATTTCAACATTTGATTGCGTTTATTTTATTGTGTTTTTTTAGTTTATTCATCTTATTTATTTCAATTATCTTAATTATACATCTTATGTATTTCAGGTGTGAGCTTTTACGTCTAGCAGCATTGTGATTCAGGCAACAACGCCGTGCTTTGTGTGTCAAAAGATCAGTCCAGTCCAAGAACTTGTTGTGTCAAGTTGGTGTACATTTTTTTTGAATTTATAGTTTGCTCAGGTCAGTCAACATGCCTCGACAATGTAAGAATGACCCCGACAAGTTCTGTTTCGTATGCGGCCAGTTCACAACTAAAACACAGCGACGAAGTATTACAACCGACATTAAGAAAATATACAAGCTATACTTTGGTTGCCATCTAGGTGACCAAGATAAACCATGGGCGCCACATCAAATCTGTTCTGGCTGTTCAAATGGATTACGTGATTGGCTTAACAAAAAGAAAGCTTCAATGCCATTTGCCATACCCATGATATGGAGGGAGCCGAGAGATCATCATGAAGACTGTTATTTTTGTAGTGTGAACTTAATGGGGCTTTCTGCCAAGAACAAACACCAGATTGTATATCCAAACTTGGATTCAGCACGTAGACCAGTAAAACATGATGAAACATTGCCCATTCCAATTCCCCCAAGTGATAGGCTAGATTCTATCATAGATGACATGGAAAGTGATGAAGGTGCAACTGGCATTTCCGGACCATCTACAGAACCAGAGTACACTTTTGAAGGTAGACATTTAGAGCCTAAAAAGTTAACCCAAGGACAGTTGAATGATCTTGTTAGAGACTTATCGCTGGATAAAGAGAAATCAGAGCTTCTCGCCTCAAGACTAAAGGAGAACAATTTACTTGAGAACAATGTTCGTATTAGTTACTACCGAAAGCGGAATTTTGAATTAACAGCATTCTTTTCAGTAGACGGTCCTCTCTGTTATTGCCATGACATCAATGGACTATTTACAGCCATATCTCAGACGTATGTGGCATCTGAGTGGCGCCTCTTTATTGATTCGTCGCAGAGAAGCCTGAAAGCAGTTCTTTTGCATAATGGTAATATAATGCCATCCATCCCCATTGCCCATTCCGTCCATCTAAAAGAGACATATGACAATATGGATATACTACTTAAGGCAATCAAATACGACAGTCATCAATGGAATGTTTGTGGAGATCTAAAAGTTATAGGAATGCTTATGGGTATGCAGTCAGGATTCACAAAATTTTGTTGTTTCCTTTGCCTGTGGGACAGTCGCGCCACTATAGAACATTACACCAAAAGTGACTGGCCACTTAGGTATACATATGTCCCAGGGATAAGCAATGTCCAGTCTGTCCCTTTAGTGGATCCCCAAAAGATCTATCTGCCACCTCTTCACATTAAACTTGGTTTAATGAAGAATTTTGTTAAAGCAATGGGTAAAGTCAATTCTGAAGGGTTCCAATACCTTTCAAGGAAATTTCCGAAGGTTACTGCAGCAAAACTGAAGGAAGCAATTTTTGTTGGGCCACAAATAAGGGAGGTTTTGAATGACACTGAATTTGAAAAAGTCCTAAGTCCGCTGGAATTGAAGGCTTGGCTGGCGTTCAAATGGATATGTGAAAACTTTCTTGGAAGCAACAAGTCACCTGCGTATAAGGATGGAGTCAAGAACCTCCTTGATGCCTTCAAAGAAATGGAGTGTCGAATGTCGTTAAAAATTCACTTCCTGCATTCCCACTTAGATTTCTTTCCTGAAAACCTTGGTGCAGTGAGTGACGAGCAAGGAGAGCGCTTCCATCAAGATATTCAGATGATGGAGAAGCGCTACCAAGGATATTGGAATGAAAGCACGATGGCGGACCATTGTTGGATGCTGTATCGTGACAATCCAGGCCAAATTTACAAAAGGAAATCACACTCACAGCGCTTTTAATAAAATAATGTATATATTCTTTATTTATAAGTACATTGAATAAGGTATATGATGTATTTGTTGTTTAGCATTCCTAAGTGTGATCTATACATCCATAAAATTTTCTTATAGCAATATCAAAAACTTAAAAATATCAAAACCAGTGTATCTATATAACTATACGTGCTAGAAAAAACATAAAACCAGATTCGGAATCAGCGCGAAAAATGCATTAAGAAAAGTGTGATCATGTTTGTGATGAGAAAAAAAAGTTTCATTTTGTTGGCCAGTGTAATTAATCATTAATATAATGCGAGATCAAATAGAAAACAGTTCAGACAGATGGAGCCAACCGAGTTTGAACCCCCCCCCCCACACACACAGTCTTAAAATTTTATATTAAAATAATTTCATTAAACGTAAAACTCAGAATACATATTTTAAGATTTGCATACTTTATTCTTGACCACGACACCCCTTAAAAAAAAATTCGGAGTCTCAAAATAATTTTTTGAATAATTTGCGTAATAAATATGCATAAAAATTGCATAATCTTCCCTAAAATGCAAAGGCTAGAATGGAAATCAAATGCTTGACACACATCAATATACAATATTATTACAGTATTCTATTTGAACACGTTCAAATCACAGTTCAATTAGCAGTCAATGTAATATCGGGTGAATTGTTCAATGTTCACTGGGTTCATTCTCACTGTGATTGTAATTGATTTCAATTACGTTTTTACTTAGTCAATTACAATTACATTTGTAGATAGTCAATTAGAATTATGGAGCAATTACTCGAAAAAGTTTAATCAATTACAATTACCCCATACCCGTCAGTCGTGTCACATAAGCTGGGAGCATCTACATGCCGATACAGTAACACGATTCCCAAGAACTACGCCAGCTTTCAAAAATGATTTGCATGCTAGTTGTAACTTGTAATTTGAGTAGTGTATACTCAAAACGATTTTGAAGTAAAAGTAGAGTGCCGCTTCGGTAGTTTAACGCCAAAAGTTGACGAAAACGACGACAATGTTGACGGAAAACAAAGCCTACACGCATCCATTAGCGGCACGATTTTTCAAAATAGTTAGCGGAATAGATAGCGCCGCTACATTTTTAGGCAATGTTAGGCGCTAAGCGCCAATATAAATTAAAATGAATAGTCTTAGAATGGTACTCTATATATTACGTTGCTTTTTGTGCATAATGCTGAACGCAGAATGTATAATAATAAACATTTTCTTGAACTGAGTATGTAAAGGAGGACAATGTCTTTCCAATAAATAAGTTTAATTATAAATATCAAATTACGCAATTTTCTTGAATATCCAATAATCAGTTTAAAGATATAATTTTGTTCCCATTTGACATTATGAAAGATAATAAATATCGAACACATAAATATACACAAATGCATTATTATTATTAAAAAATAGTACTTAGCTATACATTTCATAAAAATTATCGCAAAAATTAGCGTTAGCGCCGCTAATTTTAAAAACTGTTAGCGTTAGCGTCGCTATATTTATCAGTTAGCGCGCACGGCTCTGTAACGTAACTATTCTTGATTCATTATTCCTACTTATGCAAGAGTCGATGTTACGGCTGAGCGAATACATTTTTCGCGGTACAGAACATTCTCCAATTTCAATTTCTTAATTCAAGACAAAGAACTAAACGCAATTCTTGCCATGTGCTAATAAATATAATTCATGACCTAGTATCCATTAAAAGTACAAAGTACGACGAAATTTTTACAGCTCTCCAAAGAGACGGGTTCTGTAAGTTACATTACCTGGGAAATGTTATCTTATCTTATTCGCAAAAATAATCAATTCTTAATGAAAATGTACGCCTTTTACATCATAATTGCCGACCTTCAAGGTTACACGAGACATACTGCTTTCTCAGTACAAGTAGCCTCTCTCAGCATGTAAAGTTTACTCTTATACCATACTTCTATATTTCACGTAACTTTTAAAAATAAAAATTAGAAAGAGTAACTCAGAGATGTCGCCACTGTCACTGCATTTAGCACTTTCAGAATTTTTCAAAAAGAGTGTGTTCAAAAAGAAACGCGACCCATTGGAGAATGCATATATCATTGTAACGCAACTCTTTTCTTTCCGTTCCAGTGACCATTAATTAAGTACAAGAATGAATATCCTTTCTTGAACTGTGAATACCATTATTGAAACTTACAATCACCACTGAGGAATTTGTATGGAAATAGGGCGCAAACATTGGACTGCATATCAAGACACATTAAAACCGAATGTTCCATAACATGATTCATCGTGTACACATATATGAAAATCATAATAGCCAACACATTCAACAATTTTTTTTAAACATGCATTCTCCAATGGGTTGCGTTTCTTTGGGAACACCCTGTAGGTAAAGCGATAAAAGTTAACGACAGTGGACAATTGTTTTTGGTTTCATTTAAAAAAATAAAATGATTAATAAAGTCAAATAGCCTTTTATGCCATGAATAAGTGTTTTTTGGTATATAGAAGTTGTAAATAAATCTATAAATAATAGTTAAACATAGGACTACACCTTTTCACTCTCAAATTAAAACAACTGAATTTCAAATTAAAACAACTGAATTTCAAATTAAAACAACTGAAGTTTAAATTAAAGCAAGTGAAATACAATTAAAATATATGAAAGTCAATTTAAAACAGGGATTGTGTAAAATCTGAATGTGCATCGAAAGCTTTTATTTTATAGCTGGTGGGAGTACTTGGCATCTGAAACACGTTGGCAACATTCACAAGTCCCTAGCAACCGTTGCTATCCATGACTCGACTCTCTCAGTTACCAAGGACGTCCTCTCTGACCCGGCCAGCTCTCACTCGCTCTCACAACTGTGTATTTCAAGGTTATTAAAAGAACTGAGTTACGCTTTACTGTGATGATTTGGATTATTTTTTACAATATAAATTTCTACAGGGTGATCCAAAAGTCTCTCCACAGTTATTTCACGTCCATGATTAAATAATGGGAGCTAGGCTATTAGGCCTTTTGTTTAGGCTACATCTATCAAAGCGTAGGCTATTAGGCTGTTTCTTACTGCGGAGAGACTTTTGGATCACCCTGTAGAAATTTATATTGTAAAAATAATCCAAATCATCACAGTAAAGCGTAACTCAGTTCTTTTAATAACCTTGAAATACACAGCTGTGAGAGCGAGTGAGAGCGAATGAGAGCTGGCCGGGTCAAAGAGGACGTCCTTGGTAACTGAGAGAGTCGAGTCATGGATAGCAACGGTTGCTAGGGACTTGTGAATGTTGCCAACGTGTTTCAGATGCCAAGTACTCCCACCAGCTATAAAATAAAAGCTTTCGATGCACATTCAGATTTTACACAATCCCTGTTTTAAATTGACTTTCATATATTTTAATTGTATTTCACTTGCTTTAATTTAAACTTCAGTTGTTTTAATTTGAAATTCAGTTGTTTTAATTTGAAATTCAGTTGTTTTAATTTGAGATTCATTTCTTTTAATTTGAGATTCATTTCTTTTAATTTGAGATTCATTTATTTTAATTTGAAATTCAGTTGTTTTAATTTGAGAGTGAAAAGGTGTAGTTCTGTAGTGTATAGACTCATTAGATATTTAGATATTTGGGCGATTAATTATATTAGCCGAAATCCATATTGGGCTCCAAATAAATCAAATCAAACCTAACTTAAGAAAACTTACATGACTTGCGGCTGAATGCTCTGTTAGGCGATTTATTTGGAGCCCAATATGGATTTTGGTTACTATAATTAATCGCCCAAATACTTAAATCTCTAATGACTATACGCTACACGAATTAAGTCTCATGTTTAGCATTTGTAAATAAAAAATTCTGAGGTAATTACTCTAACCTACCACACAAAAAACCACATACATGTGGTTGTATACTCTATTAAAAGTCTAATAGGCAATTTTTTTATTTTTTTATTAAACAAAAGAATTGCCCAATGTTGTCAACCTCAGCCGGTAAAGCTTCACGACAAATTTTTATATGATATACAGGGTGCGGCATAAGTCGCTTTACCAAGAATAATGAAATCACTTTGTGAAGAATAATATTTATTACAGAAATAGTTAAGTGTCCTCCATCATGTTCAATACACGCATTGCATCTTTGAACCACTGAACAATAAATAGCGTGGCACAGTTATTATTGAACGCCTCGAACTCTTGGCGTATCAAAGTTTTCACGTGATCAAAGTCCCAAGGTTTCTGGTCGTAAACTCTCTTTGATTATATCCCACACTAAATAATCACGTGAGTGTCCGGTGACCGAGGAGGCCATTCAACTATCTCACGACGACCTATGCACTCTGAAAAATTATCGTTTAAGAATATACGAACATTTCTTCCGAAATGTGGTTGAGCACCATCTTTTTGCTATATTATGTTTTCAAAAATTATGATGATTTCTAAGTGTAAACAACACCATGTTCCGCAACATTTCAAGATAATCGACGGCATTAATTAACAGTGCCGTCAAAGAAAAATAATTTTTCTAGGTACATTATTCTTCACAAGGTGATTTCATTATCCTCGGTAAAGCGACTTATGCTACACCCTGTATTATAACGCGTAAGAAAGTTTTGTCAAGGACGATTTTTAATCCGTTTCAAGTCGTATACGTAATCGTAGTGGGAAAAATACTTAATGGAACAGTTACACACAAATTTTGAAGCAGAGTTGTTGGTAACACACTCGTAATTACGCTCATAACTTCATAACTTCATTTCTAAGACTGCGTGTCAGGGTTAAAGAGCGCTTTTTAATCCTGACACGCGGAGGAGAAGCAAAGAAATTTCTTTTCTACATACAAAACTCCAGTATTTTGGCTACTCTTAAGTTTCGGGGAACCAGATTTCGGTGATCTGCCCGTTTCATCCTGGACAAATTATGACAAACGAAAAGAAAAATAATTACAAATAAAGTTTATTTGTACTATTAAATTTAGTCGAAGAATTCTTACTGGAACGTTGTCAAAATGAATCTCGCTATAAGAACTGGATTCATGCACTCGGAACAATGATAAATATTGATAATAATGTCTCCAACTCCAGTTTCCTACAATTACCGTACTTCACTGACCTCAATAACTATTTCTCAATGAAAGAAAGTCGTTCTCACACACACACACATACTATATATATATATATAATATATATATATATATATATACCTCGTTGCTGTTCCGTGCGTTGGTCTCTTCACACGAAGGTCAAGCTGATGGCCTCGCCTCTAGGTTTGGCTTGGTGGAGGAGCGAGCTGCTTTCTTGCGCTCTCCACTGTACATAGTCAGGTACACCCGGCTCATCTGGTACCGTCCTGAGCCAGGCATCTACTCTTCTCTTGAAGACTTCAACTTTGACCCCTATAACGTTTGAGGTCCTTAGGAAGCTGGTTAAAAAGTCTTGGCTTCCTGACAACTAAGCTATTTTCCTTCAGTGTTGAGGAGGTCCCTTGTCGAGCCTTTAATTTGGGAACACTACACATCCTGCCTTTCATATTTTCCAGTATTGTTTGAATGGTAATTGGGTTTAGTTTGAAGTTTGGTACCAGTTTTTTTTATCATTTTCCATATGTAGATTATGATGTACCTCTTTCTTCTTCTTTCCAGGGAATACAGATTTAGTTTATGTAGTCTTTCCCAGTAGTTGAGTTCTTTGCAGCCATCAATCTTGGCTGTGAAATGTCTTTGCGTTTCTTCTAGTTTATTAGTTTCTTCCTTTTTATATGGGGACGTCAAAACTGAGCAGTATTCAAGTTTTGGTATAATCAATGTTTTAGCAGGGGAATCATTACTCTCCTGTCCCTTCTTTTGAACGTTTAGTACCTGTCCCGCTACTCTTTTTGCTTTATTTATCGCTATCTGATTTTCTGTTTCAAATTTCGCATCATCGGTCATTATTACCCCCAGATCGATCGCTTTCGTGCTTCTCTGAGTTTCCTGTCTATCTGGAGCATAATATGCAGTCTCTAAGTTCCTCTTTTCTACCATATCTCAAGAGCTGAAATTTCTTGGTGTTAAATGTCATGTTGTTGTCTTCTGACCATTTGTATATTTTGTTCCGTGTCCCTCTGCAAGGCCTCCACTTCATTTACATCGCTGATTTTTCTGCTGATCTTTGTATCGTCTGCAAAGGATGTTACTATACTGTTGCTGTTTACTCCACTATGTCTGTTAGCATGATAATGAACAGGAGTGGGGCCAGTATTGTACCTTGTGATACTGAGCTGCGTACTTCCGATTCTGATGATGATATACCTTGAATTTTGACGACCTGTAGACGTTCTGAGGAAATTCTAGATCCATTTTTCCACTTTGCCCGTTATTCCCATATATTTCATTTTATGTGCTATTATACCGTGATCACATTTGTCGAAAGCTTTAGCAAAACCCGTGTATATGACGTAGTTGTCATTGCCTTCCAATGCATCTAGGATATTGTTGTAGTGTTCTATTAGTTGTGATAAGCATGATCTACCTGATCGGAATCCGTGCTGATTTTCGTTGAATCTTTCCAGCGTCTCCAAGAAATCATAAATTTTCTCTCTAACTACTCTTTCAAATACTTTCGTGAGGTGGGACGTCAATAACTGCTTTCTCAAAATATGTAACTCAACTAAGACTACATTATTACATTTCTCCTTCCGTCTACTACTTTACGTGACCTATTTCTGTTATTATAGTTTCTATTAAAAGGCGCTGGATAATGTAGTCGTTACATAATTTACAAATTGTGTGTATATATAAGCAAATATTGTCCCTATATATAAAGGAGGGGACACATCTCGAGCAAAGAACTATAGACCAGTGTCATTGACGTCCCACCTCACCAAAGTATTTGAGAGTAGTTAGAGAAAATTTATGATTTCTTGGAGACACTGGAAAGATTGAACGAAAATCAGCACGGATTCCGATCAGGTAGATCATGCCTATCACAACTAATAGTTGTGATAGGCCCCTTTAATAGTTTCTATTAAAGGGGTCATGTCCACTGTAACACCACCGCTTCCCTTCGATCTTCGATCAGCGCAGTTAAGCGACAATGGGTCTAGAGTTTAGACTCTAGACCAGGGATTCTTAACCTGGTGCTCGTGAGCACCAAAGTGATCTTTAAATTGTGTACAGTGCTCTCCAGCATCACCTAAAACTTTGCTCGCGAGCACTATAGTGAAGCCCTTGACCCCTCCTGCCTCGTAAAAAGCAATTTATTTTATCAAACGTAGCAATGAATGTTTAATGTGCATGAAAAGGTTAAGAATCCCTGCTCTAGACTCTAGACAGATCAGTGATTCTCCACCTTTATTTTCCATGACGACCCATTTAAAAATAGTCATCTTGGCGACTCGACCCAAAAAAAAAACATCTTATTTATGATTAAATGTTTTATTATTATCAGAAAATGTGCTTCATTCTAGAATTTAGTAACAGCTACAACATCTAATAAGATGGTTGATGATGGTTATGATTGAATCTGAATTCGCGTTGCCAATTTTCAGGAACACTTTTCCACATTTAGCACAAATTGATTCCGCGTTAGGGAACAGGGTGTCTAGGGTACATTTTGGAAATAACGCGATAATTCATCTTTCAGTGGCTCCCTGTGTTTCGGCAAAAGTTGGCATTCCTCAGTTGCGTCTTCTTGCGGGTACGCAATGTTGGAAACGCGTACAAATTGTTTCGCTTGATATTTTTTGTAGCCCAAAATCCAGTTTCATTTGGAAAGCATTTATATTTTTTCCACGAAATCCAGTACGATGGCATTGGCTCCCTGAAGTGAGAGATTGAGTAAATTCAGAATTGTGAACAGATCCACCAGGTATGCAATTCTCAACAAATGTTTTTCGTCACTATAAATCTCAATGGTTCTCTTTTACGTTGCTGCTCGGAAATGAATTCTTATAATTCATTTTTCAGATCAAAGATTCGGTGCATAAATTTTCCTTTTGATAACAATCTTATTTCTTTATGCGAAAGACTACACATTTGGCGCCTATTTCTTGGCACAGTTTTGCGAACGAACGACTATTCAATGCACTTGCTTTTATAAAATTAACAGCTTTTACAACTGATTGCGAGAAGTCTTTTAAACATCTAGGTAATGTCTTTGAAACTAACACCTGGCGATGAATCATAAAATAAATTCCAAATGTTTGCGGAGAAAATTGCTTTACCAACAACTGCTGAAAAGCTAATTGAATTGAAACCACAAAATTCATTTTAGTTCAATAGCTTCGCGACCCAAAGAAAAATGCTTGGCGATCCCGTGATTGAGAACCCCCGCTTTGTAGGAGGAGATTGTAGACACCAATCGACCAGGGAAGTACTCCAGAGTAGATATTAGGCAGGAGACAGGGAGTGCTGGAAGTCCCGTTTCTCCTGTCAATGTCCTCCTTAGCTGATTTTTTTTTCCCCGTGTCTTATCCACCCTGTGAGCAGTCCAGCATGCTCTCAAACACACTTCTCCCCCTATTCCTCACTACACATACATGCATTTTACGCGCTACACAACCTTTTCAAAATTTCTATTAAAAAAAAGAAAATGGCATCATTGAGCCTTGGAGACGTTGTTTTTGGTTCTCTGTCTTCTGTGGAGGGGTCACCTTTGCGGGCGCTCGCCCCATAAAAAGAAACACAGTAGTTGGATGGGTGACCGTCTTACGCGTTCCGATTACTTAACGATCCATGGTTCGAATCCCACGTAAAGCTGTAGGTTCCCTCCGTCAATGACCTTAGATGTTGCGAAGGAGGTTAAAAAAACCCAACATTACATTACAGCGGCTGTATCTCAGTGGGTAACAACACCGTCTGAAGCGAAGATATTGAAGTGGGGAGTTCGACTCCCGATGTTGCTGGTAATAATCATAATCATCCAGGAATTAGAGCAATGAGTCGCATTAGTTGGCCTGAGCGAAGTACCAGTTTCTAGACCTCCTCCTACATTATTATATTAAATATACTAATTCATTAATTATTTAAAGCGCCTCTCTCTCTCTCTCTCTCTCTCTCTCTCTCTCTCCTCTCTCTCTCTCTCTCTCTCTCTCTCTCTCTCTCTCTCTCTCTCCTCTCTCTCTCTCTCTCTCTCTCCTCTCTCTCCTCTCTCTCTCTCTCTCTCTCTCTCTCTCTCTCATCTCTCTCTCTCTCTCTCTCTCTCTCTCTCTCTCTCTCTCTCCACATGGGTTTAGACGGCATAGGTCGTGTCTCACCAACTTGCTCGAGTTTTTCCACGTCATGTTGAGTGAGTACGATAAGAGTAGGGCGATTGATATACTTTATCTCGACTTTCAGAAAGCCTTTGATAAGGTACCTCACCGCCGGCTAATGGCGAAAGTGCACGCGCTGGGTATCGATGGGGAAATAGGTAGGTGGATTGAAAACTGCTGAGGAATAGGCGGCAAAGGGTGGTAATTAAAGGGGCTAGTTCGGGTTGGGCCTCGGTCACTAGTGGGGTTCCTCAGGGTTCCGTTTTGGGGCCGCTGTTGTTTATCATTTACATAAATGATATCGACGGTGGCATCGTCAGTCGGATCGCCAAATTCGCTGATGACACCAAGCTTGGGGCCAGTGTTGGGACGCCCGAAGCGATCGAGGAACTGCGTGCGGACCTAGGTAGGATAGGAGAGTGGTCCGAAAAATGGCAAGTGCCGTTTAACTTGGGTAAATGCAAAGTGATGCACATTGGCTACGCCAATCCCAAGTCGGACTACTCGATGTTGGGTAGTAATATCGAGGTGACTGATTTAGAAAAAGACTTGGGTGTGTTAATTAGCAGCGACCTTAAGTTTACGAAACAGTGTGTAGAGGTGGAAAAGAAAGCCCAGAAACTATTGGGTTATATCAGGAGGCAATTTCAGTTTCGGAACAAGGAGATTGTGCTCTCACTGTACAATTCCCTTGTTCGGCCGCACCTGGAGTATGCTGTGCAGTTCTGGTCGCCCACCCTCAGGAAAGATATTGAGAGGCTGGAGCGAGTGCAGGCGAGGGCCACAAAGTTAATCCCTTCCGTTAGGGATATGGGTTACAATCGACGGTTACGCGCCCTGAACTTGTTTTGTTTTCGCTTGAAACTCGGAGGTTGCGCGGTCAACTGATCGAGGTTTTCAAGCTCTTACGCGGGTTCAACGATGTCAATTTTAGAAGTATGTTTAGTTTAAATGATAACCCAACTCGCAACAATGGTTGGAAGTTGGATTTGAAACGGTTTAGGACTAGTGTGTGTGGGAATTACTTTACGTATAAGATCTGTGACACATGGAACAGGTTACCTTCGGAAGTTGTGAACAGTTCCTCTGTGGATCAGTTCAAGAAAGGTTAGACCAAATCTTGCACACTATTTGAGTGTGTACAAAATTTTCCCTGGCACCCGTTGCCATTGGTACCTCCTCGGTATGGGCCGCAAGGCCTTTTGAGGTACTTCTTTTCCTTGTAACTCCTTGTAACTCTCTCTCTCTCTCTCTCTCTGAAACAAACACTACGAAAATTTACAAAAAGGAGCGAATTAAAAACATTTTCAGGAACAACAATCGTGATACAAATTCCAAAACTGAACACAATAATTGTCTTAGAGCGACATAACTTATATCACATCAGCTCCGTAACACCTCTTCACGACACCTTTATTCGAGTTACAGTATATTAAAAAAAAAAAAACCAGCGGGAAAAATATAAAATCACTTAAAATTAAAACTAAAATAATGTAATAAATTAACAATTATTCATCAGTTTAAAATATAAACCATGAAAGCAGAAAGGTTTAACGATAGTTTTTTTTTTATCGTTTAACCATGCATACTAATAGTTTGTCATTCTTCAACGAGCACGCATGGAGCTTAAAAAATTTTTAAAAAGAATTTTTAACAACTTTCCTCCAGAGTGAAAGTTAAAATCCGCAATAATAAAAAGAAAATCCATGAAGACGAAAAGCATTTTAAACACACACACACACACACACACACACACACACACACGGTACAGACTTCTTAAAATTCATAAATTAACAAACCTAATTTAACTTAACCTAACCTAACCTTAGTGCCACTGAACCGAGAAGGGGACGACAAGTGTTTCGGACGCAATTGTGGGCAATTGAGTTTTCTGTCGTCATTAAATAATGAGAAACTCGCTAGAGCAGGGTCGTACCTAAAGTATTTGGCACCCGGGGCGGATCCTTCCTTTGGCACCCCCCATAAATAATTTTAAAATTTAAACACAGAAAAATATATTATGTTTGCGAGTAGATTTTTAAACAGTACAGTAGTGTCATAAGCAAATTGGAAATAAGAAAATGCAGGACATTAAAAATTCAGTGAACGGGTAATACTGCATTTTATTTTATACAAAAAACACAGGAAATCCAGTCTCAACGTTCAGCCTATTCTTCAAAGGTAATAGAGAGGATTCAGTCTCCGCTTTCGAGCCTCAATTTCCGCAAATTAATCAATGACCTCATCAAATTCACCTTCTTTGCATATTCATGTTCAATTGAAAGTAAAGCCAGATTTGTCAATCTTGTCCGACTCGTGATCGAGCGGGGCGGATCCTTCCTTTGGCACCCCCCATAAATAATTTTAAAATTTAAACACAGAAAAATATATTATGTTTGCGAGTAGATTTTTAAACAGTACAGTAGTGTCATAAGCAAATTGGAAATAAGAAAAATGCAGGACATTAAAAATTCAGTGAACGGGTAATACTGCATTTTATTTTATACAAAAAACACAGGAAATCCAGTCTCAACGTTCAGCCTATTCTTCAAAGGTAAATAGAGAGGATTCAGTCTCCGCTTTCGAGCCTCAATTTCCGCAAATTAATCAATGACCTCATCAAAATTCACCTTCTTTGCATATTCATGTTCAATTGAAAGTAAAGCCAGATTTGTCAATCTTGTCCGACTCGTGATCGAGCGAAAGAAATTTTTTATCAATTTCAATTTGGAAAAACTTCTTTCACGGCGAAGATTGACAGAATTTGATCCATTGCTTTAGAACGAATCTCTAATTCTCGATGAAAGCGATCGAGACATTCAAACATAGCCCTTTTTACTTCCTCTGGCAATGTGAGACCAGCATCCTTTGTCATCTCTCCTGGCGTCCTTTTTCGGAGCTTTACTCTCCCTCTTCTCTCCATAGAAATGCCCATTTCCTCACACTAAAACGTCAACAAACGTTCGCCTTGCCTTTCGATGTAATTTTTATCAATAATTTTTGCCAATAAAAATAAAAATTTATTTTATAGTGGAAATTAACATTAACCCTTTAACGTCGAACGTTTTAGTAGGGTTAAGTCTAAATGCGTGTATTTGAAACGTTCCTACCGACAAAATTGTTCGTCATTATTGCGTCACTTTTTCTCATATTCGCGTGATCTTCGGTACGAGTCCTTGATATGACGCGATCTTTTAGATTTAATTTCTCGCTTAAGAGGGAGAAATTAGCGAGTAAGAATCTCAAAGACGACGATCCTCAAACCTATCTTTATTCCATTCTCACTGTAAGATTTCCCACTTTTTTACGAAAACATTTTTCATATAAAAAAATATCCTTCGAACCCGCGAGTGCGTCGCAACCCCTCATTTCACCTTTCTTCAACTGGGAACCGTTTCTCAAATCTAGAATTTCCACTTACGGACGATGAATAAAAATGGGAGTGACATCGAGTGACGAGTAACCTGTCGAAACTGGAACCACTTTATAAACAAACGGATCAGTGACGATAAAAATGCCAAATTAACATTAAGGCAAAGAATTATTATTACTAATTCAAACTCCTTTTTACGAATCATTCTTCAAAGCGAAAACTGTTACGCAAAACCGAAAATAAGAAAACGCCACTCGCGTAACAATCTAATGCCGATATCGAATGGCACACATTTATCGATAACGGGTTACTTAAAAATGTTATCAATCCGTTAAGATATGGTAATAACAAGGTGCTACAAAATAAAGGGTACAAAACTCCCCGAGCCAAGCGGATAACACCAAATCCAAAAGTCAGGGATCTTGGCGTAATAATGTCGTCGGATGCGGAATTCACAGAGCGGGATAACATTAAAATTACAACGGCTAGAAAGATAATGGGAATCATCTGGAGGAGCTTCCGCAGCAGAAAAGCAAACATCATGCTCAAATTATGCGAGAGTCTAGTCCTACCGATATAGAGTATTGCTCAGTATTTAAGCCCATACCGAAAA
Source organism: Bathynomus jamesi (assembly GCA_023014485.1). Taxonomy (NCBI): domain Eukaryota; kingdom Metazoa; phylum Arthropoda; class Malacostraca; order Isopoda; family Cirolanidae; genus Bathynomus; species Bathynomus jamesi. The sequence continues at coordinate 90,262 of JAJOZX010003699.1, read as the reverse complement.
CGAGACATTGCGAACATTGAAGCTATACAAATGACTTTTACGTACAATATAGAGGAAATGAAAGGTGAAGAGTACTGGTCTCGACTGCAATCCCGGAAATTCTACTCTCTGGAAAGAAAACGCGAGCGGTACGCAATAATATACATATGGAAAATACTCGAGAGCTTTCTCCCTAACCTTAAAATGATATACATACAAACTAGAATGAGAGAAGAGGCAAATTTTGTACTGTCCCAGCTGCGGTGGGGACAGGGGAGCCATGAAACCGAGGATAGAAAATACCCTCAGAATACGAGAGACCCAAAGCTTTTTAATGCCCTACAAAGAGAAGCGAGGAACCTCCAGGCGGCGGCGGCGGCCTGGGCACTTGCGTTTTTTTTGCGGTACTGCGGTACTACTACCGCACTACCAAACCGGTACCGCATAACGCAGTACCGCAAAGGATCGCTGAAAGTACAGCAGTACCGCTACCGCATTCAAATTTCCCGCGGTACTTTCCGCGGTACCGACCAACACGGTAGTACCGCAGTACCGCAAAAAAAACGCAAGTGCCCAGCTCTGCCGGGCTGAGTCCAGCACACCGACCCGAATAACTTTAAGAACCAGCTGGACAGATTCCCGCGCAAAGTCCCTGATCAGCCATGCGTGGCTGGCTACGAAGGCAGGAGGAGATCAGACAACAATTCCCTCCTTCACCAAATCTCGTTCAAACTCAATAAATAAATAATATATATATTATACAGTATATATATATTCCGTGGAAACTGCAGTCGAATCATGAAAAGAACCACCATTGTTGCTCCGATCATCTTTATTGAAAGAATTATTTTGAAAACCTCCCGTTTTCATCGTTTGTGGCACCTATATACAAAATAAAATTACAATTTTAATTATTTCTGAGATAGAACCTAAATGAAAGTAAACGTTAAACAATGAAACCATAAATTTTTATTCCTTTATGATTTAATTGTTTTTACTTGTATTGTAAATAAAATTTCGTAGCTTTTTTATAATATTTATACGTGTTACTGATCATGAACACACGATTTCGAAACGTTTGGTTCAGTAAATAAACTGTAGCACACTGGTGTTCTTTCTCATTATTATTAAGCACGCCAATAGAGAAATACCAGGTGTTGGGACGCGCGCGCACCTGTATCGGGATGCATGAGTAGTAAAGGCGGATGCGGCCAAGTGTATATCCGACTTTTGTAATCGATTGTGTTTTCTTCCAGGAGAGAAGATAAAAAAAAAAAACCTACAAACTTGAAGATGACAACAACAACAACAACAACAACAACTTCCAACCCGCAACCCGTTAGATACTATCCACCAAATTGACAATAAATTCAACTTACTGGAGTAGCATGAAAATACAGACTGGAGATACGCAACGGGATTACTGCAAACAAAGTCACTAGGGTACGATAGTGAGACAAAACACTACGGAGCGTCGCGACGCACGTGAAAATGCTGAAGATCAGTTAGCATCTGTTTTCACGTACTGTACTATACTAAGGACCCAATGTACCTCCTTAAAACCACGGCCGATCACTGTAAAACTTCCCCTGGATGATGCCTTTTTGTGGCACACACATTTTTGTTTGTATGTTTTCTATTTATAGGGCATTTGTAAAATGCACTGCTCATACTTCAGAATTTGCCATAATTCGGAAGGCTAGAGCCCCTATTGTGCCAAAGTATCGGTTTTGCCATTCTAAGTCATCCAATCCAGCGCTGTTCAACATTTTTAATCACTTCATCCTACAATCCAGTCCAACCCCCATTTTTCCCCTACTTCAACATTTATTAAGCAACTATTCAGTTCCTCACATTCATATGTACGATGTCTTTAAAATCAAAATGTGACCTTTTAAATGAGATCACCCTTTTTAACATTTTCAAATTTAAAATAACAATAATAAATCACGCAAAATTTACTAATTGCCTTTATATTGTTTACAGAATTTATTTTTTCTAATTGAATAATTAGTATTAATTATTAATAATTATATTGTTTGCAGAATTTACTCTTTCTAATGGAATAATAGCGATTTGTTTATCAATGTTTGGCAGCCAATAGTTCATTTTAAAAATATATTTAAATTTCTGCGCTTGAAAGCAAACACTGAAAATGGGGTAAAAAAAATCTTCACATAAGCGAGGTACTGGACTTCTTTAAATCTATATCATCAATTAACCAAACCTAATCTAACGTCAGTGCAATCAAACCGAGAAGAGTATGATGTTTTGGGCGCAATTAAGAGCTCGAAAGGGGTTTTCTGTGAAATCATTGAAAAAGTGAGGTACGCGTTAACAATCAAGCCTCAACTAACCTAATCTAATCTAATCTGAACCAGCATTTTTTTTCCTATATTAAAAATATTTCTACATTTTTTTATATAAAAAATTTTAATGTACCGCTACCAAAAGTGTTACCTCACAACCCCCCCCCCCCATTAAATCTGTGAATTAGCACGCATTCAACTTCACTTATACCGACACACACACACACAGTTATAATAGGCTATGAATGGAAGACACGTTTTGAGTTCTCGACTTTTCATCTCAAAAATAGAAGTAAATTTTTGGCAATACGGTAGATTTTTGAGGTAAACTTTGGTGTGGATTCCTTGCTATGATACTCAGTGTGATTCCCATTCCCATTAAAGACCCAAAATGACTTCTATTTTATTGTTAAAGAATAGCATTAAAAAATAAAATTATCGGACATGTAAGAATGTAATTAAATAAGAATGAACAGTTTGCGCAATTTGGGACCTTTTGATAAAGAAAAATCAATTTATCATAAAATTTACTGAGAAAAACTAACTCACTTGGCATAATCTCCCAGAGACGAATGTACACGCATTTATCTGGTGTCTATCCTTGAAACAATTATCACTCAATAACCGTTTCACTACCGTACGAGTAACGAGTAGTGAACTTTCAATTATAAAACAACTATGTACGCAGTACACTTCACGTCATACAAAATATTACGGCAAGCGAGGGAGTTAATGTAACAAGAAATGAAAGTATGATCTTCGCCTTCTTTTATTAACACGGGCTATTACAAAGCCTCATCTGAAGACCCATTTCGATTCATGGCCAAACGATGTCCAAATTAAATTAACAATATTCTTCATTTAAACCTACCCCACCCAGTACCCCTGGTAGGGGTTTAAGGGTTAAATAAATAAATAAACACAGCCAAACACGTCCACTGTACTTGAATCAAGGTCATTCATCATACTCCTTTCATTCCTACAAAAGCCACTAGAATGACGTTTACTCGGCAAAATGAGCAGATAATGGTTTTTGAGAGTTGTTTTACACTGCATAAAATTACACACACACCTCTATATAATATACAGGGTGTCCCGTAAGTCTGGACCCATAGGGAAAAATAATAAAATTACAAAATAGTCCAAAAATTTATTACATAATCTGTTCAAAGTGTCCGCCGTTGTGTCGCACACATAGTTGAAGACGCAATCTCCACTGCGACAGCACTTTCTGAATCACAGTCGCAGAAATTTCTTGACACGCCTCCACAATGCGTGCTTTAAGGTGGAAAATGTTCTGAAGTTTGACCTCGTACACTTTGGCTTTCAAGTGGCCCCACAAATAAAACTCCAGCGGAGTAAGATCATAATAAAAAAATAATAAAAATAATAATAAAAATAATGAAAAAATATATTATAAATAAATTTTTGGACTATTTTGTAATTTTATTATTTTTCCCTATGGGTCCAGACTTACGGGACACCCTGTATATCGTGATGCTGCGCCTCGGTGGTGTAGTGGTTAGCGTCGCTGACTACGAATCTATCGGCCCCGGGTTCGAGACCCGATGATGGCGGCCGGCGCGCAGCAAAACCCAGCTGTTTATCCTTCCATACAATAAAGGAAGTGGTTGGTAGATAAATGGGTACCCTAGGTGGCCTAGTGGTTAAGACGCTGGGCTGCTGGTGGGGCGTGGTTCGGATTCCACGTTAAACTTAGGTCGAGTGAAAAGCTTGACCTTCGTCAGAATGAACAATTCGGGCGGAAGCTAGCCAAAGGTTAAAGGTTATAATATATGTTACAGGGAATCTGTGTAACTAGGGATTTCATGAAATCCCTAAAATGTTCAGGGATTTCATGTAAGATTAAGTCGTAATATTTTCGTTAGTTTTAACGAAAATATCACGACTTAACCTAACCAATCGTCAAGGGCGGACAACTGACCTAACTGGGCATTCAATAATTTTCCCGTAGGTTTAACGAAAATATCACGACTTAAACTTACATGAAATCCGTGAACATTTAAGGGATTTTATAAAATCCCTAGTTGCACATATTCCCTGTAAAACACACTATACATACATACATACATACATACATATATATATGGTGTCCCCATAAGTCCGGCATCATAGGAGAAATTCATATTTTTCTATTTTTACAAACCATAATTCATATTTTTCTCTTTCTACAGGCCATAATGTCTGTGAGCAAGGAAGAACGAATCCAGATAATTCTACTCATAGGAAATCGGAGTCAAAGAGACTTTGCAACAAGTCTGCTAACACAACTGTGTTATTGGCTCGCGGTCTGGATGCAGTCTGTTAAATTCAGCAGCGGCCTCTCTTTGACTCCGATTTCCTATGAGTAGAATTATCTGGATTCGTTCTTCCTTGCTCACAGACATGGCCTGTAGAAAGAGAAAAATATTAATTATGGTTGTAGAAATAGAAAATATGAATTTCTCCTATGATGCCGGACTTATGGGACACCCTGTATATAATTTCTCAATGTATGGTTAAATATTTACGAACGTTGTTTTAAACGATTTTCTTGAAATAATTATACAGGGTGTCCACAATATCTTGTCACCCCGGTAAAATACTAACTGATTTTCATTTTTTTTTCAAACCCATTTAAAATGCGTGAGAGCAACAACTATACGATTGAGCAACGCATATTGGTTAGTACCTAGGTTCATGAGCGACCACGTAATGGTAAAACCATTGAAAATATTCGTGCAGACTTCCAGAACCGATTCAATCGTGCAGCTCCTTTTTGGAGCAGCAGCTGCACGATTCAATCGGTCTTGAAAGTCTGCCCGAATATTTTCAATGGTTTTGTCATTAAGTGGTCGCTCATGGACCCAGGTAATAGCCAATATGCGTTGTTCAATCGTATAGTTGTTGCTATCACGCACTTCAAATGGGTTAGAAAGAAAAACAAAAATCAGTTAGTATTTTACTGGTGTAACAAGACATTGTGGACACCCTGTATAGATTCAGCGAGTAAAACTAAAAATTTTATGTCCCCTGAACCATAAATAACCTTAACATTTGTTTTAAAAAAAAAAAGTCATAGATAAGCTCATATTTAATTTGAAACGCCGCTAGTTTGAAATTAAATGCAAGTACAGTAAACCCTCGTCCAACGGGTGTTTGTCCAGCGCGAATTTGCTTATACACGAAAAAATAAATGCGAACAATTATTTGCCGAAAGCGAAAAATTTGATTATACACGGTCCGCCAAACACGCTCTTAATACAGTAGTACTGTACGCGTACCAATGCGCGCTCTAGTCTTTTCTCCTACACTCTCCAACACTCCCGCATCTCTCTCCCTCTCGCGTCACCCTTTGTCTCAGTCCCGCTACCGCGTTAAGTTCAGTGAAGTTATGTTGCATTGTTTTTTGTCTTATTTTGCCGTTGTTTTGCTATTACCCTTAGACAGCAGTATGGCACCAAAACGTAAAGCATCTGCGAGTGATAGTGAAGAGAAGAAAGTCGTAAGGTTATGACATTAACCGAAAAAATAGTTTCTAAATAAGTTGCGTGATGGTATGAGCATAACATCACTTAGCCACGACTACCATACGCACCATCCGAAAGAGTGAAGAAAAAGATACGTGCTATTTTCATTTAATATATTTTATTTATCATATGTAAATATCATTATGTTTATGATTTTATTATGTTCTTATTTCATCTGTAATAATAAAAGGACGTGTGTGTGTGTGTGTGTGTGGGTGTGTGTGTTCCAGCCATAACTCCAAAATGGATGCAGTTACAAACATGAAGCTTCACACACACATATTGATTAGGTCCCGAAGTTGTGCACCTGGGTTAATAAATTAAATAATTAATTTCAAAAATTAAATGACGTCATCAAGATCATTACGTGTGTATATATATATATATATATATCGAAATCTATGGTAAAATTATTGAATACCCAGTTAGGTTCATTGAATGCCCAGTTAGGTCAACTGTACGCCCTTGACGATTGGTTAGGTTACGTCGTGATATTTTCGTTAAAACGCGGGATATTTTTTCTACCTGCACGAAGGGCGGGTTCTCTGCTAGTATACAATATAGGTAGGGAAATTCTTATGGTGATGATGATAGAAAATCTACGTATCTAAGTAATGGGAGACTTTACGCGGCCGCGTTCACGTATCCCCATTTATCTCAGAAGATATTAAGTTGGTTGAATGCGGATTAACTAACAAGCCGTTCTCGAGGAACCAACCTAACCCGGCGTCGGACAAGGGTTTACTGTAATATGAACAGTTGATAGACTGACAGTTTAGAGTTGTAATGATTAAATTTAGTATGCTGGCTATCATATTTTCTATACATTAATTACAATATAAAGGGGTTTCAGTGACTTTTTTAATAACTTTAATTAAATATAAAACATTTGAATCAAAGGTTTCGTTAACGCAAGATTTCCTTATACTGCGTTTCGTAATTCTAAGTTTGAAAATAGTAATTGATAACCTTTACCCTCAGTAGTTGCTTATCGTTTACCCTATTCAATTTTGTGCCGGTCTCTAAACAAATTGGTAAATACAAAAGAACATTATGGTAATCGTATATATTTTTAGAGTATAACACCAAAGTGTCGTTAAAAGTATTATACAGATATTGTATAATAATAATAATAATAATAATAATAATGTCTCTTCTCAGTTCAACTGAGCAAATTTTGATTTAGAGTGAAAACCGTTCCTGAACGAAATAATTTTGGCATTGGCTTAAACCAATAAAAACTGTACACTTCTACATCCTTTTAGTTTTATTTCTATATTTATTCAACAACGATTGATAAGGAATCGAACGAAGTATATAGTCAGAGAATAGATAAATAAATTTAAAGAGAGTTATTCCTATCTAGGGTTACCAGAGGTCCGGCAAAAAGAGGACATATTCTCCTTTTCAATCTCATGTCCTCTGTCCGGCAGGCATTTTAAATATGTTGATATTGTGCGGCTTTTTACTTATTATAGATACGATCCAGACTTAAAAATGAGCTTCCCACAAGCTCAAACGACCCAATTAATGCCCGACATGTCCTCCTTTTGCCGGACATCCGGTAACCCTACTCCTATCCCAAACTAGACCTACCAACAAACTGCTATAGTAACCTAATTGGCGAACTACAATTTAAGTTAATTTTTAACAAAGAATAAGAAATATCCGAACCAATAATTACGTTTATGAACAAAAGTAAATTATCGTAATTCAGTTTGAAAATAGTTTAGACTACGTAATTCCTTGACTCTGACCTTCAATATATATTTGTCAAAGCAATATTCGAGCTACAGAATCAAGAAAGTCTACTGTTCAAATAGAATAAAGGTTACGCAAGTGAAATGAATACCTGCAAACAATATATACTCGTAATTTTATTATGTCAGAAGAAGGGGATCAAGGCCGAGCGCCCGCGAAAATGACCCCCCCCCCCCCCCCCCATAGGAGGAGGAGATAGCCATAAACAAAGTCTCCAAGGCAGTCAACGATGCCACTATTTTTTTCTATATATATATATAAATTTTGCAAAGATTGTGTAGTGAAAAATAGAGGAAGAAGTATGTGTTTGAAGGCAGACTAGACTATCATTCTAATTCGTTAACGAAAAACAAAATGCTTTATCTAAATGGAAATTAACGCTGTACTATATCGGATTTTGGTACTTACGTATTATCGGGACTACCAAACTGTTTATTATGTATTTTTGCTCTCGTCATTTTCGTTTAAACTAACGAAAATATCACAACTTAACCTAACCAATCATCAAGGACGTACAGTTGACCTAACCGGGCATTCAATTAACCTGAACGCCCAGTTAGGTCAACTGAATGCCCGGTTAGGTCAACTGCACGCCCTTGATGATTGGTTAGGTCAACTGTACGCCCTTGATGATTGGTTAGGTTAACCTCTTGACGACTGAATTTTTTGCAGGGTTGTTATAAATGCATGTATTGGAAACGGTACATATTCGACCCAGTGGTCCAAAGAGGTTAAGTTGTGATATTTTCGTTAGTTTAAACGAAAATGACGAGAGCAAAAATACATAAACAGTTTGGTAGTCCCGATAATACGTTAAATTGCTGTACATAAAATCCAGGTACTTAAGTATTACTCTTGTATCGAGGTTTAGACAAAACAATGTAGACCCTATTATTTCCGGCATATTTCCTCTGGGTCTTGCTTAGTTCAGAAATTTAGATTCCACGTTAAACTCCAAGTCCAAGAGGAAGGGAGGGGAGGGACATGCCTGATATTCATCTCAATGAATAGAAAATTTGGTTCATATGACTATCATTTGGGTTTTATCCTAAGAATGCGACAAGCATCTTGCTAGCCATTATGAAGTACTTTTGTATATACACATGATGTAAAACCGTTAAAAACGTTGGGTTTTGTTCATTATCATTAAATAATTTAAAGTTTACCCGGACGGCAAACTGGACAGCACACAACCCGCGGTCGGGAAAATTGTGGATTATTCACCCACAACAAATATTACTTTTGAAAACTATCAAGAATAATTAGCAAGTATTTATAGCCCTTTTGTACGCATACCACCTAATGCAACTCCGCGTATCACAGGTTGGAATCGCTGCTCTAGTGCTGCGTTTCCCAACCAAAGTACCAATGTTGCAACCCTTCCCCACTCCCAGAAAAGTTGCTCCAAATGAAAATGACATACTAAATCAATAACTGAAAATTTCAATGAAATAAAAACATCCGCGATGTATTATGGCCATAAAGCTGTAGAGGGTCACTTTGAAGTTCCTTTGTGTTGGTAAAGGGGGTGCGGGAGTATTTAAGCGAGACAAAAATTCTTCCGCAATGCAGCGGAGAGAGGTCAGATGGCACTGCCGAGCAGACACACTCTACATAAATACGTCGTTTTATCCTGGTTGAATGTTGTTCATGTCAGAAATTGACTTTGTACTGACGTAGTCACAATGTAAAACTTAAAAGTTATATTGCAACGTTGATACAACGTTGCATATACGTGAAGTACATGTAAACTTCTGACAATTTTTTTTTGTACGTAGCATAGACGTTGTCTGCGCATAAGGTTTTACATCCACAACATATAGTTTCATATTACATTATTCTTTGTGACAATTGTTGGACCAAACTTTATCCTTGAGACGTTGAGACAACGTTGTATCTACGTAAAATCACAACGTCGTGAAGTCGTAACTAAAACCACACAAATTTACGTTGTATCTACATCACAGTGCTAAACTGCAACCTTGTGACAACGTCGTATCTACACGCCACATCTATTCTCATAAAATCTGACTCAAAACAAAAACCCTTTATTTTCAGAAAAACAAAAGTTGCATAAAATTTTTCATTACTGTCCTGTACAACTTATTAAATATGTGACATTACATTAATATATTCACAGTATTCAAATCTGAGTATGGAAGATTTTCAGTACCGTATGGAAGATTTTCAGTACCGTATGGAAGATTTTCAGTACCGTATGGAAGATTTTCAGTACCGTATGGAAGATTTTCACTTATGGAAGATTTTCAGTATGGAAGATTTTCATTTTCACGTTTGAGAAATTACTCAAAAGAAATGTAGTAGTAACAGTTGTGACGTAACACAAACTCAATGACTCGTCAAGACAAGAAATGGACTTCGCAAAATTATTTTCAAGCCCATTAATTTTAAGCAAGAAAAAATTGGTTTTAATTCAATCATTAACTTACTTCAACTGTTAAAGAGATGAGAGGAGTGACTGCTATCAATACAGGCACTTTCACATTCAAGAAATTTTATTTCCACGAATTCGTTTTTCTGTACCCACCCGAAGAGGATGCCAGTGGGCATCGAAACTGTTGTGGAAATAAACTCCGTCTATTTGTGTGGGTTTTGTTGTCACATATAGACAAAGTTTTGACCGGATCTAATATACGGAATATATTCAATTCACGTATAGACAGTCCTCTGATAAGTGATTCACCCATCAAATATTATCTTTTCCAAGACAAGTTTCCGACAGTTTGCAAAACAGAGAAATACCGAGTGAGTAACAGTGTTTCTCTATTTTCAATTTCGTGTGCCTTGAGTTAAGGTACTTTATGTATGAGAGTTGTAAAAATTTTTAATTTGTTACTTGTAAGCATGGGAATGAATGAAGAACAGAATGCTACATTATATTAACCTGTAACTAAAATACTCAGTTTAGAAAGTGTGATATATATATATTTATTTATTTTTTTTGAAAGAATAGTTAGAGAGAAAATTCATGATTTCTTGGAGACACGGGAAAGATTCAACGAAAATCAGCACGGATTCCGATCAGGTAGATCATGCCTATCACAACTAATAGAACACTACAACATCCTAGATGCATTGGAAGGCAATGACAACTACGATGTCATATACACAGATTTTGCTAAAGCTTTCGATAAATGTGACCATGGTATAATAGCACATAAAATTAAATATATGGGAATAACAGGCAAAGTGGGAAAATGGATCTACAACTTCCTTAGAGATCGTCTGCAGGTCGTCAAAATTCAAGGTATATCATCATCAGAATCGGAAGTACGCAGCTCAGTACCACAAGGGACAGTACTGGCCCCACTCCTGTTCATTATCATGCTAACAGACATAGACAGCGGAGTAAACAGCAACAGTATAGTAACATCCTTTGCAGACGATACAAAGATCAGCAGAAAAATCAGCGATATACATGACGTGGAGGCCTTGCAGAGGGACACAACCAAATATACAAATGGTCAGAAGACAACATGATGACACTTAACACAGAGAAATTTCAGCCCTTCAGATATGGTAGAAAAGAGGAACTTAAACAGACTGCATATTATGCTCCAGATAGACAGGAAATTCAGAGAAGCACGAAAGCGATCGATCTCAGGATAATAATGACAGATGATGCGAAATTCGAAACACAAAATCAGATAGCGATAAATAAAGCAGAGAGTCGCCGGACAGGTACTAAGAACGTTCAAGAGAATGAACAGGACAGTAATGATTCCCCTGCTAAAACACTGATTATACCAAAACTTGAGTACTGCTCAGTTTTGACGTCCCCATATAAAAAGGAAGAAACTAATAAACTAGAAGAAAAGCAAAGGCATTTCACAGCCAAGATTGATGGCTGCAAAGAACTCAACTACTGGGAAAGACTACGTAAACTAAATCTGTACTCACTGGAAACAAGAAGAGAGAGGTACATCATAATCTACATATGGAAAATGATCGAAAAACTGGTACCAAACCTAAAACTAAACCCAATTACCATTCAAACAACACTGGAAAATAGGAAAGGCAGAATGTGTAGTGTTCCCAAATTAAAGGCCCGACAAGGGACCTCCTCAACCCTGAAGGAAAATAGCTTGGTTGTCAGGGAGCCAAGACTTTTCAACCAGCTTCCTAAGGACTTCAGAAACGTAACGGGGGTCAAAGTTGAAGTCTTCAAGAAAAGACTGTATGCCTGGCTCAGGACAGTACCAGATGAGCCGGGCGTGCCTGGCTATGTACGGTGGAGAGCGCAAGAAAGCAACTCGCTCCTCCACCAGGCCAGACCTAGAGGCGGGGCCACCAGCTTGACCTCCGTGTGAAGAGAGACCAACGCACGAAACAACAAGGTTCATAAGGTAAGGTGTATTTTATTTATATATATATATATATATATATATATATCTCAGACCTAAGGCCACAGCCTGTATTTAACACCACTAAATATAAATCTACACATGTCATTTACAAATGACAGCAAGCGTTCAGTAGTTTCTTAAATTAATTGTTGAGAGAAGTGGTCATTTCCATTGTTCAAACGAATTTCCTCCACATTATGAAAGGGTGAATGATTCGTCTCCATGGTGAAAGTAGACCAGTACGGTCCGGTACGCCGAACCGGAAAGAAATGAACATTCGACACGGCGAGAATTTCTTTTTCCGACACTAAGTAGGCCTAATCATTAGGGCGGATCGATTTTACATTTTTTTCGATTTCCATATTCTAATAGGGACAAAAACTTGCGCATGCATGAGAAAATAGCCTCTGCAAAATCTTAGCTTAATAGGCAATCATCTTCTGCCCCCGGCAGAGCGATGAAAATCATATTTTAGTAGTCAAAAACGTATTTTTCTTATAATTTTTAAAATATTTCAATATGCATCAAAATTATTCCTAATAACTATAAAGACGATGAAAAAGACCTCATATGATCGTTTTTCCAAGCGCGTTGTCCTACGTTAATATCTTTTGCCCCCGGCAACAACGTCAAATGTTGAAAAAATAGGTAATTTATATACATATTTTCAGATCGGCTCTTTGTCTTAAATAATGCATTTATATATTTCCCATAGCATTTATATGGTTGCTTAGGCATGAAATAACACACACACATGCCTATTACACGGTAATGAATTATCACTGCGACACCTCATTCAAGACTTGGACGGCAAAACAACTGGGCCAATGGGCTTTACTGGACCAGTTGGAAAACAACTGAACGACTGCGAAAAACTTCCAATTACAGAATTCGATGCCATTCCATCTCCCGACATTGACATAGATGATGCCGAGTTGAGCACCGACCAAAAATATTTGTTAGGCATCTACAGAGCAGTGTCGAGCGGTAGCTGCTCTTCAGCTCTCGCGGCTCGAAATCCAGGTAAGATGGCGCATTCCAGGTGGCTGACAACAGCAAATAGATTTCTGCGCCTCTGTTTCAACCAGTGAACCCTCCAGCAACTTCAACGAAATTGTGCGATTCATTACGACAGTTTACGCACCAATTTGGTTTAAGATAAAGAAAAACTCCAGTTTCACTGAGGGCGCAAAACATTTTTTCGAAATGATGCGTCTCTCTCAGACCATGCCTCAAAGATCTAAGACAATCGCCAACAAAGTCCTCCGTAGAAATTCTTTCTTTGCTCACCCAGAAATATTTTGATCTCCATGCTACATGCCGATGAGCAACACATAAGAGAATTGGGATGGAGAAGAATATTAAAAGCACGATCAAAACAATCACCAGCGGGGAAATTCGAGCCTTCGCCATGCCTGAGCTGCTCTACGATAGTCAAAACTATTACGAAATGATCAACTGGCAAACGGCTGAGGTGACCGAACCCCCCGTTACAAAAACAATACCTGATACCCGAATAAAAGAGTTTGTTGAGACGGGAGACCAGCTGATGGACTGATCCCACTATTCCCTCGTCATACTTAAGCGGTCGAGAAACTCATCAAATTAGTAACCGAAGCCTCTGCCAGTGTAAGTGGAATAGAAGAGAGCGACGGATTCATCCGCTCCCGTCTTCACTCCCGAACAAAAATTCCACGATTTGATTCTAAGAAAGGAAGGGTGGTTGGGGCTGGATAGGGTGGAACTCGACGTACAGCCACCTCCTCGTGGTGAGTTCTGGGTTGCTAATTTTATAAAATTAGCAAGCGAGGAGCTGTACTTAGTACTTATCGTACTTATAACATCGCATTAACGTAATTATAATCCACATTTAGACTTTTCTCGGGGACAGAAGATATTACTCGAGAGTCATAAAATTTTGCGTGTGTTATTTCATGCCTAAGCAACGATATAAATGCTATGGGAAATATATAAATGCATTATTTAAGACAAAGAGCCGATCTGAAAATATGTATATAAATTACCTATTTTTTCAACATTTGACGTTGTTGCCGGGGGCAAAAGATATTAACGTAGGACAACGCGCTTGGAAAAACGATCATATGAGCTCTTTTTCATCGACTTTATAGTTATTAGGAATAATTTTGATGCATATTGAAATATTTTAAAAATTATAAGAAAAATACGTTTTTGACTACTAAAATATGATTTTCATCGCTCTGCCGGGGAGCAGAAGATGATTACCTATTAAGCTAAGATTTTGCAGAGGCTATTTTCTCATGCATGCGCAAGTTTTTGTCTCTATTAGAATATGGAAATCGAAAAAAATGTAAAATCGATCCACCCTACTAATCATACTTCGAAATATTACTTCTTTTTTTACGTTACTTTCATTCTAAAAAGTTACGAGTTAGTTATTAAAAATAAAGCTCAAACGTGAGCTTACGACTGGCTGTTTATTTTAATGAAAAGGGTGAAGAGGGAGGGAAGTTTAGGTGATGTGGCAATTTAGGCACAGTACAGGTAAGAAATAAAATATACAGGCACTGCTAATTCGCCCGTAATAATAAACCTCTCGGCAAATGTGCCGCTCTTACCGAAGTGAAGCAATTTCTCCAGGTGTTTACTCAATTTTATGCATCTGTTTATTCACTGCAAATACCCATTACGGAAAATATGATATTAAACTTTGGCTCAGTTTCGCACGAAACACGTTACAATGTAACAAATAAATAAATCATGAATGTGAAAAGATATTTAACTCTTCATACTTCCGCTTGTATGGCACGAGATTATACACACACACTTTTCCTTATAGGACATTTTTAAGTTGTTGCAACTATTAATAACTCTTAAACGGCAGCAACGTGAATATTTCTAATCTCTCTCGCTCTCTCCACACACAAACTGTGTGTATATATATATATATATATGAATAGAAACGACATAAGTGTTAAGGAACGTTTCTGCACACGAGGAGGAGAGATAACGAATAATGAAAAATGAGGCGAACCGCCCGGGAATCGAACCCAGGGCCTTCCAATTGCCGGTCGGACGCTCTACCATTATGCTACGGACCTCACTCAATCACAAATCGAAATTCTCCCACATAGGACAGAAACCAATACCCTGAGAGGGCACCCTCGCAAATCGTGAATATGCGCATATAACTGCAATGACCGCGCAGTATATAAATGAATAGAAACGACATAAGTGTTAAGGAACGTTTCTGCACACGAGGAGGAGAGATAACGAATAATGAAAATGAGGCGAACGCCCGGGAATCGAACCCAGGGCCTTCCAATTGCCGGTCATTGCAGTTATATGCGCATATTCACGATTTGCGAGGGTGCCCTCTCAGGGTATTGGTTTCTGCCCTATGTGGGAGAATTTCGATTTGTGATTGAGTGAGGTCCGTAGCATAATGGTAGAGCGTCCGACCGGCAATTGGAAGGCCCTGGGTTCGATTCCCGGGCAGTTCGCCTCATTTTTCATTATTCGTTATCTCTCCTCCTCGTGTGCAGAAACGTTCCTTAACACTTATGTCGTTTCTATTCATTTATATACTGCGCGGTCATTGCAGTTATATATGCATATATATATATATATATATATATATATAATATTCCCTTATCTGAATCTGAAGACGCATTAGTCCACAGAATAAAATATAAACAATTTAAAAACTTCGAAAAATTTCGAACTTACACGTTTTCATCAGAAACTACATCAGAAATAAAAAACCAATATGTGAAGTTATCTAAGGGGTTATCCTCCAACAACAACAACAACAACAACCTATTCTTATCGCTTCAAAATCGACAAAGTCTCAGTTTCAAAAGAACAAACTCAAGTTTTGGACTGGTCATCACGAACTCCGGACTTGAATCCAATAAAGAATTTGAGCATAGATTTAGAGACGAAGGCCTACCAATTTACATCAGTTGAAACAATATACAATGGAACAATACTACTCATGAAGCCTGTGCCAAACTTATTAATTAAAGATCATAACGAACGACTGGTGGAAATGATAAAAGCCAAGACTGATCCCACGAAGTAGTTGTGAAGATTCGCACATGCGCTTTCAATGATATTCGCGTTACTGTGAAGGTTGTTACGAGAATATTTTTGTTCATTAAAACAGTATTCCTCGCCGTGTATAAGAACGTTTAGGAGGAGGCCAGACGCCATGACGTTAAAAATTTAAAAAAAATCAGGTTTTTAATTGAATACTGAATAACCTTTATTAATAATAAAATAAATACATTCGTTTTACAATGACGTGAATAATTGTGAAGCTCGAGTAATTATTTAATTTAATTTGGCTCTTAAGCTTTAGGCTTTACTGGACTCTTATTAAAAATAAATGGCTAGTTTTTAATAATTAATAATAAATAAATAAGTAAATAAGTATTATTAATAGTTAAAGTATGTACTAATCTTAAATTATCACTCGTGACATGACAAATGCAAGGTCACCATTGAAGGCATTATACCAATACCATACAAAGAAACCAATATTATACAAGAGATATAAGAACTAAACAATCCCAAGAAATGTTTTTAATACTAGATTACACACGAGAAATTAATAAACAATAGTAATGGACATTAGTCCTAGATTTTTGTTAGTATGCCATTACTAATCGGGATTTCAACTTGGTTTTAAACAAATTTACAGTCACAATATTTTCTATATCGGCATTTAAGTCATTCCATAGTTTCAGTCCAATGAAAACGGGTAGTTTTTGAGGTGAAGACAAACTAAATTGAGGTAAAACAAGCTTTCATCTATTTCTGGTCTGATACGAGTGGATTTCTTGATGAGTTACAAAGTTTGGCGTCATTCCCTCGTTTCCAAAATTCGTTCCTCTGGCCTCTCTCCCCTCACCTTTTTTGTCAGATCATAGAATATACGTAGTATTCGATAAACTCGTTTCTTTTTACTCCCTGAACTTTGGTGTTTCTCAAGAGATCCGACTTGTATAGTACCAACACTATTTCTCACTACTGATGATCCCCTCTGTACGAAAACAAATCCTATCCATTCCTCCGCTGCGGATGTCTGAAACTCCATAGTTCATACACTCTCAAACGAAATTATGCCCAAACTAATCCCAAAGTCAACACAAGCTTATTACCCATTGACCAAACTCTAACCTTCGTCGTTTGGCATAATGAGGGTTCTAACACACACACACACACATTTTATAATATATATATATATATATATATATATATATATATATATATATAATGAATTTCACAATTAAACACTAACTAAATATATGCAGATCCACAAGGAAAAGGAAAAGCGATTCCAAGTCCTTTCGTGTATTCAACGACACCTCTCTTCACGGAATGTAAGGAAAAAGGAAAGCAAAAAAAAAATGTCTCTCTGTACAGCACAAACAAAATAGTAAGAATAACTATCGTAAATAGTAATAACAACAAATACTTATTAACCGTTTGCTTATATATATATATATACACACCACACACACATATATATATATATATATATATATATGTTAAACACAGACCGTGCATGGAACAAGGAACTCTTCTGGGAAAATTAAATCCACTATAGTCCGAATAAGTAATGGTAAATGACAAATACCATAGTTTTTCTTTTTCATGATGCTAGCCCGACGTGGGCAACGGGTCTCTCGCAAAGAGGTCCCATAAATATAGCTTCCCTCACCAGCTATCTGCAAAGCAGACAGGATCCAGCTTTGGGACATGGATCTAGGGTTTAAAGCAAGCCTAGTCCCACTACATTCAGAACCTCTATATAAGTAAAAGACTCGTTGCATTCACGTCGGATTGAATAAATCAAAGAAAAAGTGGTAACTAATGTATTTTTGGCCAAAAAACAAAACTTAAACCTCAACCGGGACATTGAGCGTCCATTTTTCAAGGCACGTAACACGTCCGTTTAATATACACAAACTCAGAATGGTCCCGTGAGAAACTTATATGTTAAACGGACGTGTTACGTGCCTTGAAAAGTGGACGCTCAATGTCCCGGTTGAGGTTTAAGTTTTGTTTTTTTTGGCTAAAAATACAATAGTTACCCCTTTTTCTTTGATTTATTCAATCCGACGTGAATGCAACGAGTCTTTTACTTATATAGAGGTTCTGAATGTAGTGGGACTAGGCTTGCTTTAAACCCTAGATCCATGTCCCAAAGCTGGATCCTGTCTGCTTTGCAGATAGCTGGTGAGGGAAGCTATATTTATGGGACCTCTTTGCGAGAGACCCGTTGCCCACGTCGGGCTAGCATCATGAAAAAGAAAAACTATGGTATTTGTCATTTACCATTACTTATTCGGACTATAGTGGATTTAATTTTCCCAGAAGAGTTCCTTGTTCCATGCACGGTCTGTGTTTAACATATAAGTTTCTCAGGGGACCATTCTGAGTTTATATATATATATATATATTTATATATTATATATTATATATATATATATATATATATATATATAATATATATATATACAGGGTGTCCGAGAATTATCTGTACAATTTTTGGCTGTTATTAAAAGTCAACCATGAAGTGCATAAATTCCACTGTTGTCCCATTTTACAGAGAATCTCATTAAGTTTTTTCTGATACCAAGTTTTGACAAGTTTTTAGAAATTCCAGTGTGTCCGAAAATTATCTGTACAATTTCATCTTTTAATAAAATTCTTGATAACACACGTAAAATTCTTAAACAAGATTATTTAGAATCTGTATTTTCAAAAGTTTCTTTTATTAAAGTAACGTTGTTACAAATATTCGATATGTGCACCATTAGTGATTCGCAAAACATCCAATCGATACTCCAAATGTTGCCATGTACGCTGCAGCATATCCACATCAATTCGCTCAATAGCAGCTGTGATTCTTGCTTTTAAATCATCAATGTCTGTCACCCGCGTACATTTCTAAAAAACTTGTCAAAACGTGGTATCAGAAAAAACTTAATGAGATTCTCTGTAAAATGGGACAACACTGGAATTTCTACACTTCATGGTTGACTTTTAATAACAGCCAAAAATTGTACAGACAATTCTCGGACACCCGGTATATATATTAACCCATTCGACAAATTTCAGCAAACTACATTTAGTTACACCAGGGGTAAAGGGTTAAATTCACAGAAATTAAAATTCGTTATGAATGCGCCTCGGTGGTGTAGTAGGTAGCGTCGCTGACTACGAATCCATCGGCCCCAGGATCGAGACCCGGTGACGGCAGCCGGCGCGCAGCAAAACCCAGCTGTTCATCCTTCCACACAATAAAGACAGTGGTTGGTGGATAAATGGGTACCCTCCCTGAGTGGCCTAGTGGTTTAGCTTGACCTTCGTCAGAAAGAACAATTTGGGCAGAAGCCAAAGGTTAATACGCGAACATTATCAATAGTTACTAAAATGTGGGACGATGCGGGACGCGGAATAGTTTGGTAAAATTCTAGAAACCAGACTTTGAGACAAGAGTCCATAATTAACAACCGAACTAACCTAATTTAGCCTAATCGGCTGATATTAAGTAGTCCCCAAACTGAATATTAACCGACTAAGCTAGATTAGTTTTGGTTCAGTTGGTAATTATGGACTCTCCGAACGAACTGCATCTGGATTCCGGAATTTCACATAAATGTTACCCGCCTCGCGCAATGCATCGACTCCCGTGTTAGTAACTACCAACCTTACCTAAAGACGGATACAATATGCTGTTCAAATTACCAAAACAAATCAACATACATCCGTGCATGGATAACCCAGTGTTTTCTTATCACAGAGTCTGTAGGCACTTGTACAAACACTTGTGTGGGCGCGCGAAGGGAGACAACTGGGCAAAAATAAGGTCAAATGGTGATAATTCATAGCTGCACAAATGTTATATATTTTAGTGAAGTGACTCAGTAGGTTGGAATATTAAAGGAATATTAAAAAAAAAAAAGTATATATATATATATATATATATATATATATATATAGAGCCTACCTCAGTGCCTGATGATAGTCGGTATGCAAGGACTCCATGCGCAGGCATTTCAGTCAAAGAACTTGTGTGACCGCCTTTTCAAATAAACTCACTACAACGGCAATTCACGTGTCAAACTCAAAATGCCAGTTCTAAATCTCACCGATAGATAGGAGTAACGACAACGTGGCTTCTAACTTAAATAACGAAGCTCTACGAGTCAATGGAACAAATATTCTCGTAGTGCAAGGGAACTGAGTAAAGCGGAGTCGTTCTGGGGTCACGTGACGACTTCCACCCGAGAATGACTCAAATTCTACCGTTATTAGGTTTGTGAAGAGCGGACTGCCACCATGACTCTTGATCAGAGTCGGTCGAGAGGAGTTACGGGTTACCCGATTGCGTAAACACTCGCTCACAAATGGTTAACGTACCTATAATAAATAGTGCTTGATTCTTAACGAGGTAAATTTTATGTATATGAAGTCTCGATAGAGTTCTGCTTTCGTTCGTTTCCACCCTTTGGAAATATGTTTCAAGGAAATGCATGACTATAGGCGTAGGGGATGGCAATTTACTGTGGGGGAGGGCAATAAACGGTTTCAAAGCATTGATTGATCATTATGCGCACAACCAAATACAGATTTGATTTACTTTTCTAAAAATTTAAGTATTGCAAAGGAGAGAAAGGGGAGATTAGTGCAACGTTTTGAGAAAGTCACGAGAAGAACATATGTATAATTAGCTAACTTTATAAGCACAAGTTACCATCACGGTAGCGACTGTGAAAAAGTACAGAAATAAAAGGCTTTATATATATATATATATATATATATATTATATATATATATATATATATATATTACACACACAGGGTGTCCGAGAATTATCTGTACAATTTTTGGCTGTTATTAAAAGTCAACCATGAAGTGTAGAAATTCCAGTGTTGTCCCATTTCACAGAGAATCTCATGAAGTTTTTTCTGATACCAAGTTTTTACAAGTTTTTTAGAAATTCCAGTGTCCGAACATTATCTGTACAATTTCATCTTTTAATAAAATTCTTGATAACACACGTAAAATTCTTAAACAAGATTATTTAGAAACTGTATTTTCAAAAGTTTCTTTTATTAAAGTAACGTTGTTACAAACATTCGATATGTGCACCATTAGTGATTCGCAAAACATCCAATCGATACTCTAAATGTTGCCATGTACGCTGCAGCATATCCACATCAATTCGCTCAATAGCAGCTGTGATTCTTGCTTTTAAATCATCAATGTCTGTCACCGCGCGTACATTTCTAAAAAACTTGTCAAAACGTAGTATCAGAAAAAACTTAATGAGATTCTCTGTAAAATGGGACAACACTGGAATTTCTACACTTCATGGTTGACTTTTAATAACAGCCAAAAATTGTACAGATAATTCTCGGACACCCGGTATATATATATATATATATATAATATATATATATATATATACACGACGCTTGCATAGGAGAATATTCCGCGCAAGATGAGGAGGGAGAACAAAACAAATGAAAAATGAGGTAACCACCCGGGAATCGAACCCGGGATCTTCCGATTGCCGGTCAGATATGATAACCATTACACCATGGGCCTCACTCGATCAAATGCCGTAATTCTCCTACATACGCGCAGAAACCAATGCCCCAAGGGGCACCTCCCGCATGCCGTACATTATATACATTTAACTGCAAACACGCAGCATAATTAACGTAAAGAACGACGCTTGTATAGGAGAATATTCCGCGCAAGATGAGGAGGGAGAACGAAACAAATGAAAAAATGAGGTTACCTCTTTTTTCATTTGTTTCGTTCTCCCTCATCTTGCGCGGAATATTCTCCTATACAAGCGTCGTTCTTTACGTTAATTATACTGCGTGTTTGCAGTTAATATATATATATATATATATATATATATATATATATATATTATGAATAGAAACGACATAAGTATTAAGGAACGTTTCTGCAGTTATTTGCATATATATATATATATATATATATATATATAATATATATATATATATATATATATATAGTGGCACTCATAATTATTCGTACAAAAAGAGTTAAAATGCAAAAGTTTTCGTACATTTACCTACAAAATTATTTAATACTTTGTGTCCACCTTAGGCGTGAAGAATGTAACATTTTTATCAGTAATTCGCTGTTTATTAATTAGAGACTATTGGCAATTCTGAATTCTAGAAGTTTCTCTGTCAATCTTCATGGATGAAGGATGACTGTACGACCCATCAGTAGCAATGGATCGTCGTGGTAAAGAGCTATGTATAGCTCTTCTTAAGAGATCTGTTATTGCAGTACACGAGTCCGGAAAGAGTTATAGGATGATAAGAGAAGAATTTCAAATTCCATTTGCGACGATTGCTGCAATTATAAAGAAATGGAAAGGCTTTGGAACAATCAAAACACTATCAAAGTATGGACGACCTTGTAAGATTTCTGAACGTACATTTAGACCAGTGATATTTAACCTGAGAGTAATTCGGCTTTTTTTACGGGGGGGGGGGGGGCACTCAAATTGTTACTTTCCTAATTTTCATTTTCTTATATACACCATTTAAAAAGGGGAGGGGTAAATTGCAGTTTTGCTGGCTAGCTCGAGGGGTAACAGTGCGAAAAAGGTTAAATACCACCGATCTAGACGGATTGAAAGGATGGTTGCCGCGAATCCACGAGTAATATTTGCCAAACATTAAGACTAAGATCAATGTCCATCACTATACTGAACGTCGTACATTGAGAAGAGTCGCACGAAGAAAACCTTCGCTACGAAAAGCGCACAAAGAGGCTCGCGTTTGAAGTACGCCAATGAGCATCATCAAAATAAGGGATTTGCATTCTGGAAGAAAATCCTCTGGACAGACGAGACCAAAATTGAATTATTTGGGAACGAGCGACGGTATGTTTTGACGAAAATCAAATACTGCATTCGCTTCTTTGGGGGATGCTTTAGCGTTTCTGGTCGGGAAAATCTTGAACTCGAAGCAGTATTAGAAAATTTTAGAAGAAAATGTATTGCCTTCAGTTCGGAAGTTGCAAATGGGTCGCAACTGGGTACTGCAATGAGAAAATTATTCAAAACATACATAAAAGTAAGAGCACCATGAAATTGCTTCAACAAAAGAATTTTATACTTTTTGAGTGACCCAATCAAAACCCAGATCTCAATTTAATCGAGAATTTATGATTTGATTTGGAAAAAGGTGTCCGCGAGAGAAATCCTTCAAAACTGAAGGAATTCCAACAATTTTCTTTAGAAAAATGGCTAAAATTTCTACTAAGAGATATCGAGACCTGGTAAAAAAAAAATACCCCAAACGAATTATTGAAGTCATTCAAGCAAAAGGACACGGAAAGTATTAAATAATTTTGTAAATAAGTGTACGAAAACTTTTGCATTTTAACTTTTTTATTTTTCTCAAATTGTTTAATTAATGTTTTACATTATATGTTCGAGTTAAACTAATTTTCTTATTTGTTAAATTTTTCCAAACGAACGGTAAACTTTTCATAACTATCCTATTCATGGTACAAAAGATAAGGACGATATATATATATATATATATATATATATATATATATTTTTTTTTTTGTTTCAAAGAATGACCGCTCATGGCCACCAAAAGAAAGGTGGATAGCAGAGCGAACACAGAACGAAGAGTATGGAACAACTAACGGAAATGAACAATAGACGGGGGGGGGGGAGGAGGAGGAGGTGGGGGAAAAGCAAAAAGATCATAGTGGGGTCACAGCCGGTAAAGAAGTCGGGAGCGAAAGAGGAAGGAGAACAACCCGGTTATCGAAAAGTAGGAACCTTCAGACAGAAGAGCGCCAAGCCTATCACAAAGCCCAACGTTCTCCAAAAAGGGAAAATACTCTGCGCGCAGCGCAGAGTAAAGCGGACACTCCACCAGAAGGTGGGCAACTGTAAGGAGGACGTCACAATTGGGACATCGGGGCACCCGATCCCCGGCCATCAAATAGCCATGGGTCAGGTGGGTGTGGCCAATACGGAGGCGGGCCAGAGCCACCTCCTTATGGCGCGACCGATGGAAGGAAGAGGCCCAACATCCCAACTTGGGTTTAATCTTGCAAAGTTTGTTGTCCGTAGCGCCATCCCAGCGACTCTGCCACCGGGAGCGCAAAAACCTACGGAAGCCAGGGATATAATCAGAAAAAGGGAGGGACACAGGTGAAACCTGCAGTCGGCACGCGGAACGGGCAGCTCGATCGGCAGCCTCATTTCCAGCCACGTTAACATGTGCTGGGACCCAGCAAAATACCACCTCCTTGCCACCGAAAGCGACAAGAGTATGGTACAGTAGCTGGATCCGTCGGACCAGCGGGTGGACAGAGTCAAAACACTCCAGGCCATCCAGGGCACTGCGGGAATCCGAATGGATGACGAACGACCCATCCGGATGCTCCCGCACCACCTCCAGAGCGCTCAGAATGGCATAGAGCTCCGCCGTAAAAACGGAAGCCTCATCAGGGAGACGGGTACATCGGGGAGCAAGGACAGACGACTGGGGAACAGCCGCGGATCCAACGCCCCCCGACGACCTCGAACCATCCGTGAAGATCGCAACACATGCAGAGTGACACGCCGCATGCTGAAGGAAAAGAGACCGAAGCAAGGCAGAGCCGACTCGGTCTTGCGAACGGGGCGCAACGCCCTACAGCACGCAACAGGGGTGCTCTCCCAAGGTGCAACACCACTGAAAGAGACCGGTATAACGGATGGAGGGGGAGTGCCCATACCATCGAGGAGGGAGGTCACCGTGTCGGTGAAATACCAACCCCCATCCCGGCAGAACGCCCTCTCAACCACCTGGAACAGAGGAGAGGTGGGAAGACGGAGGATCCGGAGATAGTGTTTAGCAACGAGGAACGACCTCCGATCCTCCAAGGGAGGGATGTCGCACTCCACCTGCAGACTATCAACCGGAGAGGAGCGGAAGGCGCCAGATGACATGCGGTCCTCTAGAGAGGACCGGATCCAGTATCCGAAGGGCCGTGCGGGAGGCGGAGCCATACACCACACTCCCATAGTCTAATTTGGACTGTACCAGGGACACGTACAAACGGAGGAGCGTCCGCCTATCCGCGCCCCATGTAGTATGCGACAGATGCCCCAGCAAATCCAGGGTACGTCTCGCGGACTCGCGCAGCCGGCGAAGGTGGGGAACCCAGCTCAAACGGCTGTCGAAAACCATACCCAAGAAGAGTACTGATGAAACGAGGGCCAGAGGCTGACCCCCGAGTGTAAGGTTAAAGGCCGGGATGGCGCCGGATCCCCGTCTCCTCGACGGAAGGAAGGCCACACACGAAGTCTTCGGAGAAGACAACGTAAGGCCCACCGACGACGCCCAGCGTTCAACCCGATTGACCGCGAGTTGGACTTGCCTCTCCACGAGGGGGGGACTCGTCCCCGCGGCATAGACAGCCAGATCATCTGCATAGATGGAACAGCGCACCGAGGGCGGAAGAGCCGGTAGCGCAGACATAACTAGGTTGAAGCATGAGACGCTCAACACACACCCCTGGGCACCCCCTCCTCCTGAACATACAGGGCAGATAGGGCCGCCCCATTACGGACGCGGAAAGTGCGACGGCAGAGGAAGTTGCGAAGAAACGTGGGCAAAAAGCCCACAAAACCAAGAGACTTCAAACGGTCCATGACCACTCCCCGACGGGTCGTGTCATAGGCCTTTTGGACGTCAAAAAAGACGGCCAGAACAAGATTCCGGCGGGAAAATGCCTCCCGTACATCATGGCCAAGGAGGAGAAGGGGGTCCAGAGTACCCCGAAATCGACGAAAACCATACTGGGTCGGGGGGCATAACCCAAGCGACTCCAGTGTAAAGGAAAGTCGGACGGCCACCATCTTTTCGAGGAGCTTGCATAAGCAGCTCGTCAAAGCAATAGGCCGATAGCTCGCCACCTCCGCCGGATCCTTCCCCGGCTTAGGTATCGGGACCACAATCGCCTCCCTCCAACGGGAAGGGAACGACCCCTCAACCCACATCCGGTTGAAAAGATCCAGCAAGAAGTGCAGGGCCATCGGGTGCAGATTCCGAAGAAAGTCATACGGAATGTCATCAGGGCCAGGAGCGGAAGAACGACGGGTTGCCAAAGCAGCCCGAAGTTCCCGCATCGGAAAGAGATGGTTATAGGGCTCGTTCCCAGGGGGCGGGAACGTGACCTCCGATAAAGGGCGATTCGCAGCCGAAGGCGAACGGGAAACCGCAGCAAAAGCACCGGCCAGCCGATCAGCCACAGCAGCAGGATCCGAAAGGAAGCCGTCCCCGTCCCGAAGGACAGGGCGACTAGCAGGGACCGGCCTCCCCTCGATACTACGTACCTTCCGCCACACAGCAGCAGAAGGGGTAGATGAGGAGATGCCGGACACAAAAGCACGCCAAGAGGCCCGACGGGCCAACTTGAGAGTCCGGCGGGCGAAAGCCTTCGCCCGCCGCATCTCAATCAAGTGGCCCGCGCGCCGGGTGCGGTGGAAGCGGCGCGTTGCCCTCTTCCTCTCGCACACCGCCTGGTGACATGCTGGAGTCCACGGGTTACCGGAAGAACGAGGAATACAGTCTTCCGCGACGCCCATCACCACCCGCTCGAAGAACTCCAAGCTCTCATCCACCGAGCCAAAGCTCAACACCGAACGGACAATGACGGAACGAGCTCTGAAAGATGGCCAGTCAGCCCGCGCAAGGCACCACCTCGGTCGAGACGAAACGCCCGGCTGCGGACCGACCGGCTCAAGACAGACTGGGTAATGATCACTGCCATAAGAGTCCCCAACACCTTCCACGAAAAATCGAGTAAGGCATCGAGGGACACCAAGGAGAGATCAATACAGGTAAATGAACCCGTGGGTTCGTGGAAGTAAGTAGGTTCACCGGAATTGAGACACGCAAAGGAAAGTTCCTCCATTAAGGAGAGTAAAATCCCAGCAACATTAGTCGACCGAACATCTCCCCAAGCCGGGTCGCGACTGTTAAAGTCCCCGAGGAGGAGAAACGGTCGGGGTAGTTGCAGCACCAATTCGCGAACCGCGTCGCGAGAAGGAGGGTCATGAGGAGGAATATAAACCGAGCAGGCAGTGTACTGGCGATCTAAAAAGAGCCGCACAGCCACAGCCTGCAAGGAAGTGCGAAGAGGCACACCACGCGATGGTAACGAATGATGCACGTAAATCGCCGCACCCCGCCGGCGTGTGCGCTCATCCGGGGTGCAAGGGAAACCAACATATCCAGAGAGACGAGGGAGTCCCCGCGCAGCCAGGATAGTCTCCTGGAGACAAACACAGGAAGGCCGCTCGCTCTCCAGCAGGGAGGCAAGGTTCTCCCAGTTAGCTAAAAGCCCCCTACAGTTCCAATGCAAGATGGAACTGTAAGGGGAAGCGGCATTATAAGAGGCAGAGAAAACAGCGAAATAGCCACGGACCAAGCTGAGCAGCAAACTCAACGGTCCGTAACCAGGGACGGAATCGGTTTCCCCGACTCACCCAGAACTGGGGGGGTAGGGGCCACCGACTCCGCATCTGCTGCACCCGTAGTAGGACGAGAAGTGGAGAGTAGAACAGGGAGGTCAGAGGGGGGCTCTCCCGGCGGGGGGAGAGACGACGAGTCGGGCCCAGCCGAAACCCCCAACTCCCCACAAGAGGGGGACCGGGGGGAACCAGCTGTTCGAGGGCTCGTCAAACCAGACAAGCACTGACGGGGGGAGAGGAAAGGTCGACCACAAGTGGGAGAGGTAGATCCAGGGGAGAGACCCGACCACTCTCAGCAGGAGCCGGAGAGAGAGAGACTCCATGAAGGAGGGCCAGGCCCCTCTCGACCGGGTCTATCATGGGAACAGAGTCAGTAATCGAGGGTGTCATGGGGCAATGCACCTCGACCGACACCCGGACACTGGTCGGGGCACCGGGAGGTGACGCCCCACCAGCGCTCCGTATAGGGGGGGGGGGGGGGAGTCCCGAGCGGATCAGGAACAGCGCGCCGCTTCCCCTCCAGTGAAGACGGGGAAGAAGGGGAAGCAAGGCGAGCAGCAATCAGGGTCGGGTCGGTAGGACTCCGACCACGGCGACGCTTCCTCCTCTCCTTCGGGGCATCCCCCTCCCCACCCGAGAGACGAGTAGGCAAGGATCCAGACCCCAAGGCCGGAGGGGGAGAAGGGGCACTTGTAGGCAGGGAAGCAGATGGGATGTCAGAAAGTGAGACAGAGGAACAAGAAGGACCCGCGGCGCCAGGAGGACCACCAACCCCCGGGACTTCCAGGGGGGGCACCACTCCAGTAGACGCC
The DNA here is from genome assembly GCA_023014485.1 of Bathynomus jamesi. NCBI lineage: Eukaryota > Metazoa > Arthropoda > Malacostraca > Isopoda > Cirolanidae > Bathynomus > Bathynomus jamesi. The sequence goes on along the minus strand of JAJOZX010003699.1, from coordinate 61,966 downwards.
GGGGTAGCACGGGAGGGGCCCGAGGGCCCGCCAGGGCCAAGAGCCGCAGCGTAGGACAACCCCCGCCGCGGCTCCCGGTCACGGATCTTATCGCGCGCCTCCCGCGCACTAAGGAATTCGGTAGTCCTTAAGGACCGCACCTCAAATTCAAACTTGAAAACGGGACAGTCCCGGGAAGAGGAAGGGTGGGCCCCCGAACAGTTTGAGCAACGCGGGGGCTTCGTGCACGGGGTAGGGTGCGCAGGCCCACCGCAGCGGACACATAGCTTACCCTCACGGCGGCACGCAGAGCTAACATGGCCGAACCGGTTGCAGCCAAAGCAGCGAACCGGGTCAGGCACATATGGTCGCACCGAAAACTCACACGACCGGCGATCACCCATGCTCCAGAACACCTGGGCCGGAGGCACAAGGGAGTCAAAGGTCAGGAGCAGACGAGCGGACGGGGTAAGAGCACCATCCCGGCGCGACGAAAAGCGGAAGACCTTCGTTACCCCCTGGGGGGCAAGATCCTCCTGCAACTCGCCAACCGGGATTGACAGCAGACGGGAAGCGAAAATGGTGCCTTGACAGCTATTCAATTGCGGATGGGGAGTCACAGAAACTCTGCAACCCAAGACATCCTGCAACTGTAGAAGGGACCCAGTCACCCCGAAGAACGGGACTTCAAAAGAAGAGACCCATCCCTCAGAGGGCGGATATCATAACGACAGGGAACCCCTATCGTCTTAAGGCGCTGAAACACCCGTTCCGAGTTGCCCGGAAGGGAGCCAGCGGAAGGGCGGAGAACAAGGAACCTGTCCACTGGACAGAAATTGACAGCAGAGACAGGTCCATGTGTAACGGTAACCGAGAGTGGGCGAGAGAACAAGGGCCGCGAAGACCCCGCCCTACGGCCACCACGAGTCCGGCCACGAGAGCCAGACACCGCAGAGGACGAGAGGGGGCCATACGGCTTGAGGGTCAATCCAGCGGAGGCAGAGGCCGCTGAACGACCAGAAGTAGTAGTCTGATCCAAATCCAAGGGCGGGCCAGAGTCGTCAACAAGAGGGGAGTGAAGTTTAGTAATAGAACCCATAAACAGTATTTTTACAAAAAACGGCAGCCTCGGACCCAAGGCGATGCACCAGCCGCCGCTGCATCCTTCAAAGCGCAGGCCCCAACGTCCCGGGTAGCCCGCCCCCCAACCTAACTGTCGTTTTAAAAACAGCCGATTGGCACTACGGAGATTTGTCCGTTCAGGGCCAAGCAAATACCCAATCCAGACGCAGCAGCGGTCCGGGCGCCCAAACCGTCCCCGGAGCACGGCTCAGCCACGGAGCGATGCCCCCCGGCGGGTGCACCTGATGACCCCAAGACTGCAAATACAAACAGAGGGGGGGGGGATACTACGATTGACAGAGGCACAGGACCGAGTCAAGACCAAAGAAATTCCGGGAGAAACGGAAAAAAGGGGGAGCAAAAAGAAAAGAAAAGGGGGGGAAGAAAAGGAAGGGGGAAAAAAAAAAAAAAAAAAAACGCAACTAGGTAACTCTTCGCCCACACCCCGCGAGGAGTTGAGGAAACCTCAACAACCCACGAGGTGTACGAGCCCCCTCGGCCCGGCAAGCCGGAGTACCTAATCGAGGGGGTATATATATATATATATATATATATATATATATATATATATATATATATATATAATGTTTCAGACCAACAAAGACCCTAGGATCCACTCATGGCTGGTCTACCTAATTGTGTTCGTAATTGTGTATTATGCATGTCCTCCGTGGTGGCGGAGGGGACCTAAAATTTTACGTGGGTTCCGAACCACAAAGAACATATGAAATTTTTATAGTGGGCACACTAGGGGCAACTTCGGGCCATCGAGGTGGCTCCACTATGTAAAAACTGCCTGTACATTGGCAACAACCAATTTTTACAAAACTAAATAATTATCAATTTAAAACTAAAGATAGATTCTCTGGATCCAGAGGATCAAGTCATAATAGACTACTATCCACGAATATGTTACACTCTATATCTATTTATAACCGATATGCAAATATATCAGATCCAAAGAATCCAGTCAATTTCATTACGGTATCCATCACTACCAGTACCTTGCCAACCAAAAATAAGTCACGGTCCATATCAATTGCGGACCAAGTCACAATTTACAACCATATACATTACGATATATATACTTAGGAGGAAAAGTGTAGGTGTGGCTGTAAAGACTGTACAGTAATGTAGAAATGTGTGTGCACCCATTTTGGGTCTCCCATTTAAAGGTGTGTGTGGGGCAAGTGAAGATCATGAGTTTTTCAATACCTCACAGTACTATGGGGGGCACCGCTCGGCAGAGGAATCTCTTTAAATGGGGTGTGTAAGGACAGAGAGTATCCCCTAAATCCCACAACACTTGTGTTGAGCTGCTGGGTCAATCACCTAAATGTACATAATATATATGAAATAAACCAGTACCATTCATGCAATAAAAATGGGCTTAAACACTATCACCAGATGTCCCTTGCAGACATCAAACTATAACTATATGTGTGTGTGTGTATATATATATATATATATATATATATATATATATATAATATATATATATATATATATGTATATATATATATATATATGTATATATATGTATATATATATATACACTATATGATCAAAAGTATTCGGACACCCCGGAAAATCCGCATTTCTGCAAATATCACCTTCGCCGAAAGGTATGCTGGGAAAAAGCGTGGCGAAACTATAATGCTGAGGTGTTCTGTTAAGTTATCAGTAACTGTTGTGAAGCCATGCCGCGCGGACGTGAACTCTCCGAGTTCCAACGTGGACTCGTCATCGGATGTTATTTAAGTAACGTTTCTATACGAAACATTGCAGCCAAACAGGATATACCAAAGTCGACTGTAGCGGATGTTATCATGAGATGGAAGCACGACGGTGCAACTAACGCGAAAAAACGTTCCGGAACGTGATAGAAGAAGTCTGGTACGACATGTCAAGAAGTCCCGCACGTCCTCTGCCGCTTCCATCGCTGAGGAGGTAGGAAGAGCATCCGGTACCTCCGTTAGTACTGTAACTATCCGCAGAGAGATGCACAGACTCGTATTATGGTAGAGCAGCTGTACACAAGCCACTGATTACAAAAGTTATGCCACGCGTCGTTTGGCCTGGTGTGTCTCCCGTCGTTCCTGGACCGTGGAGGACTGGAAAACTGTTCTTTGGAGCGACGAGTCGCGGTATTCACTCTTCCAGTCTGATGGGCGTGTTTGGGTGTGGCGACAGCCCGGAGAACGGCTTCTTCCTGACTGTGTACGTCCAACGGTGAAGTTCGGTGGAGGGTCCATCATGGTATGGGGTTGTTTTTCCTGGCTAGGGCTCGGCCCGTTGGTTGTTATACCACTACCATGAACGCTGACGTTTATCTCGACGTTCTGGACAATTCGGCCCTCCCTACACTGTGGCAATACTACGAGATGGCCATTGTTTGTTTCAACAGGATCGAGCTCTGCTGCCATACTGCAAGGCGTGTGCAGGACTGGTTTCGTGAAAATAAGGTGGATTTGTTAGACTGGCCTGCTCAGAGCCCCGATCTCAACCCAATCGAGCACATGTGGGACGAACTGGAGCGACGGATACGAAACCGCACATCACGCCCGGCTTCACTTGCATCAGCTCTGCAAGAGGAATGGCGAGCCATTCCTGCACAGACTTACCGAAAACTGGTGGAAAGTATGCCTCGACGTGTTGACGCTGTAATAAAAGCAAAGGGTGGACCTACTGGTTACTAAATGCCATAATAAAACCATTTTTCCCAAAACCATGCGGTGTCCGAATATTTTGATCATAGTGTATATATACAGGGCGTCCCAAAAAATGTATACACACTTTAACAGCTGATAGCTCAATTGATGTTTCTTTCTTTCCAAGTTAAACCCATTAGAATTAATAATGGCAGTCAGACTAAGCTTTGAACAAAGGAAATTCATTCTAAAATGCTACTGGAAGTGTGAAAACGCAGTTGAAGTGCAAAGACAGTTTAGGAGGGAGTTTCAAACAGATCCACCAACGCGACTTACCATCACTCGAATTAGAGATAAGTTTGAAGCCGATGGAACTGTTCAGAATGTCCACAAGAAGCGTTCCGGAAGACCACGGACATCGACAAGCCCCACAAAGCAAGAAAGAGTACTGGAAACGTATCACCAAAGTCCAAGAAAATCTGTGCGGCAAGCGAGTCGTGAGGTAGGAATTTCAGAATCGTCTGTCCAACGCATTTTGAAGCGCTGTCAATGGAAAAGTTACATTCCAAGATTAGTCCATGCTATTAATGAGATGATGATCCGGACAGAAGAGTGGAGTATTGCGAGTGGTACTTGGCACGATGTGGATGTGGATTGGACGAAGGGGTTTCGTAGACTACCTCCGCGTTACTAGACCTCACACCACTAGACTTT
>JAJOZX010003699.1:50000-55000 GCA_023014485.1 Bathynomus jamesi | reverse complement strand
TATAGTGTCCCATAAGTCCGGCATCATAGGAGAAATTCATATTTCTCTCTTTCTACAGGCCATAATGTCTGTGAGCAAGGAAGAACGAATCCAGATAATTCTACTCATAAGAAATCGGAGTCTGAATTTAACAGACTGCATCCAGACCTGGAGCCAGTAACACAGAGTTGTGTTAGCAGACTTGTTGCAAAGTTTAAGAAAACATGATCCATAGAAGATAAAACCACGCAGGGACCTTCAAGGAGGTCCACTGACGATGATACAGCGACTGCTATCCTGGCTCATTTTAACAGAAGTCCCAATAAGTCTCTTCGGCGATTGTCCGCCGAGACAGGAGTGTCGAAAAGTAGCATCCATCAGGCTCACAAATGGCATCCATATAAACTTCAGATCCTACAGAAATTAAGCGATGATGATCCCGACCGGCGGATGGAATTTTGTGAATGGGCTACGGCACAATGTGCTCGGGATGCCAATTTCCCGTCCACCATTCTGTTCAGTGACGAGGCTGTTTTTATGGAAATGGTGAGGTAAATCGACAGAACACCCGCTACTGGTCTCAAAACAACCCTCACTGGTATACCTCTTCAAAGGAACAAGGTGCATCTCGGGTGATGGTATGGTGTGGCATTTGGAAGGATCGCATCATAGGCCCCCTCTTTTTCGATGAACATGTCACTGGAGGCACCTACCTACGTATGCTCAAGGAAGAAGCATTTCCCAGTGTCTTGAACGAAGAAGGAAATTTCCCAACATGGTTCCAGCAAGACGGCGCTCCTGCACATTACAGCACCCAAGTAAGGGAATACCTGTACCAACAATTCCCTGGTCATTGGATAGGACGTCGAGGGCCTGTGGAATGGCCAGCTAGAAGCCCGGATCTCACGCCACTAGATTTTTATCTCTGGGACCACTCGAAAGCGCTGGTATACGCAGAGAAATTAAGAGTGTTGAACATTTGCGGCAGCGCATTATTGGGGCATGTAACACCATTACTCCTGAAATCATTCACCGTGTGCTTGCTGACTGGGTATCACGTCTGAATTTGTGTATTGAAAACAATGGTGGACATATTGAGCACGTTCTGTAAATAAAAACTTTTGTTTTGCCTTTTTTTTATTATTTTCCTATGATGCCGGACTTATGGGACAATATATATATATATATATATATATATATATATATATATATATATATATATATATATATATATATATATAAGGGTGGTCCACAGAATGGGGTAAAAAATCGAAGTTCAATTTTCTTTCCTCCCAGGCTATAATCTGGTTCCTTTTAGCTAAGAAATATTTCATGTAAAATTTAAGGCAAATCGGATAACTTTTAGGGGTGGCTCAAAGCTGTTTTTGTATACCATTATGCCCTTTATTAATATAGTGAATAATTAAAAGAAACATTATTTACAGATACATTAACTAATGATTATTTTTCTTTCAGATAGATTTATTAAATTTACAGGTTTTGCAATGTCAAATAAACGTACATTTTACTTAATGAAAAAGTCAGAGGAAAACAATCACTGGAGCCAAGCTGCCTTCCGTGGCCAGGTCCTCCGCATGTTCCTCCACCATCATCAAGTCTTGAAGAAGGAGATCAAACCTAGTTCAGAAGCTGTTTTTGAAGAATTGAGTCTCTTCTGGGAGAGAGCCCGAATCCCTACTCAAAGGAAAGACCACATTCTTCACAAAATTCAGGCTCTACACTTGGAGTGGAAAGCGATTAAGAAGAATGCTGGGAGGAAAAGCAACTCTCAGTTAGAAAAAGAGAAGACCTTTCAGGAAGAAATGGAGAACCTATTTGATGTCGCCCATGCTGATGCCTTTACCTTAATCAAAAATGAAGAAGACCGGCAGTTCTTGATCCAACAAAGGAAAGCGGGACGAGTGGGATCAATGGTCTCTGCAGATATGGTGACTGACAAGGCAGAAAAGAGAGCTGCTGAGAAGCAAATGAAATTGGTAAATAGGAAGCGGAAAGCTGAAGAAGAAAAATATGCTGCTTCACAGGAAGTTATGCTAGATCAGGGAAGTTCTTCTTCTGAGTCTTTATGTGAGTTAGAAAGAGAAGATGAAGATTACCTTATTAATCCCCCATCTACCAGCGGACCAACCACCAAAGAAAAAGGCAGCAAAGAATATCATATCTCCTGAATTGGCTGCTGCTCTGGACAGGACTGGCATCAGTGACAGGAGGGCCACCTTTGTATTAGCTGAAACTGCATCTAGCCTTGGTCAAGATCTTTCAGAGGTGAACATCTCTCGTTCTTCAATCAAAGGCACCGAGAAAGGCATCGAAGGCAAATAACCCATGCCATTAAAGCTAGCTTTAGTCCAAGTATTTCGATTGTCCACTGGGATGGGAAGTTGATCCCTAATCTACTTGCCAAGAATGAAAAGGTAGACAGACTCCCAGTCCTTCTCTCTTCAGTTGAATCAGGTGATTCAAAACTGCTTGGTGTTCCCAAACTACCAAGTGGAACAGGGGGAAGCTCAATCAGCTGCAGTGTATAATCTTCTTTCCGAATGGAACATAGATAAGTCAATAATCGGAATGTTATCAGATACTACAGCATCAAATACAGGAACAAACAGGGGAGCATGCGTTCTTCTGGAACAGCAACTTGGTCGACCACTCTTCTATTTTGCCTGTAGGCATCATTGCATGGAAGTCATGTATGGAGGAGTGTTTGAAGCAGTCCATGGTTCATCTTCTGCCCCTGAGCCACTTTTGTTCAAAAGGTTCCAATCTATGTGGGACTACATTGATTTAAAAACCTTCTCTACATCACAGGATGATGATGAGATGAAGGAGCAAGTTGATCCTTTCAGAAATGAAATAATTGCCTTTGCCAAAGAACATCTGGCCACTGGAAATTTTCGAGATGACTATAAAGAGTTTTTGGAACTTTCTTTGATCTTTCTTGGTGAAAAAATTGAAAGTTACACATTCAAACGTCCTGCTGGCACGCACTATGCAAGGTGGATGGCTAAAGTTATCTATGCCATCAAAATGTGGCTTTTTCGAAATCAAATCACCCTGACTCCTCGAGAGAAGAAGGACCTGAAAACCCTTACCCTTTTTGGAGTCCTAATCTACTTAAAAAGCTGGATCACTGCTCCTATTCCATCACAAGCTCCGAAGAATGATCTGGATCTTATCCAAAAGTTAAAGGACTATCATGACCAGAAAGTGGCCAAAGCAGCTCTCAAGAAATTTGAAAACCACCTATGGTACTTATCAGAAGAGCTGGTGGCCCTTGCTCTCTTCGATCAAACTGTTGCACCAGACACCAAGGAATCATGGTCCAGTGTATGAGGGAAAAGGAGGGGTCATTAGACTTCTCAAAGAGAAGAAGACTCAAGGAATACAAAGCAACACTGAAATTAGAAACTCTTGCCACAAAGAACTCATTAAAGCTTCTTAAGGCCCTACCGATCAATATTAGTTTTCTTGATGATGACCCCAGCACCTGGGAGGAGAATGAAAACTTCCAAGAAGCTAAAAGAATCATAGGAAACATCAAAGTAGTTAATGATCATGCTGAAAGGGCAGTAGCTCTCAATTCAGACCTTTAGCGGAACTCTGACGAAAGGAGAAGATCAACTCCAGTTTCTCTTAAGTGTGGTGGATGAGCACCGAAAGAGGTTTCCTGATTCTAACAAGTCCACAATCTTAGCTGGGCAACAATGAGTGGCCTGGTCAGCCATGATACCCCCATATATGGGGGGGACCCAGAAGCCATGAATGTGGACTTCTGGGGGTAGTTGAGCCACCTCTAAATATTAACCGATTGAACCCAAATTTTGCTCAGAGAAGTTTTTTGGGAAAAGGAACCTAATGAAACCCTGGGAGGAAGAATTTAAAATACTTCCATTTTGTGGACCACCCTATATATACTATATATATATATATATATATCTATATATATATATATATATATATATTATATATATATATATATATAAAGAAAATGTAACACTACTACTTGATTGAAAAAACATACATACCTACAAACTTCTTTCGACAACTGTTTGCTTAATTACTCAAGACTTAGTTGTCAATGTCTATTTATTTAGTATATGTTTAGTATATCTTTAGTCGTTAATGTAACAGTTTTAACCGTGGTTTTTGCTTCCGCCCGAATTGTTCATTCTGACGTATGTCATGCTTGTCACTCCAACTTAGACCTACAGTTTAACGTGGAATCCAAACCACGCCCCACCACCAGCGCAGTGTCTTAACCACTAGGCTACCCAGGGTATCCATTTATCTACCAACCAATTTTTTTTTTTTTATTGTGTGGAAGGATGAACAGCTGGATTTTGCTGCGTGCCGCCTGCCATTACCGGGTCTCGTTCCCGTGGCCGATGGATTCGTAGTCAGCGACGCTAGCCAGCACTGTGGATATATGGTACAGGCAAAGTGTGTAACCAGCCATTTCGCGTAATGGCTGAAACCTTTAGTCAAACTTTTAGTCATTTCGCGAAATGACTAAAATTTTCAGCCATTACGCGAAATGGCCGAAATTCCACCTTGGTCATTTCGTGAAATGGCTAAAATGACTTTTGTTATGAATTCATAGAAATAACAAACATCACAATAAAATTGGAAACCTTTATTTAACTAACTAAATCTGCTAAAACATACATACATCCACAGGTCTGTTCAATAAGTGAGAAACACTTCAAATACACATTTGAACACATTTTAATTTAAATTTTCAATAGAGAGGTTTTCAAATACTAACCGGGCCTTCAATGGTTATTCCGATGTCTGCCATTGAAGACCCGGTTAGGTCAACTGTATGCCCTTGACAATTGGTTAGGTTAAGTCGTGTAATTTTCGTTAAAACTAACGAAAATAACGCAACTTAACCTAACCAATTGTCAAGGGGATACAGTTAACCTAACCGGGTAAATGATCTTGTACGAAATGACTAAGGTGAAATTTCAGCCATTTCGCGTAATGGCTGAAGATTTATT
>JAJOZX010003699.1:15000-45000 GCA_023014485.1 Bathynomus jamesi | reverse complement strand
TAGAAGAAATAACAACAGTGGCAATGAAGTACATCTTTTAAAAGAAATGAACAATAAAAGAGTGAACTTCATGGATATATGTACCCCCAACACTACCTATTGTTAATACAACCACAATGGTATCAAGGACTGCACCCCCAGTACTCCCAAATGCAATGGCCCCACCTAATACTGCAAAGGAACTGTCAATATTGGCCAGAAAATTACCATTATCTATCCTGCCTCATTTTCAGGATCTGGTGAATGAGGAAATTGCTTTCCAATCGCAGATATTTTAGGGTTATATATATATATATATATATATATATATATATGGTGGACCAGATGTCAGTTTTTCAACATCTGCAGATCTTTAATTTCAATATCCGCGGATGCGGATATTTAGTTAATCTATCAATATAATATAGAATTATGAATATATGAGTTTTTCAAATTTCGTGATATTAATATTATGGCAGGCAATGCATAAGAATTAAAATTAATGTTTTCATTATGATAAAAAAAAATAACTTTCTCAAGAGTTTCAGCCACAGAAAATTCAATGAAACAAGTTTCATTCAATTTTCTGTGTTACCAGCTATTTATATTTTGAGGTTTATATATTTGTTTGTTCATTAATACTTTACATGAAATATGCATGACTGGGCCTTATAAGCTACTTTATAAGCTAATTTAATTGTAAATTGCATAATTTATTAGAGGTAATTTATCCGCATAACATCCACAGTCAGAAGTGCAGATGCGGATATCCAGTCCACCATTAGTGTGTGTGTGTGTGTGTGTGTGTGTGTGTGTGTGTGTGGTGGAAAATTCATTCATAACCAGTTTCTGTTATCAGTTTGTCTCATATCAATGACTAAACTTTTTCAGTGACAACCATAAGGATGTATTGTTGAGCTGACAAAACTCATTCAGCCATATGGTTCTTAACAACACATTTTATATGTTTTAGAGCTTCAGTTAAGAAAGCTGGTTTGTGTGTATATCCACCATACTTTAAATATGATGGGTTACTTATTTACATACAGTGAACCTGTATAAAGGTGCCAATAAGCCAGCATTAAGAGGATTATTTATAATAACTGATATCTAACATGCTCAGCTTCCAAACCTTCCATCAACTGAAAAATTCAAACACGCTACAATTAATGCACAATACACTACAAGTATTCTCATGATCAGTTAATATTTACAGGTTTTGCGGTGTTCTTCTTACAGTATGTACCATATACCAAGCTATCTCCAAAGGTATTAATATCAAGTAAAAGCAATCACATTCCAATAACAAAACCAAAAATATAATTCCCTAAAGAACTTTAGTTATTAAAGGTTACATCTTTCGCAAACCAAGAGAGTTCATTATCTTTGAAAATGACAATTATGAACAATGATTTTTATGTAAGTAGGTATCCAATCTCAAATTTGTAAAATTTTTAAGTTAATAGTATTCAAAAGTCAAAGTTCATTTTCTTGTGTATTTAGCCATGTTTATTGCAGACTATAAGTATGATATATAATTTAAGATAGTTACTTAAAAATACAGCAAACAGAAGTTCCATCAATAAATACTGTGGGCCAAGTTGTCAAAGCTTGAAGCAAGTAGGGCTAATTATCAATTCAACCAGCAAAATATAAAAAAAAACAAGCTACCAACTATAAATATGGTAGTCTACAAATTGGAAGTTATTGTCTGAAGAAACTAATTTATGATAGTTTCAGAATACAGTACTAGTGTATTTGAAGATATTAGTACTAAAACAGAAAAACTATGAAAATAAACCCTACCTCTTCTTTGTAGTCGGCAGAATCAAAAAGTTTCTGAGGCATGTTTGAAGTTTTATAATTACCAAATCAACAGGTAAAATTACTTTAATAAAATCTTAACACAGAAAGGACTGTGAGCACCCTAAACTCTGAAGTGACAAGGATGAAAAGCCACAAAATGCGGCCTTTTATACTGTTCAAGATAAATAGCATGCGTTCTCATGCTCCTAAAACATGAGAATGCATATAATTGCCCTACTTACATTATTTTGTCAATATCATGATGATTACCTAAATAAAATGATGGAAAATCTCTTTATCATAAGTATTGACTGATAAAAGAGATAAGACGGTACCATACTACGAACTGAATCATTAAATTCAAAACCCTTAAATATTTTTACTGGGAATTTCTGTAAGTGAATGTGTAAACACACTTTGGCAGCATCTGCAGGCTAATTCCACTTACTGACATTTACTCATCAAATAAATAAAATTTTAAACCTTAAAACTAAAATGCATAAGCCTAACTGTACTATAGAAAAGGGCATATAATATTAAATTTTATTTTTTAAGTATTAGGTGGCTCATGTAGCCTTTTTCTTAAGCAACAGACATAAAAACTAAACAGAGTTTTGGTAACTGGATTACGCGTAATATGTAAATACAATAGGCTAGCCCTAAAGAAATATTATCATGACAAATTGAATTTCTAAAATCATACATCATTAGTAATCATAATACTGTATCAATAGCAATGTTCAATGCCTATACTTTACGGACTATCATGTAAAAAAATGAACAACAACAACTTCAGGCCTGACAGATCAGACCCTAAAGTTTTTACATATCCTATACGTATTTAAATTATCATTACACCATGATGCACACCCACAAAAAAAAATTAAAAATGATGCAATTAAAAGCTATTAATTGAGCTATAGCAACTGTAATTGCATCTAAAATGTATAGTATGAAAGATATAACTACATCTACTTACAAAAGTATAAAAAATTTAAAATGCTGCAGGCATGGAAGAAGCAATGTAACAATTAAAAATTACATAGAGAGACTTAAAATTTGTATAGCAATAAAGTTAAATGGAAACTTTTACTAGCTATATGGTAAATTCACTGAGATATGTACAATTGTGAAAAAAATTAATAAAAAAAAAAGATTTTAAAAACCCTTCAAAATTACCAATTAGTATTTTTTTTTATGCAGGAAGGAGGGCCAAGAACAAATTCCACAAAAGCACCCCCCCCCCCCACACAATAGAAGAAAAAAGAACCAAAATCAAGGTTCAGGGTTTTCAAGATGCCTAGACACACTCTGTTTGGACAATTAGAGGTGATAAACACGGGGAAAGATGGATTGAGGAAGATTGTTCCAGAGTTGACCAGTTGAGGAGATGAAAGATTAGAAATATAGATTTGCATTAGAGTTGGACAGAAAAGGAATAAGAAAGTGTTGAAAGTCTGGTACTGTGTGCTCTCCTTAATGGAGGAGGCATGCCTTCTGCCTTCAGAAGAGCAGTGTCCATTATAATGGTGATAGTAAAGAGAGCGAGGTAACATTGCAGCAAAGAGAGGAATTGAAAACAGTCAATAAGAGGTAAGGAAATGATGAGACAAAAAGCCTTTGATTTTGATTCCACCCAGTCAAGTATATGGCTGTGTGGGTTGTGGGTTGAGCCATCCCATACATGAGAAGCATACTCCATACAGGGGTGGAAAGACCTCTGTACAGAAAGAGCAACTGACGGGGGGGGGTGGGGGTGAAGAAACCACAGAGGTGGTACAGCACACCTAACCTCTTAGAAGCTGTTTTAGAAAGAGTATGTGTGATCTTTCCAGGAATGATCACAAAAAAAGAAAATGCTGAGAATATTAACAGAAGAGGAAGGATTGAATTGTGTATTGTTGAAGGTAAGAAGGGGTTAGTCATGTAGAAGATTGTGAACAAGTAGACAGATGGAGGAGCCAAGTTTTTGAGGCACTGAAAACCACAAGGTTTTCTCTGCCTCAATCAAAGATAGCAGAAAGATCAGAGATCAGGTACTCCATAGCCATACTAGATAAATCATGGACTGTTGAGGGGACGCTTTGGGAAGTGAGTGAAGTAAAGAGTGGAATGTAGGTATAGGAGTGAATAGTCCTGACAGGAAGTGCGAATTAAAAGATCATTATTAATAAATAGAGGGAAAAAAGTGGGTGACAGGACAGAACCCTGAAGAACACCACTGTTGATAGTTTTAGGAGAAGAACAGTGGCCATCTACAACCACAGCTATAGATTGGGCAGAAAGGAAATTAGAGAGGAAGGCATAGATAGAAGGATAGAAACTGAAAGAGGGCAATTTCGAAATTAAAGATTTGTGCAAGACTATCAAAGGCTTTTGATATGTCTAGGCAATAGCAAAGGCTTCGCCGAAATCCCAAAAGGAGGATGACCAACAGTCAGAGATATACAAGAAGATTGCCAGTTGAGTGTCCCTTGTGGAACCCATACTGACAATCTGAAAGAAGAGTTTGAAAAAAAAAAAAAAAAGTATTTAAGAATCTTCCTATTAACCCATTGATACCTAGATACACATTTTCTATCACTCGCGGATCCGAGATGGAGAGAGAGGGGATACTTTTATATTTTTTTAGATATAATTCTATAATTTCAGTCATTTTAGTGGATAAATATTACATATATATTCATTTGAGGATTATGCTTGAAAAATTGTCTTGTTTTATCATTTACAACACACTGGCCAATATAATTTATGCAACTACATCATCACCAATAAATAACTTGAAACACTCAATTACTTTTTCATGATCAAACACAATATTTGGATTTACACTGGAATAAGAGTGCTGTAATGGAGGCTTCTCTAATGGCCTTTTGTCTTCAAACAAATTTGGAACACAAGTCCAGTTTTTCTCTAATTGAATAGGCTTATTTTCCTGTTCACTCTCAACACTGGTGTCACTAAAATCACTAAGTCAATCACTATCCTCTTCCTCAGTAGAAATATAATCAGAATCAGTGTCACTAACATCTATTTCACTCATTATGAATGTTTATAAGTATAAAAAGCAATTATGACAAACACAGGTTAACCATGCCATAAACACTGCTCAAGGGCATAAATGACGTGATGTTTATAATGTTAGCCCCACCTACAAATTATACTCATTTGTGATTAGTTGAAAGATTTGAATCAATAAACTGCTCCTACAACTCAAAAATCCCTCAGTAATATCCTCCTAAGAATATTAAAGCAGTAGAAAAAATTAAATGCATATGGATAACGAACGTTACCTATGGGATATTGGTGTGTGCATCTCATGGATAATGCACATTTTCCATCGGGGCCAACAGGTTAACGATAGATTCAAAAACTTTAGAAGGCAAGAAATCAAAGCAATTGGATGATAGATAGTTGGAGAGTTGAGAGTGGTCACCCTTCTTTGGGACAAGCTGAATAAAAGCAAACTTCCAGCAGGAAGGAAAAGAACCAGATGAGATAGTAAAGATATAATTTTTTTCTTTTTAACATTATTTTTACCTCCCCACCAAAAGGGTATATACCATACTGTACACACACGATATCAATCCCCAAATGGGTTTTATTATTATTTCTATTTACTAACTTTATCCATAGCTGGTACAGAAAGTTCTATCTTAAAGAATTTTTTAATAAATATCAATTAAAAAAACTCTGACAATGACAAACTTTCGTGACAATGTTTCATCTAACTATGCATTCTTTATTTAACTACTGTAACATAGGTCTATGTAAATTTATATACAGACTTCAAAAATATTCACCTTCAAGAAAAGAAAACTGAAGAAAAAAGTTTTTGTTTCAGAGAAGGTGAACATTTTTTTTCAGAGGAGAATACTGACTGAACCTTATGAAGGTACCACATGGTTCATCAACTTCTGTGCTTTCTGAGTATATTACAATTAGGATTATGAATCCAGATGTTACAAATATCCACATCCATATCTGTGGAATATTGCAATTTTTTTACACTTGCATCTTGGATATAAAAGCTGAATATCTACAACTGCATCTGCAGATGTCAATTTTTTGACATCCACATCCACGGGTGGTATACCTTAGTTTAGGACTAAAGTATACCAGACCAAGAAGAGGACATGTCTACGCAGTTAACCATGCAAATGCAGAGTAGCTATATGTTACACTGAGTCCCTACTTAGCCTCCCCCAACATTACAGGTTTCTGAAGGATACCCAAACACAGTTCATCTCTCATCAAATGGACAAGTTACAAACAGATTATAAATGGTATTAAATTAAACTAAATAATTTTATCTAATCTTAAAAAATAATTTTTTGTATTCTTCAGGACATGATCACATGATCAGCTGACAATGCCTAACATTCATATTGGGTATTTATTCTCTCTGTTTAAATATCTTCATCCATGGATATAAAAGCTGAATATCTGCATCTGCATCAACAGATGTCAATTCTTTTACATAGCATCCCAACTTATGAATTAAGATGTAAAATACCTAGGTAATATACTATATACTCATTAAAAGAACAAATGCCTACTAAAAGAATGGCCATCTACAATAGCCTAGCAGCTATTATCAGAGATGCAATAATTTACAAAATCTTTAAATTTAATTAATTAGAAAAATAATTATTATTATTTTGCTTATAACAGAACTAGGGTAGGCCTACCCTGTCTCCAGAAAGAATAGTAGCACTCATAATATTTTTATAGCATATATTAATTAATAGAAAAGCTTGCTGACATACTCGTAAATACACAATCCTTCATAATGTCAGATAAGTTTCCTTAAAATTATGACTAATAAATTTTGATAATTAACAATTATTCTTTTACCATTTTGTTACTACAGGAGTTCCTTGTTTTACGAACATTCATTTTACGTTTTTTTGGATTAATGCCACTGAACAAGTAGGGAACACTTTTTGGATTAACGTAATTGCCAATGCAACTTATTGAGAAAATTGACATTACCGTGTAACATATTCCTCATGCCTCCACGCTCGGATGTAGTTCTGCACAGTGTACTACCGTGCAAACCCTGAAAAGGTTAATTATTTTGAGTAATTTTATCTTTATATATCATCCATGTTGTTATTCTTTTGTAATATGTACATATTCAATTATTTATACAGTAGACTCTCACATTAATGTACACTTTGGGGGGAGCGTGTGGTCGCTAAAGTGAAGTAAGGAAAACCCCCACTTTAACATCCTGAGGAACATTAAAGTGAAGTACGGAAGACCCCCACTTTACCAGACCATGGGACGTTAAAGTGGGGTTTTCCATAACCAAAATACTTCAGTACAGTTACACATGTATGTATAGCCCTGAAATTTCCACATTCAACACAACATGAAAATGCATGAAAATACAACAGGAAACAACTGACTACAACCTCATCTGAGGGCTGGTTCCAATAATATTGTAGTGGTGTCACCTTCACTTTAACAACTCAGAGTCCGCTAAAGTGAAGTTCAGTGATGCTAACAGACTTTTTTAGCAGAAATCTTCACTTTAATGACCTGTATTACATTAAACTGAATACTAATGACTAGACAGCAATTTAGTCCATCCAAGTAAAGTTTCCACTAATGTGAAGATCATTAACGCGGGGGATTTCTGTAGAGGGAACAGGGTTTAAACCTGGGTTTACATGTAGAGTATTGGGTTTATAACAACATATAAGTACTGATTAGAACGGATCTTTAATATTTAGTTTTAAATCAATGGGAAAAACATTTTCATTTTACACAATTTCACTTTGCACAAGGATTTCCAGGAACACATCCCTTGTGTAAAACAAGGAACTCCTGTATTCCTATTATTCATGGAGAATTTGGAATTTATAAATAAAATGAATGAAGGATTATATGTTTTCAGTAGTCTTCATAAAATAGAGGTAGTCAAGAACCAAGAAACAACAACTAGCTGTCAGAATGACATCAATGTCCCTACCTCTATATTTGTGACTGTTACCTTTGGTGGAAGAACCTCAGTCTTACTCATGACACATCTTGTTATGATCCACGTGTGTGTGTGAAGTTTCATCAATTAAGTTGCACTGTTCAAAATTTATGGCCCTGATAGATGGATGAACGCAAGAATGAATGGATGGATGAAGAGAAGAATGAACAAGTGCAATTCGATATGGCCCCTCTAAATTTATTTGGTCTGGGATATAACTAGCTCAATTCCTTTTGAGTCACTGGTGACTGATTGAAAGTTAACCCTAGAATGCTAATGTGGGACTGCACACACAGCAACAAGTGTTGGGTCTACATAACCCCATAATAAAAATTGCATCCATAGACTGAATTAAATAATTTACCATTACTGAACAATAACAAAAAATTAACTTGCACATAATAAAAGACATTTCCAGAAAAACAAATGTAGTTATTCAAACACACTATTACTGGCAATTTAAGGTTAACCCTGTAAGGATAATTTCCAGAGCACATGCAGTCACTCTGTCACCAAAAATTTCATACAACACAATTTTGTTATAATGAATATTCAATTAGGGATACTTTTTTGTACTACACGCAGGCATCCATTATAACAGTCTGAGTTGGAACTACTTTCTGCTGCAGTGCAGAATATAGAGTATACATCATCTCCACTGCTCAGTGTCTGTTCAACATGATTTTGTTTAACAAGATACTTTTCAGGAACACAACTACCATGTTATGTGGGGAGTCATTGTATAGGTTTTATTGTTATTCAAAATTAAATACAGTATATTTTAGTAACTAGTCACCAAAATAATACACATTTTGGGTTCCTTTCCAACAACTAAATGAGACCCATATAAACATGTAGAGATATTTATAGAAACAAGGCATTGAAGCACAATTTAGATTATTTCTGGTGGGACTTTAAAGTACCATCCATTATGAAGGGTTATTGAAAGATGAACCTAATAATTTTCAGTTTAAAGTAGTTCAAGACTCAAGACCAACCTGACCAACCATATTATGAAATAAAGCTTGTTTAACTTCACTTGGGATTCATAACCAAATGGACTTTTGATTGCATATAAAACTTTGAGCATGTTTCATAATCTGTGATAAAATATAACACTTGCTAGAAAGGAAAATTTCACTTCAGTGTGGGACTGAACTGACAAATACTTTACATTACTCTATTAGAGCTATATGGTACTTTACCCCTCAACTCCTTTTAAATATTGTTCTGCACCCATACTTTAAAATAAAATGTTTGCATAATACCAGAGCTGGGCACTTGCGGGTTTTTTTGCGGTACTGCGGTACTACCGTGTTGGTCGGTACCGCGGAAAGTACCGCGGGAAATTTGAATGCGGTAGCGGTACTGCTGTACTTTCAGCGATCCTTTGCGGTACTGCGTTATGCGGTACCGGTTTGGTAGTGCGGTAGTAGTACCGCAGTACCGCAAAAAAACGGGCAAAAAAACGCAAGTGCCCAGCTCTGCATAATACCATATATGTATTGTGCCAAGCTATAGGGTACATTTAATTATTAGTAATTTGGTAGAGAAAAGTTGAAGAACTAATTTGTATCAGAATTAATTTTATACATATAGACAGGGGTCCTCGTTTAATGTCAGATGCATTTCTGAGACACATGATTTAAAGCAAAATTATATATGGTGCAGTGATACCATTTTTCCCAATTTCATATAAATATAAAATAAGTACCAGAAATTATAAGTAGAAATACATCTAAGTAAAAAAATAATAGTTCTCTATTATTTTCCAAGTGTAAGTAGTGGTGTACCTTTCTCCTTTCATGTCAATGACCTTGATGTTGCAACACCAGAGGTATTATCTCAATTTTAATCATCTCTCTCTTTTCCAGGAAGTATAAATTTAATTTATGTATCTTTCCCAGTAATTTAGTTTTTGAATTTCTTTATGTTGGTTAGAAATTTCTAGTCTTTAATCTCAATTTGAACCATATAACTATTCAAACAACAATGGAAAATAGGAAAGAAAGAACGTGTTTTGTTCTCAAACAAAAGGCAAGGCAGGTAACATCCTCAACCCTGAAGAAAAATACCTTTGTTGTCAGAGTGCCCAAGACTATTCAACCAGCTGCTCAAACCACAACAAAAAATGAGCAGTGTCAATGTGAAGTCTTCAAAAGAAGACTAGGCACCTGGTTCAGGACAATTCCTGATGAGCCCAATGTACCAAGTTATGGGAAGTGGAGAGTTCAAGAAACCAACTCACCAAGCCAACTTGAGAGGTGAGACAACAAGCCTGACCTCCATTAAATCAGGAATCACAACACAAAACAAGTGAAAAGTTGAAAGGAAAAGTGGAAATACAGTAGGCCCTTGTCCAACATGAGGGATATGTTCCTTGGTTGTTTCGTGCATGGCAAATTTGCATATGATAAACTTAACACATTATGGAAAAAAATAAGGATATGGGACACTGGCATGGCAAACTCACCCTTAAAACCCAATATGTATTTATAATGTTTACTAATGTTTACTAACCATCTATATATTATAATAAAAACCATATGAAATTAAAATGAAGTGTTTTATTGTACTCACCCTTCGATAGATGCCATGAAAATCCTTTCTGATGATGCTGATGATAATGAAGCTTCAGATGTGCGATGATTGATGAGGAAGTCTCTGATGATGATGATGATAATTTTGGCTCGACTTTAATTGTCTAAGCATGATGGATCATCAGGATCATCAACCTCAATAGGATCATCAACCTCCAAAGGTGATGGCTGGGGGTGAAAGGATGACGTTGATGGCTGAGGGTCAGTGTCTTTCTTTGGCTTGAAAAAGGTGGTGATTTTCTGCTGTTTGCTCTTCCTTCTTATATCTTTTAAGATTTTTCTGTATGGCATGACAAGTCCTTCCAGTCCTCTTTTGAATTTAATGCTCCTTTCCATTATGGGATCCATTTCAATGACTAAATCTGCAAGTTCATCTGCCTTGCAAAGAAAATCGGAGACACCTTTAACTGTTAAAATAGGCTTAGCAACTACTTCCTCAGCATCAGCATCACTTTCACTGCTGTAAGCTGTCAATGCCTCTAGCTCTTCATTTGTATACTCTTCACTATGGGATTCAAGCAGCTCATTTGCCTCATCATGATGCATATCTTCAAAAATTAAAGTTAGTTGGTCCTTAAATGCTTTGAACCCAGACACCACCTTCTGTTCTTTTGTAATGTATGTCCTGTTCCCCATTTTCTTATAAAACAGGCCAGTTTCATCTGTATTAAAAACTTGTTCTGGGGCATAGCCTTTCTCCTTAATCATTTCAAGGAACTCTGGCTCGAAATGTTCTGCCGCTTCAGTGTCTACTGACCTGGCTTCACCTTGCAACTTCACATTATGCAGGTTAAAACGACGTGTGAAGTTAGCGAACCAACCCTTGCTCGCCTGGAAAGCACCAGCATTTTCATCACTAGCACTCACATGTTCATATAGGCTAAGCGCCTTCTCTCTTATAGCAATGCCATCAACTACGGATCCCTTTCTATTTAGATCACTAATCCACATATTTAAGAGTTTCTCCATTTTTTCGAGATAGGGATTCCTACGAGATACCTGTGCTATTTTAGCACTGACTGGAGCCGAAGCTTTAACACTAGCGCGTATTTTCGCCTCATTATTACGAATTGTACGAATGGTGGATTCATTAACACCATACCCTCTTGCAAGAACCGAAGCACTTGTCCCTTCTCTTAATTGATCTAATATTATTATTTTCTCAGATAAGATCATTACTTTTCTTACTTTCTTCACTTCACTTTCTTTTTTAGCCAAACTACGCTTTTGAGGCATTATTGAAGGGGCCACAAAGTACTAGAAATAAAAGTAATAACAGAGCGAAACACATTTACTACGTACACGGGAACAGTTTGATGCGAACTGATGTAGCATGGCCATAGAACTCACTCTCATACATGATCACAGATATACTGTAACGAAAACATTAACAAAAGGGATAACTACACTAAATTGGAGAAAGCTAACTTTTAAATCTATATCTCAGATTTTGATGAATTTTTTTGCCTTGCATATATTCACATTTTTGGTGGTTGGTAGATTTTTGTCACTTTTTTTGGTCGTGTGTATACAAATTTGCATTGGACAAATGATGTGGTGTAAATTTTTTTCTAAAATGACTGAATTATAATGGAATGACTCTTGACCTTTCCACTCAAAAGTAGGCAGTTCTTTTCTAGACTCTAAAATAAATTTATGCTGATTAATATAACCAATTCTGGATCCAATGCTGGATACCCAAAGGCTGCATTGTGGCTTCTTTTTCTAGTAGTCATAATTTAATTTAATAAGATTTTAACTATATTTTATTTATTACTGATATTTTAAAATTAAACAACATTTTAATACAAACTTTTAACATTCTAGGTACCTAAATAGGAATCTGGAAAGAAAAAAAAAATTAATGTAATATTAGGTCTTATATCCGGTGCTATGAGTCAACACTGGATTTAAGACCCTACCAGCTAGGGTGACTAAAAAATATCAATTGTTAGATTTTTCCCGGGCCACCCTCTAATTATGTTTAATTTGGTAAATACGTAATGTATACAAAATTTCAGGTGATTCTAATGTATTTTAGGGTCGCTACCATAATCTAAACTATTACTTTTCTGTTACTTTCAGGAAATTGAGTTTTGAACTGTGACATTTTTCTTATAATATCTGTTCTGTGTGATAAGTGCATTAATGCACATAGAGCTAACAGTGCTGAGTAAACACAACACTCTTGTAACCATTTACACTCTGTTGTGACTGAATATTGAGGGCAACTGGCACTTGTACACTGTACTGTCTGTACAGCTATAATTCAGTAGTTGTCTGACTGTCACGAGTGTAAGAGGTTCTGCTGTCGACTCTCATCATGGAACCCCCGCCATCTTCTAGCAGGGGTACTGCTATGCACACAAGAAAAGATACTAATGTTTGGCTTATTGGACAACTATCAGACACACTTAAAACAACAGTTCTTCCATCAAAGCGAGAAACTATGGCTTTGTTTATGGCTTACAGAAACAAAAAACAAAATTCGAGAAGCCTGCTTGTCTACTGCAAATGATGTGTTGGCAGTATAGGGAGGAGCATGAATTCCAACTAGAAAGAAGTCGCACGTTGTTGACAAAATTGAGAAACTGTTCAAAGAATGGCAAGGATTAAAGAAAAAGAGAGAATAAGGCAAAACAATCAAAAAATCCATTAGATAAGCAAACCAAATGGAACCAAGAATTAGATAGCCTGTTTGATATAGCACATGCAGATGCTATGAAGCTAATTGATATTGAAGATAAGCTATTTCTAAAACTCCAGCGAGAACAGGGGCGAAAAGGAAAAATGGATGGGATTGATAGAGTTTGCAAAGAAAGAAAAGTATGCTAAGAAAAAGGAAGAACAATTAAACATAAGAAAAGCAAGAGAAATGTTGAGATTTGAAGAAACTGTAGTTCTCAGTGACTCAACTAGCAGTTCTGGTGCTGAAAGACAAAATACAACATCTGATAAAGAGTTTACGGTTGATCCTAGTGAACCATCCACCTCAAACAGACTGTACGAAAGAAACAAAAATTGCTTGATGATACATTGCTTGCAGCCCTTGATGTAACAAAAATGAGCAATAGAAGTGCATCATTAGTGATGATACCAACGATTGAAGGTCTTGGAAAAAAATGCAGAAGAATTCAATGTCAGTTATTCATCTATAAGAAGAAGAAGAGAAAAATTTCAGAAAAAATTTGGAGAAAACTTAAAGAAAGAGTTTTAAAGCTGATGTTCCTTTAACCATTCATTGGGATGAAAACTAATAGAAGACATAACAGGACAAGAAGTTGTTGAACGACTCCCTATACTGATTTCAGGAGATGGCATTGATCAACTTCTTGGTGTTCCAAAAATCACTGCAAGCACAGGAGAATTAACTGCAAATGCTGTCCCACCAAGCTTGTTTGGATTGGGATATTTCAGACAAATAAAATGCATGTGTTTTGACACCACAGCATTGAATACAGGTCATAGAAATGGTGCCTGTGTTCTTCTAGAACAGAAAATGAACAAACGTATGCTGCAGCTGGCCTGCAGACATCACATACTAGAAATAGTGTTAGAAGCTGTTGTTTCGCATTCATTGCCTGCATCATCAGACCTGATATTGCAATTTTCAAATGATTTAGAATGAAATGGTCAAAATTAGACACAAAAAAACAGAACAGCATTAAATGATCCAAACACCATACTCAGTATTACTGATATAAAAGCAGAAGTGATTGAGTTTGCTACCACTCAACTTGAAGAACATCAACCTCATAATGATTACAAAGAATTGCTGGAACTGACAATCATTTTCCTTGGTGGAGAACCAGAGAGGAGTTTCATTTGAGCAAGATGGATGGCACAAGTCATTTATGCCATGAAAATTTGGTTGTTTAAAACACAATTTAAATCAACACCCAGAGAAAAAAAGGCCTTAGAGATATCTGCCTCTTTGCTGTACACACATGTTAAATCCTGGTTTACAGCATCAGTTTCAGTTCTCACTCCTCATCTTGATTTAGACACATTGAAGAAACTGCAACTGTACAAACTAAAAGATGAACGCATTGCAACTGTTGCCCTGAAGAAAATGATGAATCATTTACGGTATCTTTCAGAGGAGTTAATAGCATTTGCTTTCTTTGATGATGGCATGCTACACCGAATGAAGCAAGCATTGCAAAATGGCACCAAACTAAATCCAGAGAAAAAAATGGTTATTGACCCTGAAGTTATTGAAAACAGAGAACTGGAAGACTTTGTTAGTGCAAATACAAACAAATTTTTTAATAGACTTGGTTTACCATCAACATTTCTTAACCCTTTCGCTGCGTCCCATTCTGATACGCCCTGTGCGTGTTGTGAAGTTTCTCACAACACCCCCTTGATTTTCAAATTCCCCTTTTTTGGGAGTTGTGGAGTTTTTGAGTTTTTCACAAAACAAAAACCTCACCCTAATTTTCAAGTCCTATCTGGTTCTTCTCACAAGTCTTTCTCTCCCGCAGGAGTTCAGTTAGGCTCATAAAAACCTAGTGTTAACCTCCAGATTATTTACAAAACTGAGGTGTCCTGTTGGAAGCCAAGGAAGTGTGGAAAGCCTATAAAGGTACGGGTCTTTGTAATCCTTGACTAGAGTATAATAGATTTGTTCATAATCTTTATTCCCAGTTATTGGGGTGGTGTCATTTGTATTTCACCATCATTATCATGGTTAATTATTATTATTATTAGGAGTAGACATATATATAGGTTGTTGAAACTGTGACTGAGTATAGATAGGTTTACCACCCTGTCATGTAACTAGCTAGAGAGCCAATTATCATTATTATAGGTCACCAGTCATATTATTCCAGAGTTAGGTTTTTGCCCATGCTTGTTTGGCACTGATTATAGGTTGATTAACTCATGTGAGATAGGTTTGCCATAATTGTCAATGTTTATAGTTATTATTTTTTATGTTGGTTATTTATTTTATGTGCTTTGATTTCATGAGTAAATTATGTTTTCCAGTGATCAATTATGAAGTCATGATTCCAGTTAATGTTTGTGGTTAATTGCCTGTTATGTTGTTATTATTGTGATTAATGGTGCTTGGTGCATGTAACTAATAATCTTGTGTTGTCTAGGCAACGTTGGGATTCAACTCACGTGGTCCGGATTCATCAGGCTTGGATTGGGGGTCCCATCCAGTGGGAGCTACGCAGTTCGTGTCAACCACTGTTGGCCACTGGATCTGCCCTGAAATCAGGCCTGTGACCCTAACCCTACTAACTAGCCAGCCAATAAAGGAATTGGAACTCAGGTCATAAAAGGGGGGGTCAAGTTTGGAGGGTAGTTAAGCTGGGGCAAGGGTTAACATTCTGTGCAAGTCATTTCCGGTACTTGTCTCCTACTTGTTTTCTATCCTTTCTGCCAAATCTCACTAAGAGTTATTGGGGCTCCAGGTGTTTTGTCAAGTGTGATTCATTGCCAGTCCTTTTGTTATGTTTATACTGTCACACTGAATAGTTGTTTATTTCAGATATAATAAAGAGGAAAACACAAGTACAGTGGAACCTCAACTTACGAACGCCTCTATTTACGACCAAATCGACATACGAACATACGCCCAGCGCTTCGATTGCAATTGCGAGTGGATCTCTCGCATATTTGCTCCGTGATTTTTCGTTTATTGCTTTATCTCTCACATATTTGCTCCGTGATTTTTCGTTTATTGCTTTATCTCTCGCATATTTGCTCCGTGATTTTTCGTTTATTGCTTTATCTCTCGCATATTTGCTCCATGATTTTTCGTTTATTGCTTTATCTCTCGCATATTTGCTCCGTGATTTTTCGTTTATTGCTTTAATAAGCCCTTCATTATGGCTCCCAAGAAAGTGAAGAGTGATAGTGGCAGTGAAAAAAGAAAACTTAAAATAACCATTGAATTAGACAGACAGAAAAGAGACAAAACCCCTGAAGGAGAGGTGCCCAGTGTTCTTATGGAAGGGGACTCTCCTTCCCAAACAGTAACTTCCCTCCCCCTTCCTTTCCTCATCACCATCCACTCATGCCAGCGATTATCCTCCATAAAGGTACAGTAAAATTATACAGCTTATTAAATTTAGTATAATTTTTTTCTCTTATATTTTCTCTTTATAAACTCTTACAAAGCATTAAAAGTATAATTATCTGGGGCGCTGGAACGGATTAATTTAAATTTACATTAATTTCAATGGAAAAAATGGATTCGATTTACGACCAATTCGAGGTGTGAGCAGGGTCTCGGAATGAATTAAATTCGTAAGTCGAGGTTCCACTGTAGTTTACTTCTATTAGGTCTACCTTTGAATTCTAGCCCTTTCTGGGACCCTGAGCGGTTGGGTCTCTTACTCAGTGGAGAGTCAGATTGAGACACCTGCACTAGGGGTAGTCCTTTATTGTTAATGTGCGAGTCAGACCTGAATAATCTGGAAATAAACCACTGACCAGAGAGGCCTTCCTAGATACCAGAGGAGATTACATCTTTGCCTAGTCTCTTGACTATTCCGAACCCAGAAACGTGAAAAGGTGCTGGGTGGTTGGAAAAACAGATACTTGGGGACTACGGCCTACGCCACCACCGCAGCAGTGTCACGCTAATACCCCAGAATGAAAGCTGCGCGTATAAATGCGCCAGAAAATAAACTTTAATTATTTTTTTGCTTCGTCTTTTGTTTGCCTTTAAAATAAGTTTTCTATCAATAATATTTTCAATTTTTCATGGGTAACAAAAAAATAAAGGTTAAAATGAAATAAAATAGAGATATTATCTTTATTTAGTTAACTAAAAGTTAAATGCTGAGTGATAAATTTTGAAACATGGTTCGGCGCATAACCCTGGGGTATCGGGGCATGTCTCGCATTGAAAACGTACTCGTTTTTCTATCCCATGGGCATAACATACCCTGCATCTCTTTGTTGGTCTTGGGGTACATTCAGAATTTGATGTAATTTTCTTGGTAAAATGTTTTCCAACTAGTCTTGGAACTACTGATTTCTTCAAGTTAGGTTCATCTGCAGATGTCAGTCCTTTTATATAATCTCATGGCAAAAGTCTAGAAAGGGAACTTTTGCCTTTTTTATGAGATTATAAATTCCACAAGCATCTAGTACTCGGACCTGAATCAAATGCATTGCCAGCTTCTTATACCATTTTAGAGACTTTCTTGGGACAGAGTAATAATGCAGTATTTGGTCTGTTCGGTCTACATATCCCATATGTTTGTTGTATTCATGTACGCAAGCTGGAATGTTTTTTTTGACTCGACCTTCCTTTGATCTACGTGTTACTGTCACATCACTGTTCGAATGGTAATTGGAGAGCATGCAAACTCTTCTCTTGTCATGAAACACAAGGGAAAGCAGTTCAGGAGTCTCAAAGGTAAGTTTCTTTCCTTTTGCCACATTCATAGTTTTCATAGCATGGCATAAGCCCTTACGATTACTTCTAACAGTCCCTGCGGCACCAGTTTTATTATCACTAAGGTATTTGTATAGTTTTGGTGATGTATAGAAGTTATCAGTGAAGACGTTATGACCTTTTCCTAAATATTTTTCCATCATACTTACTACAATACTTTCAGTCTTAGAAAAATCAGCAACAGTTTCCATGGTCCCGGTATATATTTTATATTTCAAAGTAACACAATTTTCATCCACAAGTTTGAAAATTTTTATCCCAAAACGTGATCTTTTCGTTTTTATGTATTGCCGGAAACTGAGTCTGCCCTTCCACAGCAACAAAGATTCATCCAAACTTAGATTCTGAGAAGTTGAATATTTTGATTCAAAAGCAGATGTCATCAACTCAATAAAGTCATGCAATTTCACCATCTTCCCCCCCTTTCCTTCAACGTCTCATCTGCATTGTCAGCAAAATGCAAAAAAAAGAATGTTGGTAAATCTGTCTCTTTTCATGATTGCTGTAAATACTGGAGTAGCATAAAAACTGTCGGTTGACCAATACATACCTATCTTGGGTTTTTGTATAATACCCATGAGAAGTAAAAGCCCTATAAATTGCTTCATTTCTGTAAACGTAGTTGGGACCCATGCACTATACCGAGATGTTGATTTCAGATTAGGTGTAGCAGACAGAAATTGAGTTGCATATTTGTTTGTTTCTGTAACCATTAGCTCAATTACTTCTTTGGGAAAAACTTCACAAAAAACATCATACATCGTATGAGTTTGACCATTGAAGAGCACTTTATTTTCACCAGTAAACTGCCACCCACCTCTGGTACAGCCTATATTTTCACCAATTTCCTGCCATTCAAAATTCTCACTCGATTTTGTTGCTTTAGGCAGATCTCTTTCCAAAAGTACCACATTTTCTTCATCATCGTCACTACTTGATCGGCTTTGTATAATATCCCGTACATTATCTTGCGCCCAGTCATCCTCACTTTCACATTCTATATCACTTTCAGAACACATTGAGATATTCGTTTATCTCATTCTCATCTAGAGAGGATTTTTTACGCTTATTACTGCTTGTGGATGCCATGCTGAACTGATTGGGGGAGTCTATTTCACTCCCCCCTCTGGTGAGCTGAGAGTCAGAAAATAAAAAAAGATGCCAAATACCACCATATTGATGTCTAATATTAGTCAGGGAACTAACTACGTTGTTCTAATAGGAACGAGGGGGTTCATAGACTGTTTATTAAACGTGGAAAACAATGTTTACCATGCGTCCTGAGAGAAGATTTTTAATGGTAAACATAGTTTACCATGCGTCCTGAGTCGGGCTTTTTTATGGTAAACATAGTTTACCACACGCACTGAAAGGGTTAATAAGAAATCTGAAGAGTGGAATGAAGATGACTGCTACAACAACATAAAACAAGTCATAAGAAAAATTCAAGTTGTTAATGACAATGCAGAAAGAGGAGTTAGATTAGTCGATGAATACAACAAACTAATCACAAATGATGAAGAACAGAAACACTATCTCCTCCAAGTGGTAAAGAAATATAGAGCTGCTCTTGCAAATAAAAACAAAACAACAATATCATCAATGCAAAAAACTTCACTTTTTTACGTGAAGGTCAAAATATGAGAATAAAAACCCACTCTAATAGACAGAGTTTATTTCCACGACAGTTTCGACGCCCACTGGCATCCTCCTCGGGTGGATACAGAAACACAAATGAAACAAAACAAGAGGGAAAAACAGTTCAGGGATCGACCGTTAAGAAATTCGCACCTAGGTTGGATTCCATTCTCTCGAGACAGGAGGGGCATTTTCATTAAGTACATTCGCACAAATTTTAAAACTATCTTCCTGTTCTAAACATACAGATTCTATTATTTTTACATAATTATTACATTTATAATTAAATTTATTACATTTAATATTGCATAATTATTAATTACAGAAATTATAAATTTATTATTACATTGGTTATTACATTGTTGTTTATTATACAGAAATTATAAACCGAAAAACGAATGAAAAAAGGCGATTAGGAAATAATCCAGAGACCATTGAGAAATTCGCACCTAGGTTAGATATCGTTCTCCCGAAACCAGAAGGGCATTTTATTACAGGGTCAGCTTATAACTACATTTCCACAAATTAAAAATATCTTCTTGTTCTATACATACAGATCCTAATGTTTTGACATAATTACTGCATATATTTATTTCCACATTAATTACTTCCATTATTACATTTACTAAAAGCGAGTAAGGAAACATTCCAATCCAGAGACATTTAAGAAATTCACACTTAGGTTCGAACACGTTCCCACGACTCCGTAAGGGATTTATTGACCAAGAATCTCATTAAAGGGTCTAACTTATAAGTACCTTCGCACAAATTAAAATTATCTAAATGTAATAATTATGTCAAAAGAAAAATAATAGAATCTGTGTGTATAGAAAAAGTAGATAATTTTAATTTGTGCGAAGGTACTTATAAGTTAGACCCTTTAATGAGATTCTTGGTCAATAAATCCCTTACGGAGTCGTGGGAACGTGTTCGAACCTAAGTGTGAATTTCTTAAATGTCTCTGGATTGGAATGTTTCCTTACTCGCTTTTAGTAAATGTAATAATGGAAGTAATTAATGTGGAAATAAATATATGCAGTAATTATGTCAAAACATTAGGATCTGTATGTATAGAACAAGAAGATATTTTTAATTTGTGGAAATGTAGTTATAAGCTGACCCTGTAATAAAATGCCCTTCTGGTTTCGGGAGAACGATATCTAACCTAGGTGCGAATTTCTCAATGGTCTCTGGATTATTTCCTAATCGCCTTTTTTCATTCGTTTTTCGGTTTATAATTTCTGTATAATAAACAACAATGTAATAATAAATTTATAATTTCTGTAATTAATAATTATGCAATATTAAATGTAATAAATTTAATTATAAATGTAATAATTATGTAAAAATAATAGAATCTGTATGTTTAGAACAGGAAGATAGTTTTAAAATTTGTGCGAATGTACTTAATGAAAATGCCCCTCCTGTCTCGAGAGAATGGAATCCAACCTAGGTGCGAATTTCTTAACGGTCGATCCCTGAACTGTTTTTCCCTCTTGTTTTGTTTCATTTGTGTTTCTGTATCCACCCGAGGAGGATGCCAGTGGGCGTCGAAACTGTCGTGGAAATAAACTCTGTCTATTAGAGTGGGTTTTTATTCTCAAACAATATCATCATTAAGAAATTTACAGTGAAATATAATGAACAAAAGGTTATTATAATTACGGAAGTCTTATTATTATTACAGAAGAACTGTCAATTTGAAAATGTAGAGTGGTTATGATAGGCCTACCGGGGAACTTCCACTTAAAAAAAAAAGATAACACGCCGTATGCTTTATCTCAAGGGTGGTGTGTTAACAGCATATATTTCTTATTTTGTGTGTGATTTTCAACTTATGGTAGCAACCCTAAAAATTAATTTTTTTTAATTAAAAATTTGCATGCATTACTTTTTTCCAAAATTAAACATAACACCGGTCTGCATGAAAATCAAATTCTTTATTTTGAGTTGTGATTCTGAAGCAGTTCGCTGCACTGAATTCAAAAATGCTACCAGTTTTTTTCTATCACCCACAGTTTTAAAGTTATTAGCAAAACAATTTTGGGGCGTTTTGTAATTTTTTACCTTTTTTATCTTTAATTAATTTCGTTTTTTCATATTTTTCAGATAGATAATTCTAACATTACGTCTTTAAAATTTTAATAATGGCTTCTAGAGGATGTACCCATAGTCCAGACATATTTTGTTATATTTGTGGTCGGTATGTTGTTGTAAAACAAAGGACAAATGTAACAACCTTCATTAATAGAGCTTATCATGCTTATTTTGGAATTAAATTAGGAGATCAAGACAAAAGTTCGGCTCCACACAAGGTTTGTCTTACGTGTGTTGCGGCACTAAGGAATTGGAGTAAAGGGAAAAAGAAAAGTTTGTCATTTGGGATCCCTATGGTATGGCGCAAGCCTAGAAACCATACCGACGACTGCTACTTCTGTTCTTGCAATGTTAAAGGTTATAATGCAAAGAATAAAGAGAGCCTTCAATACCCAAGTCTTCCATCTGCAATAAGGCCAGTACCCCATGGTCCAGAAGTTCCTATTCCCCGCCCACCCGAGAGTCTGGATCAATACAATTCAGATTCTGATTCAGCTCCAAATCCAGACAATGATGATGTTTATGAACAGCCAACAGCTGACTGAGATCCTCCTAAACCATTAACCCAAGCCGAACTAAATGACTTAGTCAGGGATTTGAATCTGCCTAAGGACTCTGCAGAACTTTTGGGGTCTAGATTGCAGAACAATTTATTGGCATCCAACACATACTTCGCTTGGTACAGAAGTCCTGAAATGTTTGCAAGTAAAGAAGGTAAATATATTTTGTTTCTTTCAGTTATTTTTTTATTCTTTCATAAACAAGCAATATGCTTGTCCAAGAGCTAGGAGCTATTTAATTCTGCTTTAATTAGGTTTTACTCTATCACCTAAAGATTTCGTGCTACAAGGGGTGTTGTAATACCTCATCTGTCCCCAGATGTTAACCACCCATTGATGGGAGGGGAAAGAGTATTTTGCTGGGAACGGGACTGGTTGTTATATATTTACCCTACATTATTATGTAAGCATTACTGTAGTCTATAACAACAAAATTTATGGTTTAGCATGTGCAATCCAATGTTGGTCTCGATAAGATGGTTTATATTTGGGGATAAATGGGGGATTTATGACACACCCTGTAGTAAGAAAACCATACATGATAGGGAAAAACTAACTATATTTTTGAGATCAGCACACTCAAATTATATAGAATCACCAACTAGTTTGTAAAAATCGATCGACAAGTTTTTAAATGTGTGGGAGTATTGTGTGTGCAGGAGACGAGGTGGAGCGGAAATAAAGCAAAGGAGCTGGGAGGGGGATATAAGTTGCTTTATAGTGGAACGAATGAACAGGGTAGAAATGGTGTTGGTATAGTGCTGTCAGAAGTGCTGAAGGATAGCCTGGTGAGTGTGAGTAGAAGGAGCGATAGAGTTATGAGTGTTAAGCTGGGCCTTGACAAGATGACGGTGAACATCGTGAGTGCGTATGCCCCCCAAGCTGGCTGTGAAGGTGTAGAAAAGGAAGTGTTTTGGAATCAGTTGGATCAAGAACTTGGTGCGATACCAGAGGGGGAAAAAGTGATCTTGGGTGGAGACCTGAATGGCCATGTGGGAAGAAGTAGAGAGGTGATTGAGAGGGTGCATGGTGGTTGGGGCATGGGAGAGAGAAATGAAGAAGGGGAAAGGGTGGTGGATTTCGCGATGGCATTTGATCTAGCGATAGTCAACACCTTCTTCCAGAAAAAAGATAACCAGTTTGTGACCTATAGGAGTGGAGGAAGAGAAAGCCAGTTAGACTTTCTAATGTGCAGGAGATCCCATTTGGAAGAAGTTAAGAACTGCAGTCATAAATGGGGAAAGCGTGGCGGCGCAACATAGAATCCTGGTGATGGATTGGTCGTTTAAGAGTGGTAGGAAAAGAAGGCAAGAACAGGTGACACCTAGGATAAAGTGGTGGGGACTGAAGAAAGAAGACCAGAAAAAGAAATTTGAGGAGAAGGTTTTGGAAGAAGTAAGGTCGTTGGAGAGTGTACAAGAATGGTGGGAGGAGAACAGCCGGGTGATATTGAGTTGGTGAGGAAGTACTGGGCAAAACATCAGGTAGAAGACCCCCTGAAGATAAAGAGACGTGGTGGTGGAATGAAGAGGTTCAGGAGGTGATTAAAAGGAAGAAAGATGCTAAAAAGAAGTGGGACACATCTGGTAGACAAGAGGATAGAGAAAGCTATAGGAGGTGAAAAAGGAGGCGAAGAAGGGAGTGGCAAGAGCCAAGGCGCAGGCGATGGATGAAGTATATAAAGAGTTGGAGACACCAGCGGGAGAGAGAAAGATCCTTAGAATAGCGAAGGCTAGGGATAAGGCGAGTAAAGATTTTACTCAAATTAAACAGGTAAAGGATGGGCAGGGAGTGGTCTTAAAGGATCAGGATAAAATCATGGATAGATGGAAGAGTTATTTTGAACATCTGTTAAATGAGGAAAACCCAAGGGTTATTTTTGAAGATGGTGTCCCAAATCAAGGATTAACTTCAGGAGTGAGTAGGGAGGAGGTGAAGGTGGCATTGAAAGGATGAAGAAGGGGAAGGCATTGGGACTGGATGGATACCAGTGGAGGCGTGGAATTGTTTGGGAGATGAGGGCATAGATCTATTGTGGGATCTGATGCAGAAGATATATGAACAAGAGGAAATACTGGAGGAGTGGGGGATAGTACACTCGTACCTATCTACAAAGAGAAGGGGGACATCCAGGATTGTGGAAATTATAGGGGAATAAAGCTTATGTCACACACGATGAAGGTTTGGGAAAGGATTATAGAGAAAAGGTTAAGAGAGACAACCGTGGGGAAGAGCAGTTGGGTTTTATGCCAGGTAGGGGAACAACTGATGCGATTTTTGCACTGAGGCAGTTGATGGAGAAACACCGGGAGCGACAAAAGGGACTGCACATGGTTTTTCATCGACCTAGAGAAAGCATATGATAGAGTGCCACGCCAGGAGGTTTGGAGGTGTATGAGAGAGAAAGGTGTGCCGGAGAAGTACGTTAGGTTGGTGCAAAGTATGTATGAAGGAGCAAGGACCCAGGTTAGGAGTAGTGTAGGTGTAACGGAATGGTTCCCCGTGAGGGTTGGTCTACATCAGGGATCTTCTTTGAGCCCGTACCTTTTTGTTTTGATTATGGATGTGTTGGCCCAGGGGATAAAAGATCAATCCCCTTGGTGTATGCTCTTTGCAGACGATATTGTTCTGTGCAGCAACAGGAGAGAAGTAGTAGAAAGAAAATTGGAAGAATGGAGGAGGGCTTTTGAAGACAGAGGGTTGAAAATCAGCAGAAAGAAAATGGAGTACCTGAGGTTCTACGAAAATCAAGACTCAGAAATTAGTTTAGAGGGAGCGAGGTTAAAGAGAGTAAGTAAGTTTACGTACTTGGGATCGACAGTGGCTGAGGACAGTGAGCTGGACACAGAAATAACACACAGAGTGCAATCTGGTTAGAAAAATTGGAAGAAAGTTTCAGGGGTGTTGTGTGACCGAAGAATAGGCGCAAGGGTTAAGGGAAAAGTGTATAAGACTGTGGTAAGACCAGCTATGATGTATGGGGCGGAGTCTTGGGCTATAAAGAAAGATCATGAGAAAAGACTAGATGTAACGGAGATAAGAATGCTGAGATGGATGTGCGGAGTGACAAGGTTGGATAGAGTAAGGAATGAAAGGGTAAGGGGCACAACAAAGGTTGGAGAAATCTCGAGGAAGATACAAGAAAGTAGACTGAAATGGTATGGACATGTGATGAGAGGGGATGAAGATTATGTGGGTAAGAGAATGATGAATATGGAGGTGTATGGCAGGAGAAAGAGAGGCAGACCGAAGCGAAGGTGGATGGAGAAGGTGAGGGACGATTTGAGGGAGAAGGGCTTGTCGGAGGAAGAAGCCCAGGACCGGGCTGTGTGGAGGAGGCTGGTCAGAAACACCGACCCCGCATAGAGGCGGGAACAGGCGAAGAGAAAGAAGAGGTGTAATCAGAGAGTGGCCCGAAAAAAAAATTAAAAAAAAAAAATTTTGGGTCAATTTTTGAATCACCCTACCCTACCCTACCCCCTAACCCCTACCCCGCCGATCTCAAAAAAAGTTGGTGAATGGTCTATTCTAATGTAATTCGTGCCGGGAACCCGATTTTGGCCATCCAAAAGCAAAAAAATTAATATTTAGGGTCGATTTTTACGATTTTCGGTTTTGGCTTATTTCCCATACAAATTCATATGGAAAAAAGTGAGTATCGGTAGGGGGGGGGGGGGGGGGGGGGGGGCGAAGGTCCCACAGCCTTTATTTTTGGTGTGGATACTACTATTACAAAATGATCAACCTCACAATATGTACCTAAGCAAAATCTTGACCTTGACCCTTTTCAACCTGGCGTAATATATATATATACACTAGTATTTTGCATACTTCACCTGTAGGTCCACTTATTAATTCATTCAAGTGACTTGTATAACAAATTGAATCTCATTAATTTTGCCAAAAAAGCTTCCATGCTTCATAATGGAATATTCAGATTAGAGTACAGGGTGGGCAAAATGTCTGGGCACCCCCTCAAAATAGGAGTCTACTGAAAAAATTCATTGCATATTGACATTTTTAACATTTAATTTAATTTTTAATTTAACAAAAAATTACTAAAATAGGAAAAATTAGATATGTAAATATTTTGAGGGGGTGCCCAGACTTCCTGCCCACCCTGTACTTTAAATTATCATATTACATACCTAAAATCTAAATCGTACAGAAAAATACTGAAAAATAGTCTAAAACTTTAGAAGTTGTATTAATTTTCTGAATAAAGTTTTTTAAACTTTTTAATTCGAATTTATAGAACTAAGAGATACCAGATGAATTACTCAATAGGCCCACTAAAATTATGTATTTATACTATAGCCTACTGCTATCAGTCCCTCGGACCGGGCCTCTGTCAGACTATCCAAAAGACAATCTGTTATTTATGATTTTACAATATTGCTTCTATTTGCCTAGTTACACCAAATTCTGTGTTATTGGAAAACACTAAAGTATTCCATCAAGAAACCTTTCCACATCATCATATGGCACAAGCTTTTCATCTTAGGTAAGCGATCCAAAATTTCATATTAACTTACAGTTTTTTGCTTTTTCATTAAAGATTTATGGTACATTGGCTTTCAGAGTTTGAATCATAGTATTCATCACACAGCATTTTTAATATTAAATTATAACCCAGCACTCGTATCCCTGTTTAATTAAAACACGTCTGATTTTCAACATGTCAACGTCCTGATCTTCAGGCCTTCAAATTATCGTCTGCTAGAATAGAAGACGCCTACACCAACGTGCATTCACACGGACCTACGCACTTTCAGCAACCACGCTTGACAGTGTGAAGGTGCAAACCAATATAAAATCAGTGATATTTAAATAACTATAAACAATCCAATATGATTATTATGGAATAAATTACATTTACAATATAATAATATATCACTATTTCACCGATTTTTTAAAATGATTACTGCGCAAAATTTCTTAATAAAATTGGTCTGAATCATCAAAACGTTAATAATATTTGGCTATATTAAAGCCGTTTTCTTTTCGTCCAACTGACTTGAACGTGGTGATTTGATTTGACTTCTTTTCGTCAAAACAAATTAGATTCGACTCTAGTTTTGCAGAAACCAGTGCCAGAGCTGGCTACAGAAAATTGGAGTCAATGTTTTTGAAGCTAAAAACGTAGAATTTTTTAATATGAAACTCTATAAACGACGAAATTGATACAACTCGGCTGAAATACCAGAATAGAACGAATACTGTTCTTGCGGAAGTTAAAGTTCTTCACAAGGAATTCTGGCCAGATGAAGTCCCCATCAGTTATGGAGGAAGAAGTGCTCTCTCTTTGCGAGCGATTTTGTCCCGAATCTCAATCTCGACAATTCATCTGTTCATTTCGAGAATTCAAAGAAACCGGGAGCAAAATTATAGATGGGAATCTTTGAAATTAAAAAAAGTAATTCGTACCATTCCAGTTTCGACTGCTGAATGTGAAC
The DNA here is from genome assembly GCA_023014485.1 of Bathynomus jamesi. Lineage (NCBI taxonomy): Eukaryota > Metazoa > Arthropoda > Malacostraca > Isopoda > Cirolanidae > Bathynomus > Bathynomus jamesi. The sequence continues at coordinate 17,452 of JAJOZX010003699.1, read as the reverse complement.
GTGGACTTAGTCAAATGAATTTCATAACTCGTACAACTCGAAACGCTCTTTTAATTAAAAGATTTTAAAATCTTTTATTTATCAAATTAATCATCCTTTGCGAATGCTTGATCCGGATCCATACGATAAATCTTTAATAGACCAGGAACATCATTCAGGCCTTGATACAAACGCAAAAACAGCAAAGAAAGAAAAAGTGACTTCGACGTCTCCATGGAAGGTTTTAAACTTATGTGCAAAAGGAATTTTTATTTCTTAATTTTTTATTGTGTGTGATTTTTCAAAATAAAAATAAATTAGTAGTACACATCTTTCATTTTTTACCCGAAAAAAACAAATGAAATATAGACGAGTCATGAGTGGCGTGAAGTCCGCAATGGAATTATGGAAAAATATATATATGCTTACATGTATCGTATGTGGTACCTTTACTTCTTAATTAAATATAAATTATTAATTAATTGAATTAAATATCTACAAAATTGCCTCGGGATTGGCGACATAGCCTATTGGGAATGAAATTAATTACCATACATAGAACCCCATATGTAGGCCTGGCCTTGCACAAGAAAACCAAATTTATTATTTCATATTTAACATTTTCCAGTGCTGACTCATGAAAATACATCAAGAGAAGAGTCAACGAACTTTGAAGAATCAGCAGATTTCTAGCGATTTATACTGGCGGCACTCTGAGCTGCTTATGTTACAGCGATGCTTTAAGCAAGGAAGATGGCCTTTATCTTCCTATAAGTTCTGAGTGAAATCCTCTTAACCCTCTATCGCTAGGCTGACCATACGTACCGTTTTGAACGGGACAGTACCGTTTGTTTTATATTTCCTGGCCGTCCCGTCGTTTTAATAAAAATGTCAATTTTGTCCCGGTTTATGTACTTACTTTTTCATGAATACAGAATATTACATAACCCCGTCCCTTTTTTGCCATCCCAATGTCCCGTTTTTGTCTCAAGGAAATATGGTCAGCCTATCTATCGCACAACTTTTTTGTAGGGTTAAATCTAAATGCGTGTATTTGAAATGTTAAATAGATGCAACATGGTACCATAAAGGGTAATAAAACCTAATAACTATAAAAACGATAGGCCTATACCTTCAGGTATTTAAATATAGTATGCCTATATTAATTACATCAAAGCAACTCGTTGTGCAACTCTATCGTACCGCGGCCCTACATCGAAAACATCGTCGTGTCCTACGAACAGAAGCGAGGCTCAACGAAATAAGGTAAGGCAATTTCTTTCTTTCCCATTAGGCAGCGCAAATATCGAAGGCAAATAAACATGAGGTCCTTTGAAGACCTACACATACATAACACTCTAATGAAAAAACGTAGGGCTTTTGTCGTTAACTCTCCACTGTAATTTGCTGGAAATTTCCAACTGATGAGGGTATCAGGCAATCAACCCATAGGCCATAGCCCTGTTTTTTCATAGGAATGTTGGAAAGTTTCGCCACCACTCCAGCAGTCAACACCTCTAATTTGTATTAAATTAGAGAATCGTCAACTTTATCAATGTATTTTTTGTATGCAAATATATTACGAAGTTCTTTAAGAAACAGAATTTTAAGCTTTAATCAATAACTTACCAAATTTAAAGAACGGAAATTACAGAGAATCAAAATCATAGCTGCAATATACCTTTTTAGCACATTGACACTCCTTCCCAAACTTTACACACTTAAAAGTAATGGCTATTATGCAGCTAAGGGGCGTCGCGGCTTATAAACGTACACTACCCTTTTCGACTTTAGAATATATGTACAGTGCTTACAATAAGTCTCGCGCCTCTGTCTCGTCCCAAGCTAGTCTGTTAGGTATAAAATGGGCGGTCCTTATGGCAGCGGAGGTGTGTTCGGATTGGTGCACATAATTGCTCTAAAGTCTAACCACATCAATGACGTCCATAATGACGTCCATTATTACGTCACTTCTGCTACATTTTAGTGTTTAAAATACAAATGATTAAGAAGCAGAATGACCAAGTTTGGGATGTTGGGATGGTTATGGAGCAATCCTAGTCATCATATTAGCTGGGTATTACATTATACCATCTCAATGTATACTGTAGACTATAGAGAACGACTAATTCAGCAAATATCCCAAATCATGGCATGATACCTAAGTTATTTTGACGCAGGTCTAAATTATTTGCTCAAATGCAATGATTGATATTAAGTAATGTTGGGAATTGTTGTCAATATTGTTGTTTGTGATACATATCCTACGTGAAGAATCTAATGATCAAATTCCTCAGTGAACCTCTCACGCGCTCGCATTTCGAGGAAATCACGGTCGTCTCACTAATAGATAGTTTATCCATTGTTTTAAGTGGTAACCTATTCCATCTTATGAAAGTCATTAGTCTAAAGCAAGACTGGTGGGCCGTGAATCAGAGAAATTTGCATTTGATTTGTTCATCGTAATTATTAC